>JAIFZK010000013.1:0-135000 GCA_027481765.1 Tenualosa thibaudeaui | reverse complement strand
ACAGCACACAGCACTACACACTAAAATTAAGGAATAAAGGGGGGAAATAAGCAAGTTGAAGTAAAACAGTGTAGGCCCACACAAGTGTCATGTATTGTGCTAATCACCCCCTCATTACCAACAATATGTGTGTGTGTGTGTGTGTGTTTGTGTTTATACAGTCACATCACCTGGTGCGTCAAACACATCCAACAGATAGTAGCCTATAGTACCCTGGCCATGTGGTTGGGCTGGGCTAGCCTGCCAAATACATTTCATGACAAATACGTGAAAATGCTTTTGGCATTCACTCCCTTCCCCAGATTAAGGTTAAATAAAAGCAGCATATTGCTCATGCATGCATACACATAAATATCATAGACAGGCTTTAGACCAACACCTATGGCTTGACTACCATATAATGAGAGAAAATATTTTGGAACTATTAGGATGCTCAGCCAAAACCATGGACAAACTGTAGTCTATTATTTATGGTAACTTCTTACTGTACATTTCCTGCGTGACCCCTGGCAGTTGGGATGGCCCCTTGAGCTGTGGATCTGCCCAAAGTTTCTTCCTAGAATAACTACCACAAGATAGTTTTTCCTTGACCCTGTTGCTCTTGGGTGTCCTTGTTAATGTATGTAAGGCGCCACAAGACACTTCTATTGTTAAAGGCGCTGTATAAATATAATTTAATTGAAATGAATTGAAAATTATGTGAAGTGGAATACCCCCCACTTCAGTGACTGCAGTAGTGACGTATAGCACTTTAATGCTCCACTAGAAAGCTGAGATGGGAATTAAATGGTGTAATTGGTGTCATTTATAACAGATTCTCATCCCATTGCCACAGCTGCACGCCACTTTCATAGAAGTATTATTGTGTTGACTGTGATTACAGCAGAAAGCCTTTCTTTTTGTATTCTCTCTCTCTCTCTCTCTCTCTCTCTCTCTCTGTGCAATTTAAGTTCAGGAGAGCTTTATTGACATGACAAAAAATGAAATATTGCCAACTAAGGTAAATATTCAACAATGAATATTTGGCAATGTTTAAAACTCTTTGTCTCTTTCTCTTCATATGTGTGCAGTAAACTCAGGTGATGGCATTGACTACAGCCAGCAGAAGAGGGAAAACATTGGTGATCTGATCCAGGAGACTCTGGAAGTGTTTGAGCGTTACGGTGGCGAAGACGCCTTCATCAACATCAAATACATGGTGCCCACCTATGAATCCTGCTTGCTCAACTAAACCACACACACACAGACACACAAACACACACCGACACACACACACACACACACACACACACACACACATCCATCTCCACAGGACTAACAGGACTCTTTCTCATAAATGCTCCATATGACTTCTGGTTTATTAAATGTTATAGAACTCCTATTTGCTTTTTGTTATTCATACTATGTCTGTAGTCTCTCTTTTGTACCACCTACAGTATGTAATCAATGAAAAAAAAGGGGCCGGGAGGGAGTGTAATGGGCTTTAAGACCCTGGGTGACTGTGAAAGTGAGTCATCAGCCTGAGTGGGTCCCTCCTGCACCACCAACTCAATGCAATCCTCAGGTAGTCTCAGTAGGGTATATCTCCCTGCCTGTGTGTGCATGAAACACACAAACACACACACACACACACACACGCACACACACACACACACACCACACACACACACACACACACACATACATACACAAACAGCACATCCACACACATGCAGGCAGATGCCCGCTCAGAGGAATGAGGTTCAGCCACATTGCTTAATGCTTTAGTGTCAAGGAACCTGTTTGTGGGATTTTTCCCCCACCTGTGCCACTCATCTTATCTTATCTGTCTCTCTCTCTCTCCCTCTCTCCCCCCTTTCTGTGTGAGTGTAATTTTCTCCACTCTCCTTCTCTCTTTCTCTGTTTTCTTGTTCCCTCTCCACAGGTATGTCTATAGACCCTCTCACTCTCTCTCTCACACAGACACACTTGATGTAGCTGTGTGTCATAGATGACGGCCCCTCACCCTCACATAGCCTAAGGGGAGAACTTGCTGGAACTGTGAACATATTTGTTAAGAGGATCTTGACACTCCTAAAGCACAGGATGATGATCTGATGAAGCACATAGACAAGGGGTGGGGGTGGGGGTGGTGGAGGGGCAGTCAGAGAAGGAAGTGAACAACAGAGCAGTTGTGCAAATGAGTGGCAGCATTCATGGGGGATGACATCACAGGGAGAAGCTGTGCAGGGCCAGTGGCCTGATAGCATTGCATGGCACACATACACACACACACACATCTGCTCTCTCACTGATACAAATACATGTACACACTGAGGGTGGCTGATACTTGTGCACACATATGTGCAAAGTGCACAGTGGGGAGTGTTCATAGTATAGCCCCTTGGACTCCTGGTCTTGGACCACATACTCATGTGCACACTCACACACACACACACACACACACACACACACATAGATCTAACTGTGTGCCACCCTACCCAGCCTCCTTATTCTCATTTCCAGCCCAAAATCGTGTCAGGTCTTGTGGGGCACAACCAAGGTCAGAGTCCCTTCCATCCACTCCCTTCCATCCACTCTCTCTCTGGCCACCAGTGCCTCTCTTCCCCTGCCACCTTCTCTTGCACCCGCTTGGCCAAAAGTGCTGGAGATAAGGATGAGATGAGCTTCCCAGCGCTGTGTCTCACTAATCCACCCTAGCCTCACTCTTTGCATTAAGGCATCATGTCTTATTTCATCTGCCCATATTTGCATGGGCATACCACCAGTAGCCAGAGGATCGCAAAAGAAAGACAGACAGACGAGAGTTGGCAGGAGGGTGAGAAAGAGCAAGAGAGAGATGAATGGGATGAGGGGAAGAGGAGCCATACTCAGTACTTTGACACACTTGAGTGGGTCACATGATTGAAGCCGCTAATTTGCGTACAGAATCGGATAAGGGTGTGGAACAGGCTGCTTGACTACACTGAACACTGGATGATTGACAAGCAGAAAAGCACTTTCAGGAGACAGACAAAAGACTCCAAGCTGAGTTTCACTTACACACACACACACACACACACAAGTTCACATATACACATCTACCTACACACTCACACAAGCATGCATACACACATGCAGATAATGTCGTCACACTAATGTGAATACAAGTGAGAGCACATACACAAACACGTTAGAACTCACAGAACACTACTGAAGCAGATGCTTGGAGCTCAGCAAGAGCAAATAAAGTGTTTTTTTTTATGCCCATGAGGTGGGACCCTGATGTATGTGTTTGCGATCATCATCTGTGTGTGTGTGTGTGTCATAGGAGGGCTTGTCTGATCTGCCTCACACAGGTACAGTGGCATGGAGAGCCCAGCATGAAATGAAATGAGTTGAGTGCTCTATCTGAAAATGAAATGGGCCACTAACATTGCACAAGCACACACACAACACAACAGGGCACTATGGCATATATCAAAGATAGCTTTTTACATTCCCTATTTCCTTTTGTTTCCAGCCGCTTTCCCATCTACTCCTTGCCTTTGTGTGTGTGTTTGTGTGTATTTTTGGATGATGGTGGCTGCAAGTTGCTGATTCCAAGCCCATCAATGCAGTTGGCTCCCCCTGTTTCCCTGCAGCTTGTGCTGGGGCGATAGGGCTATGTGAGGAACGCCTGTGCTCTTCTCTAGTTCCTTCTCGTTTGCCCTGATTCATTGTAGTTGGGGGCCCAATGGAAGATTTGTTTGATTTGCGTTCCACTTGTGCTGCTGCTACTGCTACTGCTGCTACAGTACCCACTGGGCAACAAGAGGATCACATTGATCAGCCTGCTTGCCATTGCAGCGTTTACTGTTATCACACACACACACACCTACACATATACGCATGCACTCACACAAACATACACAGACCTTCCTCCCTCTCTCCAACCTTGTTCATGGTACTGCACTTGTGTGTAGAGGAGATTAAAGAGATTTCTTGCACTCGCAAAAATAGTCCAGGCCCCAAATCCAAGGTATGAAAGTGCTGATCCTATTTATGCCTTGTCTCACAGCTGTTTTTCTCTGATGTGTGTGTGTGTGTGTTTGGATTTATGAAAGTGGGAGGGTAGCATCCTACCCAAGAGCACCCATCAGACGCTTCCCCTGCATTAGAGTGGCTATGTGGAGGTTTTCATGTGTTTTTCTCTGGGGGAGAGAGAGTGGGCAGACTTTTCATGTTCCATCAAAGCCAGGGATAAATCACCACTTTTTAATATTTCCCTGCTGTACCTGTAATTTCACCCTGTGTATTCTGCATGCAGCACAATGTGTCTGTTCGGTAAGATCCAGAAAAGTTTATTTAGCTTTACAGGTAGCTTTCTATCACAGATACCTCCACTGAAACTGCCTTTATTAATGAGTAACTCTGGACCCATTTTCCCACAGATCCAGCAATAGTCCATAAGTTAACACATTGTGGGCCTGTCACACCAAGATTGTGGTGTTTCGGTGTGTGTGTGTGTGTACAGTGTCTTTCACTTTAAATCTCTCTTGTTCTTAGTCACACACAAACACACACTCAACCTCACTGACCGGTCCCAACTGAAGTCAAACAATGAACAATTAAGGTTCCTATAATAATAATAATAATAATAATAATAATAATAATAATAATCTATGCTCTTTTGATCCCGTGAGGGAAATTTGGTTTCTGTATTTAACCCAATTATGAATTAGTGAAGCACACACTAACCCAGAGTAGTTGGCTGCCCCACTATAGCAGCACCTGGGGAGCAGTGACGTTGGGTGCCTTGCTCAAGGACACTTCAGCCATGGTCCACTGGTCAGGGATCGAACCAACAACCCTTCGGTTACATCATCAAGTGCATGCTGTGTATGTGTGTGCGTGTGTCTATTCTATTTAGGTTTGACTGGTTATGAGTGATGAGTGTGTGGGTGTGTATATATGTGTTTTTATGTGAATGTTGTTTTGTGTGTAGCTGAAAAAGCCCTAGAAGAGTGAGAGTTACTGTGAAGTGTGTCACTGGGGGCTCAAGTGTTCCTGTTTCTGGAAGAGTAACCCCCAACCTCCACATGCTCACACACACACACAAACACACACACACACACACACACACACGAACACTGTTCTAATCCCCTGTGCAGGGCCTAATCCTCAGCCTTACGCTTGGAGCTCCAAGGCGAGCAGCTCCTGATCTGTCCTACCTTCCTGAGCCCAGAATTCCTTATCCTGGTGTTCCGGAATTCCCGTGTTCCGGAGTTTGCTTGGGGTCTTAATAGAGTGGCACACTGTGCCCTCAACAGAAGACCCTTGAGTGTGTGTAGCTGTGATATAAACCCCCACCCCTTCACACACCGAAACACGTGCAAACACCTTTACAAACATCCTTTTACAAACGCACATGCACAAACACAATCCTACACTCACACACACACAAGTAAAGGATGACTGGTGATTGACACTAGTGTGGTGGGGGAGTAGGTGAGTGTACCATCAATGTGTGTGTGTTTTCTGTGGCAGTCCAGCAAAAGCCATCAGCACAGCAGACAAAGCCAATCCTCACAGTACAGAGAGAAAAGGACAGCAAGGACAGTGATACAGAAGGAGGGAGGAGGAAAGAGGTGTACAAATCAGGAGAGACCCGGGGGAGAAGGAGGGATGGGTGTGTGTGTGTGTGTGTTTGTGTGCGCGTAGAGTGACAACTGCTGTAGGATAGATGGGAGCTCCTGCACTCTGGTAGCTGGAGTGATGCATCACACACACACACACACACACACACACACCAATGCAAACTCTCAGAGGGAAAGACAGCCAGATCTGGGAGGAGCTGGCTTCTGCAAGCTGCCCCAGACTACTCTTCACCTCCCCCCCCCAAAAAAAAAAAAAAAACACACACACACACACAGAATTAGATAATAACAACTGGAACCACTGACCATTCCACTCTGCTGATAGAAATGTCACCATTTGTGTGTTGTGTGGTTGTTTGTGTCTGTGTATGTGTGTCTATATCTGTGTGTGTGAGTGGGAATATGTGTATCTGTGTGTTTGCGTATGGCCCCAGAGAGCCTTGCATCGTACATCATTTTGCCAGTGCTGTCCTCAGTGGGCGGGCATGTCTCTGGATGTTCACACTGGACAGAGGAAATGGTGTCCAGAGCTAGTTAGCAACAGACACACATATACTGATACTGAACACACACACACACACACACAAAAACACTCATGTGAATGCACACATACTACACTACAGTACCACATAAACACACATACATAGCTGAAATGTTTCTCCATGGCACTCACAAAAGGTAAATTGTTGGAGGCAACAATAAAGGAAGGGAGTGTAGCAGCTCAGCGATAAACAGTCCATGGGGAACAATCTGTCTTGCCTGTACAGTCCTGTGCTAAGGTGGTTGCAGGACACACAGTACTGTGCATACACACGCATACACTTCAGCCAGTGATTTAGCTGTTTCCCACATAGCTCAGCATGCTGTGTGTGTGTGTCGGTGTGTGGCCTGGACAACTCAAGAACATGTACTTTTACGGCCAGTGTCTCTGTTATTTCTGAATGTGAGAAGAGAAATTGCTTGATAGTGGTGGAACCTCTGTGGATGCAAGGCTCAGCATCTGCTCCTCTGACTATGCCTTTTGTGTGAGAGAGTGTTGTGTGGACAGGTATTTGTGTGTGTGTGTGTGTGTGTGTTTGAGTGAGAAAGAGGGAGAGAGTGTGTTTACTTTTTAAATGTGCATTGCATTAGTCTGAATCAGAGTGAACCAGGCTTAGTGTGGTGGAAGCAGTCTTCCTCGCCCTGAGGGTATGATCAACGCCAGCCGTCAATCTCTCTGTCTGCACCTTTCCTCTTCCTCCCCCACAGGTCTTATCACCCCCTGACACACTTTCAGGGCTCCCCCACCCACCTTTGCACACCCTTATCTGCCCCTGTCCAACCCAATGGCTACACTCACAGTCATGTGGGCCATTCTTCACACTCTGTAGGAGCGCACTCTCTCTCGCTCTGTGTGTGCTGCTACTATGCAACAAGGAGGATTCAAAGAGTTGTCCTCTGTAATTCACTCAGTAATTAGTAGTAGTAATAAATACTACTACTACTAATAATAATAATAAAATAACTCTCTTTCATTCTTTCTGTCTCTCTCTCTCTCACACACACACACACACCACACACACACATTTCAACACAAATGGACACACACAGACATTGACCTTGTGTTGGGCCAGTGAAAGCTATGTAATATGTGGTCGTGGGTGCCACTAATCTCTAAACATTTCCATGAGAGTGATCTGCAGCTGTCCCTATCCGCTCCACTGGCCATACCTCCCATTCCAGTTGGACAAGCAAGCAGTTGGACAAAGTGGCAAGGTGACCCCCATGCTGGCAGCCTTCAAACTCCCAGTCTCATAGACACACATTCACTCTCTCTCGCTCAATGCTCATACACACACAGTCCATAAACACACACACTCACACACACTTTTGGCCTTCACTTTTGATCCAACATGAAAGAGGGGCCCCTGCAGGAGTTATTTTGGGGCCTTATTTTGGAGCCACAGTGGCGTATATGTGTCAGGCATCATCCGTCGTACTGAGCCCCACCTCCACTTAAGGGCCAACTGCAGAGCCAGATTGAAGGGGAGTGGAGGAATGCCGGCTGGAAACAGAGCGAGAGAGAAATAACAAAACAGGTGTGTGGTTTGCAATCCACACCACAGACCACTGAAACACAGTGGCCTGTAACACCCACTGAGATTTGAAGCAAAAACTAGCCGGACTGTGTACGTATGTGTGGGTGTATGTGTGTGTTGGGCAGCGTGTTTTGATTAGGGTTCTCTTTTTTGTGGTGGCCTGGGCGGGGAGAGCTGCATCCATCATGTGATGCCTGTCACCACCCTGCTTACTGGATTAGGACTGTAATCCACCTCCCCTCCAGAGCAAAGAAGGACAGGGGAGGAAAGGGAGAAAAGGTTTGCTAAGGAGAGAGGCTGTACACCTCTCATCCAACCTGTGATCTCCAGCAGGAAATCACCTAAGCCACCAGACACCCTCCCTCTGGCATGGAAGTGCTTCCTTTCCATAACATTGCTGCCCTTCCTCAGACTAACATTGGGAGCTTAATCTCAGTAACGAAGGGGCCAGGACCAGGGCCAGGGCCAGGCTGTGCAGCACACTGCTTTCAAACTTCCTAACCTTCCTGTCTCACATAGCCCTGTGGGGTGCCCCAGTTATACCCGCCCCTGTCATCCCATCAAATAAACCTGCTGTAAGACAGTGCAAGACGGGGGTGTGTACTTTTGTTGCATGTCTTTCTTGTAAGTGTGAGTGTGTGTGTGTGTGTGTGTGTGTGTGTGTGTGTGTGTGTGTGTGTGTGTGTGTGTGTGCATTTGTGCATAACCAAAGCCTTAGAGCCTACCTACTCAAACTATGAGACTGAAACAGAGAGAGAGAGAGAGCATACAAAAAGAAAGGCTTTCTGCTGTTATCACAGCCAACACAACAATACTTCTATGAAAGTGGCATGCAGCTGTGGCAATGACATGAGAATCCATTACAAATGCCCCCTCCCCCCTCCATACTCTATAGGCTAGTCTCGAGGGCTTTGTGCCTCTCAAAATTCCTTTCCAATTCTCTCATGCCTCTTGCATCAAAAGAAGCTAAATGAGTGTTCATTTATTATCTGGAGCACTTATTAATTGGATTAATTGTTAAATGGAAGGCATGTTATTAGGAAGGAGCAAAATACAGAGGTGGGGATGGGCAAGGGGAATTAGTATCTCTCAGGCATTGGTGTACACACATACACACACAAACACATGCACACAGAGGAATGTGCTTGCAAGAGGCCTCCCCCCCCCAGCATTGCACACACAAATTCACAAACTCTCATACATTTAAGCAGACTGGAACATGTATGCATAGTCATCTACACACTCACACACACATCACCATCACGTGTTGCAGCACCAGGCTAAGTCCAAATGATGCATGACAGAGATAAGAAGTGCTCCATGGATAATCTTTTTGATGTCTGGAAATTAAAGGGGAGCTCTGGCACATTTCAGCCATTTTATTCCGTTCAGAAATAAGCAAGCTAACCTGCTAATATCATAGCACAACAAAACATAGTGATCAGGGCGTATTTGATACCGTCAAAATAAACACCTAAATATGCCCGAATCGCCAAGCTATATTTTTAGTGCTTACAAAATCAGCAGGTAAGCTCGCTCATTTCGGAATAGATTTCAACATTTGTGCACCAAATGAAAGTGCGTGAAGCCCACTAGTTTCCCTTTAAATATTTCTCCCCTCCAAAATGACTTACTCTGGTTGATATATAAAGTTTCTGTCACTGAATTGTGGAAATGCCTTTTAAAGAAGGCAAAACAAATCTCCTACAAATCTCCCACAGCTTATCATGGCAGCCTTTAAATGTATGTGTAGGAGAACTAGAGTTCAGTCCCTATCTCCTTTACGTGTGGAGATGTAACGGATGCCAGCTAGCTGGTTAACATTTGTAATCTGCCCCCCTAATATGTCAAGACCTTGCTAGCCCTTCGACTGGCTTTCCAATGTTTCTGTGAGGTTGCGGATATCTTGGCAGATTTAGAGATCTTGTGTCTCTTCATTATAGTGTCATATTCTCTGATCTCTATTTAACCATAGGCTAGTCTGGAATTAATGAAACACGAGTCCCATTCAACTGCCAGCCACCAACTTTCTCTTTGCATTCATCCAGCGTTGGCATGATGAGTGCATTAATGTTATTAATGTCCATGTTGTTTGAAGCTGAAGACCTTTCTTTGTATAACTCTGTAGGCTATGACCAGCTGCTCTCCTCAGTCTGTTGGTCTCAGACTATGGGACATGGAGATGCAGTTTTCTCAATGCAGTGCAGGCAATACAGAACTGATGTCAGTCGTGTGTCTTAGAACGTAAAATAAATGCTACTCTACAAATTTCTGGTTTATTGAGTCAGTAACTTTGCAAATAGCACTTTCAGCATAAGAACTGCAGGAAGGTAACCATGAGCACTGTGCATTAGCAAAATAGAGCCCATAGGATTATTGAAATTTCTCAGTTTAGCAAAAGCTTTTACTTTTCTCATTCAAAAGAAATGCATTTTTACAAGAGGTTAAAGATAAGTCACTTTATGACCGCAGGTCAATTTCAAGGTGTAAAAAGGGATGTTGTGACAATGTTCTGGCTTTGAATTTCCCTTTCTTATCTTATTTTCTGCCTATGGCATTTATTTGTTTATTTAATCTTAGTCTTTACTTGTTATTTATTATTACTGTTGTTTGATTTAGAACCTGGGTAAGGTAACATAGAGGAAATGGTAGCCTGTTGGCTTTAACTCAGAGAACGAGGCTCTTCTATCATTAGGTTTACCACTACAGGGTTAACTTAACCAGGTTTGCCACCTTCTTGAAATAGCCTACCCCCCCTCCCCAAGGCATTGCCATAAAGGAGCTTAATGCTCAGTCTTTCTTGAATAATTTGGGATGATGATTTGGGAAGGCAAAGACATTTTGAGACAGAACTTTAAGAGTTAGACCATGCTCGGTCCACAGGTAATTGTACATTTCTTCCGAAGATAGAGAGAAAGAGCTTAAAAACATTAAGGTCAGTGAAGCTGCCATAAAATTCTTAGTCTTATTTGTTACAACCTTACAAGTTTGAGTATGTCTAATTGCTGTAACTTAAACTAATCTTACTTCAAGTTCAAGAATTTTACCACAAACAACTGCTTTGCTCACTCAAAAAACACGAGACGAAAACGAGAAACCAGTGGAGTTTGATCAATTTCTGACCACACTGAAGCTTGCCACCAGTGCCGTTACAACAATTTTGCAAATAACAAACTGGTCCTTTCCTACGCCACATCAAGGTTCGATTTTGTAATATGGACCGTTGTTATCTGTCGATAAGTGGCCCTAGACTAGAACTGTCGGATATTTTCTTATTGGTTACAGTCCTTGTAGATCATTTTAGCGACGGCACCAATTGGCACTTTGACGCCCCTTTGGCTCCAACACATTGCGTTCATTGGTGACATCATCTGCTCCTTGAAATCGCTCCTAGCCAATCAGCGCCCAGGGGTCGGACGCATTCGGTGAATACTCGCTCTCGCAGACACTGGTGGTAGGGAACGTCCCTGTGCGCGCATTGAAGAGGAGAGGACCGTGTCGGAACGACAAGCGACTCTTTGGGAGGAGATAGTGGTTATTTTTCTCTCCGCTCAAACAGCAACAACAACTAATATAACGATTTATCCGGAGAGTCGTCCAACTACAGCGGTCGAAACGTGGGGGGGTTCGAGGGATTTTATCCACAAGTTTTTTTTTCATTTTCAATTTTTTTTCTTTTCATAAAAAAGGATTGTGTGTTGGCTTGTTTGCATTTGCGACGCAAAGATGATGGTCGGGGAGATCGAAGTGAAGGAGAGACCGAGGCCGAGTCCCGACTATTTGATGCAGTTACTTAACGAGAAGAAGCTCATGACGAGTTTGCCTAACCTGTGCGGTATCTTTACACACCTCGAACGGCTTCTTGATGAAGGTAAAAATCACTCAAATTTGTGGAGAGTTGGGAGGACGTGACTAGTGGGCTTGAAGGGTGCACGCTTGCTGCATAGAACACCACAGGCATGCATGTATGGTAGGCTAGCTCAACTAGCCTAGTACGAAGCAAGATCACACGGTTAGCTCAACTAAACTCTCACAACTTCAAAAAGTGTAAATTCTGTCACAGTGAAGTGGTATTGGTTGGCATGGTTGTTGGAACATACATCATTTTCAAACATTTTGTGAGCTTGGTGTTGGAAGATGTGAGACATTATGGTCATGACCAAGAAGAAAGGAAAAGTTTTTTCTCCCCAATCAGGGGTTGCGGGAGTAGCTAGATTAGCCAGCTAACGTTAACTCAACGTTAGCAGTTGCCTCGGTAGCTCGGTAGTTTTACGTCTTATCTGTTAGTTATCACTCTGTTTTGACATACAGTTCTGTGATCAGGACAATGAAGTTAATATTAGGTGTCCAGTGGTGAACTTTAAAAACAGTCTGACATTATTTGTCCATAACAGTGACCCGTTTACAAAGCAAAGCAAACTATAAGGTTAAAGCAAACAAACTTGTTATTCGTAGTCTGACGTTAGCTAGGAATATCACCTTTGGATCAGAAAATGGGCAGAATGACAGAATCTTACGCTTCGGCTTCGTCTGCAAACCAACAGCTACCGGGTGTTAATTATTTGGAACAGATAGCACCAATTCCAGATTCACTCATATTTTGGCTGGTAGGTTAATAAGGGAAACCTCGTGTATTGGAATGTAGTCCTGATATGGCTTTGTTGCGCTCGAGGGTCTTGGTAACAATGGCCATACGAATGGCAAGCGAACGTGGTAGGAGAGTGTGGTTTCGTCTTTGCTGGTGGTAAGCAAATTGTTCATGGTGTGTTTAGCATCAGGTAGCAGGCTGCAATGTTAGTCGGTGTTGTGTTTTTGTCTATAGAGGGGGTCACCCCGGCAGTCAAAATGATGGGTTGCCATTACACGTTATATCATCAAGGCGACATCTGTTAAAATTGAACAAAAAAGCAAACAGTTGCCTTACACATAGATGTCGACCGATTTATAACTCTTGTTTCTGGTTGTAGTAAAACTATTCCCGACATACTTGGCCTATTGCTTTATTTATATCGGGCGACATTTGCCCGAGAGCAAGATAGTGGTCGCACATGTAATTGAATGGGTGACGCTAGAGAGCGCCACTTCTCCCCCGTGCTGCCCTGCTGTCTGAGCCGAAGTCATTGGAATGTCACTTCTCTCACACGCATTGGGCCTTTTCCTGATAGCATCAGTCTGTGGGTAGGACTTGATTATCAGCGTTCTTGGGCGATGATACTGTAGGGTATAGTTAATGTAGTCACCGCCGTCTCCACACGAATTGGGTGACGTTTGATTGCAGAAGGCACTGCGTGTTAATAATGCATCATCGTGGGCTCTTTTTCCACTTAGGTTTGTGGTGAACTCTAGTTTTGTATATAGCCTGCCTATTTGTGTGTACTTAATGAACAGGTTGGCCTATGCTGAACAGTTTTGTTAACTTATGCTCATACTGTCAGTATAAAGTACTCTTCCACAAAGGTGTCTTATTTGAGCAGCAGGTCCTTTAGACTCAAGCAAAACCCCCTTCTCTGCGGAATGTGTTTTACAGCTTTAGACTCTTGTTGCTGTGGGGTGGCCGTCTGTGATAATGGCCCTCCCTGTTGGCTTTTTTTATTTCTGCTTGGGAGGGTGCGAAGTCTCTGAGCTGTTTGTGAGCAGTCATTCTTTCCGCAACTGCCCAAGACATTTCACATGCAGCTGTCGGATCTTAAGCTTTACCGCTCAAAGTCAGATATGAACTAGTCCACTTTGTCCCTTATCGTACCGCAGCATAGTAGTGCAAGCAGCTTCAATAGGGAGAGGAAGAAGAAAAGTTTTCTGTAGAAGCATTTTGTTTTTTCAAGCTTTCTGGACAGCTGCACCCCCCACCCCCACCCCCCCCCACACACACAATCCCCCAACACATACACCTCACACACTGCAGATCCTGGCATGTGTGTGCAGCTGTTTCCATGGTGAAGGAAAATTGACACCCTCTGCTTTAACCCCTTTGACCCCCCCCCCACCACCACCACTATGCCTGGATTTAGACTTGCAGTACGTGTGTGTGAGTGTAAGTGAGAGCACTGTTTTTTGAGGACACAGAGCCACCCAAGGTTATTTCACAGAGCTGCTTACAATGGCACAATACAATTTTATTGTTCACGCAACAATTCTGTGTGTCCACCAACTGAGGCTTGATATGATACTTTATGTTGTACCCCATTATCAATCCAGATAGTACCACCATACCAAGACATTTTTGTTTTGTTGTCAGTGGAGAGTGGAAAAAAAAACCATAATAGCGTTGTGACTCATAGTCATTTGGTGCACTTGAAATGCACAGGGCACAGTGTGTACATAAAAACATACCTAGCCTGACAAGGCACAATGGTTCTGCTATTTGGAATATGTGGAATATGTAGACCTGACCCCATTAAAGATTATCTCCTGACCAAGATTGGATTATGGTTCATGAGTTGAAAGCAATCAACTTCAGTGAATGTTTTGAATGAGAGAGAAAGAGAGAGAGCAAGAGTGTGAGCATGTTAGTGTGCATGTTTGTGTATACTCGTAACTTGTTTGTTGCCAGTCTGGTTTAACAACTCCCACCACCAGCTCCTGCTTCTCCAAGCACAGCAGTTAGTAGCTGTGTTCAAGGAAGATCAGAATGTTAAGCCCCCACCCCTTTGTGACACACACACACACACACTCACTCTCACTCCTTTCTTACTGGGCCAAGTCTGCTCTTGCCTTCAACATGCAATCAATTGAAAGCCTAACAAGATGGAACAGTTCTTGCAGGGTTAACTGTGCTCTCCCAGAGACATTGCCCCAGGCCAGACAAGATATGAAGAGAGAGGGAGAAAGATAAGATGGAGAGATTGCTGTGCTGGAATGGTTCTGTTTGTGGGACCTGCCCCAAGGCTTGAACTGGTGCAAGGGGAGGTGGGGAGTTGTTGCAGGCCTAGACCAGTTCTGCCTGAACCCCCCCCCCACACACACACACCCAAACCCCCCGAAATCCATGGAGGCAGGAGGCATGGAGGTTCTAGTGTGTGGGAGGTTCCTGTAGTGATGAACTGGAACTTTTTCCTGTGTTGAAAACTAGTGCTGTTATTCCTGCCTCTGTGTTTCAACTAATGTTGTGCCTTTTCTGCCGTGGCTGTGTTAGAAATGGCAATATGCTGTTCTACACAAAGCCACAGTGCTTTTTCTATGCTGGGAACACTCTCTGTGGTCTTTCTCAGGGTGACGCTCTCCAAGCCTGTGTTGTGCAGATGTGAGAACATGGCTGATGGAGACAGTGGTATATCCTGTCTTTTTTGTGAATTTAGTCCATATAGGAAGCTATCAATACACCTTGAATAGAAACACCATGGCATTTGATGGAATTTAAACTGTGGAATTTTTGCAATGGGTCGATGTTTTGGTTTGAGCCTTGTCATAACCTTCCCATTTTGCAGCCTTCTGCTGCAGTGTTATGCAAGTACTATGAAGTGGTCTTGGCTAGCATGTGTTTCTCATAGACTGCAATGTACTGTCTCCACCTATGTACCTATGATATATGATACTGTTTATGTGAAACAAGCCTGCTTTTGATCAGATCTGAGATTACTGAGGAACCAGCAGCAAGCTGATTTAGCATAGTCTGTTGATTAATATGGCCAGTGGAGAGAGGCAAGCCTTGTTCTGTGCTGCCCTCTGGTACTGCTATGACTCTCTGTCTGGCTTAGTGCTACAGTTCTTTTCCAGTGTAAGACCTAGCTGCACAACCTTGCCCGACCATGATCAAATATTTGGGATATGTTTTCCTTTTGTGCTGGGCTGTGCTCTATGGCATTACTGCAACTGCTACTACTGTTGTGGACCCGACATAAAGAAGTGCTTAGGTTTTGTTTCTATGTTATAAAACAGTGCTGTGGTTAATATGTCCTTTCTGTGTAGGGCCTTAGTAAAGCCTTTGCAGTGTGACATGAGGCCCTGCAGTGAACCAGTGCTGTGGGATGTTGCTATGCGCATCCCTGCTAGGAGACAGTGCTGTGTTTCTCCCAGCTGGGAGGGTAATAAATGGGATGACATGAGCCGGCTGACAGGGTGAGTGCAAAGGACCAGTCACCTCCCTGGACCAAATATCTCTCTCTCTCTCTCTCTGTCTGTATGTGTGTGGTTCTTGGCTCAGGGCCTGGCCTGTAGGCCCTTGTGTGCCACAGGGCTGATAAAGCCATCCTGCGTTGGGTCCTCCCGTCAGACTCCCACTCTTATCAGGGGTCCTGAGTGCTACTGAGGCATCCTTATCTCTGCCAGAGGACCTAGCAGCCTGTCACAACTGCCCCAAACACACACAGACCCTGCGTCTCCTCGCTCTGACCGACTTGCCTTTTCAGACATAGCCACTCTCAACTGTGGTGGGGGCTTCAAAATGGATTTTGTCTTTCCCCTAGACCCTGAGAAAAGATGGCTATCAGTCCAAAATATTCTGGGCTCTAGAAATGTCTTAGCTGTCTGTTGTAAGGGAGAACAGTAATGTTATTTCTCAGTATAGATGTCCCAGTATAGAAGAACCACACCAGCCAGGAGCGGAAGGTTCTCCACCCTTTTCCTCCTCAGCTGAGGCAGGAGTTGTGTTACACTGGTGTGTGCTGGTAGTGTGTGGAGGGGAGGAGAGTACAGGGAGAACAAATAGGGGGCTTGTTTTAGTAGAGGCTTGTTGTTTAACCTCCCTCCCTTTTCCTGTGCCCTGATCGTGGGCTTTGTGATTTGTCACTGAGGTGGGCTTAGCTCTAGAGTTTTCCTTTGACTAACCACAGCAAGCACAGTAAGGGAGGAGCCATCTCCAGCCATGTTTATTCAGCCCCTCTCTCCAGACAAGACACGCGTACACACACACACACACACACACACACACACACACACACACACACACACACACACGCCCTCTCTCTGCAAAGTGAAACAGGGCCTCACCCATTCACATTCCTCGACTGCCTGGAATAGTTCTTCTTGCAGCCCTCTTCCTCCCTTCATCCTAAAATCTTTCTTTCTTTGTTTCTCACTCGCTCGCGTGTGGAAAGTGAATGAATAAAAAAAAAACTCAAAGTAAAATACAAGGACAGTGTGACTTATTCATTGAATAGCAAATCAGGGTGGTGATTACCTCCAAATTTAACTAGCCAAGATGGTTTTGTTAGTGTGTGTCTGTGTTTGGGTGGTTGTGGCAGGCCGGTGTGTGTGCTTTGCTGCCAGCATGTGGCCAACTCGTCACCTTCTTCAGCTGTGCAGCCAAAGCCTCTGTTGATGACTCCAGCGCCACCATTGTGTGGGTGCTGCCTTTTATGATGTTTTGTGTGTGTGTGTGTGTGTTTGGTGAGGTCATTTGGTTTTCTTACACTCCTTACTGAACCACGTTGGAATAAGTCACACACTCCTGTCTGTCTCTGTCTTGTTCTCTTTTTCGCTTGAATCCAGCTGTAGGGTGAGCTTGTCCTTTCTGTGGGGAGGAGAAGCTGGTGAATCATTTGTTTGTGTGCTGGAAAAGGCTGGAGGGGCTTTTGGAATAGTTGATGGAATGGTTTGGAGGGTTTGGTGACGTTTTTTCACATCATCTTGGTTGTCTTAGTGCCCCTTTGTATGACTGGAAATAGCCCCCCCCCATACACACACGCACTCATTATTTTCAACTCTCTGTTTCCTTGGAATGTGTTACTGGCACAATCAAGCTGGACAGACCAGGAAGTGGCTGGATCTGGAAGTGTAAACGCCAGTCATTTTTGCCAGAATTTGATTATATCCTACACAAATCATGCAAAGTAGACTTCTAACCTGCTACTGCAGGACAAAACAATTGTCTGTGGTCATAAAAATGCCACAGGTTCATATGGTATCAGTCTTTTAAGAAAAATGTCTTATTTGCAATTTCACGTGGAAGCACTACACTACTCAACATCCTGAAGTGCATAGCAGCATAAATCGGTGCCTTCGATTGGTGGAGATTACCATTGCCCCGACAGTTCAGTTCAATTCAATTCAGTTTTAATTATACAGCGCCTTTTACAATAGTACTGTCTCATGGCGCTTCACAGAAGGTGCACCCAAGAGCAACAGGGGCAAGTAAAAACTCCCTTATGTTTAGCTAGTCTAGGAAGAAACCTTGGGCAGATTCACTACTCAAGGGCTAACCCAACTGCCAGGGGTCATGCAGGAAAATTACAATCAGTAGTAACCATGACGGACTACAAGTTGCCTATGGTTTTAGCTAAGGTAAGTATTATCCCACTTTACATTACATGGTAGTCAGTCCATAGGTGATTATCAGTAATTATGGCAGGACAATGTAGTAGCGGCCAGACATAGTGTCAAACTCAAAGGAGTGAGTTGGATCATGCACGTAACAATACGGGTCCATTTGACAGTGCCATTGTGAGGGGGATCAGTCACAAACCCTCAAGGAAGGGGAGTCGGGCCTGGCATGGGCATCTAGGAAGGGCCTCTATGATGGAGAGTCGGTCCTGGCATGGGCCTCCCGTAGTGTTGGTTGCAGTCCACTCAGGAGAGAGGAGTCCGCCAGAAGGAGGCAGGGATGACACTCAGCAGAGATGATTGTGGACAGAGGAAGTAAATGATGAACAACATCCCTCTTCAAGCATAATGAAACGTCTAGGGGAGCAGTGGCAGCAGGGGAAGTAAGGAATGATGATGTATTTAAAGTTGAATCTGCTCGCAGTTAGTCATGTGATGTTCTCAATTCAAAGTCATTAAGTTATTAATGTAGAAATTGTATGGCTTGCAATGACTTATGGGACAAGTAGTTCCTTTGCCTTTTTCCATTTTTTAAATATGTTTTTCCACTCTGAGATTTGATTCTTTAGAATTTAGAATTTAGAAACGCTTTAGAATTGGGCTTTTTGAAGCGTCTATGGAGAAATTAATTAGTTAATTATGGAGAAACCTTACTTCTTTTGAACTGACTTCCGGATTTGCATGTCACAATGGCTTAAATATAGGTTTTATAAGTCTATAGGTTTTGCCAGTGTTCTAAAGTAGTCTTTGCCTCTTCTCAATCCCGCACACACACACACACACACACTTGACCATCCCTCTGCGTCGTGTCTTTGTCGTCTTGTAGCAGTTATCCCTTAGTGTGTTTGCTGATCTCTCTTTCTCTTACACACACACACACACACACACACACACACACACACACACACACACAGCGCCAACTTCGCGTTTGCTTTGCAATCGATCAGTTCTCTCTTTCCTGCTAAGTGCACCTATTTCTCCCCTCTCCTCTGCACCTTCTCTCCCCTCTCTTCTGTTTGGTCTTGTGTTCTCTTCATCCAGGGCCAAGCTGTAATAAATCAGAGCTGAATAATCTACCTGTCGGGAGAAAAGCTTGTGTGATTTGTTTGTGTTTAGTGTGCAGTGTCTCACCAGGGCCAAACTTACGCTTACCCCTGCAGCCTGCTTTCAGGTGAACATGACCTCCATCCTAGAGTGCAAGAGCAGGCATGATTCTTCAGCGGTGCACTCTTCCATTCCACTCTTCCTGTGCACCACTCTTCAGCTGGGATGCGGCTATTTTGTTGGCTTGCACCACTATATTCTTTTCTCATAACTTTCAGTTAAGTTTTGCTCTGGAAACACACACGCACGCAGTAAGTGTGTGTGGCGTGGTGGTTTTGACCAGGAGGGATTTGATTTGCATCACATTTGCATTTCCTGTCAGATGTTGTGGTCGCTGAGATTCACTAGCTGGGAAATCGGATTCGGCCTTATGTGTGCTTCGAAACAAACATGGATTTATTTATTTCCAACTGATCCAGCAGCTAGTCCAGCACAGTTTTTACTACCCTTGAACAGCGGGCTTTTCTCCAGCTTATGGTCAATGGTAGTATTCATGTATTTATTGTTAATTTTTTATGCTTAAATGTAACATATTTTTAAGTGTTTTAGTTTTGGTTAAATTGAGTTTACCCTTGTTTTCCCTTGCTTGGTTTTCAGGCAGAAGTCATAGGGACTTTAATCACAAAAAAAACGCAGCAAGAGGTGTGTGTGTGTGTGTGTTGGTGAGTTAGTAGCACAGGAAAGTGATCGATTGTGTGTTCAGAAAGCTGGAGGGTAAGGTTGGGGGCTGGTGGGGGAGAAACAAATGTGAGCATTGAATGAGGTCAGTGCACAAGGGGCAATCAGGCCAATACGCACATGCACACACTGCACAATGGGTCTGTGTGTGTCTGTGTGTGTGTGTATGCATGCACCCGCATGTGTGTATGTGTAGGGGTCTCCCCCTATGTCTCCAGATAGGCATGCCTCAGTACAGCCAAATGAGAGAGCGCAGGAGACCCCACTAAGGCCAGATAATACTATCACATGATAAAGAATAAGAGCAACTTTATAGCCCCAAGATAAGATAAGCAAGGGAGAAAGTGTGTGTGTGTGTGTTAGTTAAAGTCGATGCACACCAGAAAGACTGACAAGGACACCAAGTGTCCTACTGTCTCAAGAATACCTCTGGCTGGCAGTAGTATAATTTCGTCTTGCCAGTTCTGTAAAACCATCTATGAACATACTGTATCTGATAACTTCTGAGTTCAGTAGCAGCACCAGCGTGTGTTGCCAGCTCTTCTGCATCAGGCGTGATGGAATGGAATAAATCCTTCCATGAGTGGCACAACATTTGGTGTCGGAGACGAGTACAGTGACAAACAAAGCAGCTAATGAGAGTGATCCCTATTACTGACATCTCCCAGCTCAAACCAGGCGGTATCTTCATATATCGTCTGCGCTTCCCAAACATCTCAAATTTGGCACAAAGACACTCAGAGACCCAAACCCAGACGCTATCGGACATCCAACATCGGGGCTGTGTGCACTTTACTCTGTATCACTTATGCACAAAAAGAGGCTGACAACAGACACAATTTCACAGCATGTTTAACACCCAGTAACTATATGCATATGATGATAAACTTTTCTACTACAAGTCCAGACTCATTAGCCATGAAGGGGTTTGGAAGCCAATGTTCTCACATCTTGGTAGGCTCACTTACCCTTAACCCCCACCACCCCCACATGACCTCTGTTCCCAGTTATCACAATCACACAAAATTCTCTCACTCTCACTCCCTCCTTTGCCCAAGCCTTTTTGCCAGCCTGCAGAGGTGCCCAAACAATAACGGTAATGATCTTTGTCTTTTTCCCACAAGTGGAGTGGAGTCCTCTTGGTTTCTCTTAGGAAAGCTAGAGGCCATCACTCCTCACTAGTGAAGGAGACGTGCAGCTTCTCTTTCCACTGACGGTTATTGAGCACCTGACACTCTCAATGAGTGCACACACGTTTGCACACACACACACACACACACACACACACACACACACACACAGAGAGAGAGAGAGACAGCGAAGGAGGCAGGCAGATATTAATCTGCAGACCTGCCGCCAGCTGTGCCTCTCACACCTGCCTCTACTTCCAAGCCCTGTTTTGTTCTCTTTCTCCTCCTCTATTGCTGCACTCAGTTGCTTCAGTTCTGCTCGCTGCAGGCCCAGTACTTCTGTTAGTCTGTTGCGTTTAGGAATGTTGTAATATCTATACAATTGTATGTTCTCACAACCCTCTAAATTGAACCAAATCATTCCGTAGCCTCATGTTGTAGCCATGTATTCAGATTCAGACAGATTGGTATTCATCAGGCAGATTGTTCTCTCTCTCTCTCTCTCTCTCTCTCTCTCTCTCTGCTCTTCACCCTACCTCATCCACGACTCCCCTGCTCTCGTCTGGGTGACAGCTGTCTTCTGAATCACACAAACGGCTCGTCATTTTGAATTCCCATTCTGTCCTCTGCCCTCTAGATCTGTCAGCACACATGTGTACACACATTCTCCCACACACACAGTGTTGCTGTGTTTCTCACACTCATTCACTGTGTCCCCTAATACTCACTCCTCTCTCACCCCCCTTCCCTCTCGCTCTCTCTCCCTCCCTTCCCCCTGCCTCTAATTCAGCCTGAGGGCTACATCTTCTCTCTTTTATCACAGACCAGCAGTGACACTAAAGGCCTGTAACGCCGCTTGTCTCTATGCATTAGCTGTGGGTCACTGTACAGCAGCCAAGGAATATCCCTCCCTTCATCCCCCTCTCTCTCCTCCCACTCTTTATTCCCATTGTGGGACTCCATCCCATGTCCATCTCCATCCCATTTCTTCATCTCTTGGCTCTCTATTTACTTCAGGACCTTTCAAACATGAACCTTCAAGACCACATTTAGTACACACACGTCACACACACATACACACACACACACTCTTAGTATACATTGTGCACATTTTATACTCACACACAGACTGTCTGCTGTTCCTATGAGTTTGGTTGTGTTCAGGGGGTCAGGATTTGGATGGTTAGCTTCAGCCAATTAGCAAGGCACCTCCTCGTCGCCATTTTCTAGAAATCGCATTTTGATTCATTTTAGTTCCAGCACTATTTGCTGATCGGTGGGCTCCTCCCTTTCAGCTCATGCATGTGTTTGTGTTGTACACAAGCTCCATTAGTAACAAGGTACCTAGTTGGCTAAATAAAATGGTGCCAATTTTGGTGGGTCAATATTGGTTGAATTCACTAGCCTTGCATTTGCCATTGAAATAAATGGGTCTGGGACTTACTCACTTTCACCAGTTCTTATACCAACATGATTGTGTTGCCACGGCACCGTGACCCACTTCTGCCTTGTCTCTGCAGTGTCTGCCGAACAAGTTTGTGTTTACAAAACTAACTCTCTCTCTCTCTTTTTCACTCACTCACACACACACACACACACACACACAGGGCAGGCTGCCTTCAAAACACTTGGTCAGTTTAGACATCTTCCTGTGTGTGTGTGTGTTTTGTGGGATGTCTCATCTTATTATGTTTGTTTGGAGTATTGACTATGTGGTGAGGCCACCTTTTACCTACTGTAGACATACATGTTTTGACATTGCCCCTTCAGTTTTAGCTGATAGCAGTGTGTTTCTCAGTGTGTGCATTCTTGTGATGCAACAGCCTCTTTGCTCACAAGGAATTATTTGATGTTGTAATAACTCCACCTTAAGCTCTTCCATTTCCTAGACTTAAGAGTGTTCTTGACAACTGAGGTGCAGGCTGAGGTTTCCAGTCATCTCCGGAATGGGTTACTGGTACACTGCACACTGGACTGTGTGTGTGTGTGTGTGTGTGTGTGTGTGTGTGTGTGTGTGTGTGTGTGTGTGTGTGTGTGTGTGTGTGTGTGTGTGTGTGTGTGTGTGTGTGTGTGTGTGTGTGTGTGTGTGTGTGTGTGTGTGTGTGTGTGTGTGTGTGTGTGTGTGTGTGTGGGGTGGTGGTGCGGAAGGAGGATTGTTTTTCAGATGCACCCTTCAGATGCAGGCTGGTGGATGCGTGTCGTGGATGTGTTCTGACGTTTGGTATTATCTCTGACTGATGCATCATTCCCACACGCTTAGCTCTCACTTCTTGGCCTTTGATTTCCCACACACACACACAGAAAGAGACGCCTGTCATTTTTCCAGCCTCAGGTTTCACTCATCACACAATAGTAGCCCTGGGATTAAGACACACACACACACACACACACACACACACACACACACACACACACACACACACACAGAGACTGTGTAAATGGTCCCTGTCTGTGCTGCCCTGGTTTTGTGCTAATTGAAGCCCCAGGAATGTCGTCCTGTTTCTTTCTTTCACTCCACACTGCTGACACCACGCACACACACGCACAGAGAGAGAGACCGACGGAGAGAGAGAAAGAGAGAGAGAGCACGACGTGCAGATTAAAACAGAAAAGGCAGAACAACAATTCAATACAGGAACACTCACTTACTCCCAAATAAGAGTGGAGTATCCTATAGTTGCTCATTTCCTTCTACCCCTCTTTCTTTCTCCCTCTAAAGAAAAATGTGTGTGTTTGTGTGTGTGGTGAGGGGGGGCACTTGGGGCTATAGTCTCTGATAAAATCGTCTGGTAGTGCACTCAGATGGCTATTGACAGCATGCGATCGTTAAGCAAGCCCAGCGCTGCTCAGGAGAGTCCTCCAACGATGGGCCGCTTTTGTGAATGCAGCAGCTTCACCAACCACACAATAGAGCATCCCATCGCAGCCAAGGATGAGGGACACACACCTCCCTCCTGCTGCACTGTCTTCTTGTCTGCTTCTCTCTGTCTTTACCCTGGTCTCTCTCTCTCTCCCTCCGTTCTGTGATGAACAGCATGTGACATTTGCCCCGCTGAGGCCAGGGGCAAGGCTGAATCTGTAGTGATGGTGGGATGTGGCACAGGGTGTGTGTGTGTGTGTGTGTGTGTGTGTGTGTGTGTGTGTGTGTGTGTGTGAGTGTGAGTGTGAGTGAGACGGGAAGCAGACTCGCGGTTATCTTTCCCCACCATATGGACATACTCACTTCCTTCTGCTCTTTATGCGATGGCTACACTCTTCCTGTCTTTGTTGCTCTGCTGTGTGTGTGTGCAAGATGGAGAAGATGTAGGGGTATTCTTGTATTAGAGCGAGTGAGGAGAGGGAGACAGGGAGAGATGAGGATCTGCTTTAGTCAAGACTCAACGGCACAGGTTCCTCAAGGCCTGACCTACTGTTGACCCACACAGCAGGGATGAGGTCTCCCCGAGCACTCTCAGCCCCCCCCCCCCCCCCACACACACACACGCTCGCTCACACACTGACATGCATGATGGACAGGAAATGCTCTACCCCCCATCTATTCACAGGACATCTGAGGAGATTGTTCATGGTGGCTTGAGCAAACAATGAGCTGGCTTGCTCTCCTCTGTGGCCCTGCTTGTGTGTGTGTGTGTGTCCGTGCATGTCCAGCCAAACATCCTGGCTCCTGCTCTTCCTCTCTTCTCTCAACCAGCCCCGTCCTCACCATGCATCTTTTCCTTTCTTTTGTTTCACAGCGTGTGTGTGTGTTTAAAGTGTGCTGTTTCTGTTGCTCTTAATGGTTGTTTGCACTCATAGCCACATGAGGAACTCCTAATGCAACATATCTGTATATGTAGACATCACATTCCACAGCTAACAGACTACAGGTGATGGTTAGAATAATCCTTCTGTTAGAAAAAAGTGTGTGTGTTGGCACATGTGGTAGTGTGGGGGTGGATTTTAGGTCTACCACTCACTGAAGCCTACAACAGAACAACATCCCTCTGAAGTACCTATGCTATTATTATTCTGTACCCTTAGGCAAGGCATACCCACTCACTGTGTGTGTGTGTGTGTCTCAGTTGCATGGGAGTGTCCCATTAAAAAGGAGCTTCCCTGAGACATAGGGGCAAGTGGAGGCATTTCAAGCACCTTTCAGACCTTTGTTGGGACAGACACCCTAGCTTCCTGGGCCTGATAGCTGTCAGAAGCTGCAATAAGGTTTTATTGCTCAGATAAGGGCATTTTACAGAGCAGATAACATAGTGTGGCATTCATGTGCCCATGCATATTCCTGTGTCGACCACCCCCTAATGTGCCACGCTGAAGCTGTGTGCACACACATAATGTGTTTGGCTATCAGGGTGTGAGTCTGTGTGTTTGTGCGAGTAATGATGCCTCCCCAGCTGCGCCTGCGTTAAGAGGAGCCCATTAGCACCCCGCCTTGTGCCACCCACACTCACCCCTGGTATGCCTCGAAACGGGCACTCCCATGCCTCATTGAGCCCCATCCTGCCCCCCTGCTGGGAACCCCCCTCCCTCTCCCCCTACACCCACCAATACTGCGTCATCACACACACACACAGCCTCCCTCCCTTTGTCTAAATTTAGTCTGAGTTAATGGCACTGCAGAGCAAAGCCGAGAGGGAGATGGAGCGGGAGAGGGCTCTCCCATAGGCAGTGAACTCAGTAGCAGTTCTTCAAATCCTGATCAGCACGGAGCATCCTCTAGAGCTCAGCTCTCTGCTGCTGGACACTTCTGCCAGTCTGGTTTGGGGGGATAGAGGAGGCAGGCAGGGGAGCTCAGGACTTCTGCTGCCATAGTCAGCACCAGTCACACCTGCGCTTCAACTGGGCCTCAATAACATGACTGTAAAACACACTGGTAAGGCCATACTCTGCTAAGTTACCTGGGGAAACATCTCAAACCAAGCAGTTTTGAGGTAGCAGGTCTTTCGAGTCTGAAAGCTGAACTCGGCTACTGTTGTGCCCCATTCCAGCTAATTGCTGCCAGTACTACTGCTGTGGCCTCCTTAGAGGAGTGGTCTCAGTCCACTGCAGTCCAACCCAGAGCAGCCAGTGCCATCTTGCCTTTGTCTCTCAGGCTACTTCTGCTTTTGTGGTAACAGTGATGAGGACAGGAACATGTTTCATCGCCTTTAAGCCTTCCCTGCCCAGCCATAAGTAGTGTGTGTGTGTGTGTGTGTGTGTGTGTGTGCTTTTGTGATGGTTTAACAACTGTCATGTGAAGACGTGTGTATGCAGGATCCAATGTGGCCAATATACACACAATGGGGCTGGTAGCTGGAAAAAAATACTGGCCAGGCATATTTTTTATAGGCCAAAAATGTAACAGTGATTTTATATCATGGGGACCAAATTATAAAAGAAACAGGCAAGCGAAAGGTGATGTTTGCTCTCGACAAAAAAATCAGTAAATTATTCCAGTGTGGTAGTTTTGAATTTAACATTTAATTTCACTTAATCATTGGACTCCATACTTATCAGGCCTACAGCAGTTTACTTCAGAATGGTCATGGCTGTTGCTTGTAAACATAACTGCAGTTAATGTTTGTAACGGCATATTGGGTCATATTTACAGAAAAGGTAATCTATCGCAGTAAGATAAAGTGAAGGTTTGTTTAATTATTTCATTTCTCAATAGCTAGTTGATTGGAAGTTAAAACGCTATTGTGCTTTTATTTTCAGTCAGATTGCAGACATATGGTAGCTGAAGGCATGATTTTAATATAATGCTACCATCATTTGCATTATCAGATATCGTTGTCAGTTTAATGTAAAGATCAAAATAGCCTACTGGAGGAAGCAAAAGCAAAAAGGCATGTGTGTAGTGTGTGCGAGATATTTGTCCTAGGCGCAAGTCCTAGGCTAATAGGTAAGAATTTGAAGTCCACGCAGGACACAGGACACGCTCGGTATTCTCTTTATAGCTTACTTAGTGCTCCCTGTGTCATGCAGATTAATGTAACAAGCGTATTTTCAATTGCTGTAACAGTAGCTGTATTCCACATGCCAAAGGGGCGGAGCAGTTGCCATAATTCACACACCAAAACAAAAATTTACACACCATTGGAGCTTGGCGGGTGCTAATTCTGAACCCTGTGTGTATGTGTGTGTGTCAGTGTGTATGGCCGCTGGCCGATCTAACCAGCTTTGACACATCCCATTGAAGTGGGCATACCAGCCACAGCACAGACACGCATAACAGTAGTCCCATCTATCCAAATTCTTTGTGCCACTACCCACGCGCACTCAGATATGCACACAGACAAGGACATGTGGATATACAACTGCCTCTGCTATTTTCTTTGAAACAACCCAGCCCGTCCTTTAGCCTGTTCTGGCCACCTCCCATCTCACGAGGCCAGCACCTGTCCGCCTGTCTTGCCCAAGACTGCTGGGTTTTTACACCCATGCGTTTTATAGAAAGTGATCAGAGCTGTCTTTCAGCATCGTGTGTGATATGAGCCTGTGACTGTGTTTCAAAATGTTTGTTGGCACAGGGCAGGAAGAGCATTGAAGTAACCAAAGGGGAGTGGGAGGGGGAAAGAGAAAGAGAGAGACCCCTCAAACTAGTATTTGGCCACTTCCTTCAGAATTTCATTTATCCTATAAAAGTGAGAGGTCAATTATTTGATATTTGTATATTAAGACATAATCCTTTGTCATTTTAAGCTATTCTTCTCCATTTGGAAAGATGATTTTTATGTGCTAGTGCACAGAGCTAATCTTTCAGTCATGTCAGGTGTGTATAATACATGTTTTGTAATAGGGATGGGCATTATCAAATCATGCATTTATAACTTATTCAGATAGAATGAAAAGACAAAAATACAACGTGTTTTTCCTCGATGATATCTTACGAGAAGAGCAACTCTTTTGGCAGTTAAACTGGACATTCACTGCTTAGGCTAAACTTGAAAATAGGCTGCGGTGCTCTAAAGCAGCGGAGCCTGCAGCTGCGAGCCAGCGCTCTTAAACATAATTTAACTGACCCTTGTTTGTGAAAATAATATTAATAAAAACCGATCATGTTAATCAATAACTCGTCGAAAATTGGGTGACAGAGATTAGCCTAGCTCACAATGAACGTTAGGCTATTTAACAAAGCCTCAAAAAATGAGAGAAAAATAAGTTATATTTAACTACTATATATAGATTTACTGATTTTTGTTTAAAAGGATAAGCGGGTTAACATGGGCTGAGTTTCTGAATTTGGACTGTCCTCCCTGTCCTGAGCCCTCACGAATTTAACTAATCAACGATGTTAGTGAGTTTGCAAGACTAAGTGATGACCTTTCTGTTTCATGATTGGGAACACCACCTGTGATAAATCGTTCAGTTAACAACACTAAAGTCACGTTGCAGTCACACTTCTGTTCCCGTTCTTGGTAATTGTAAATTGTTTGCAGGTGCTTTTTTGACGTTTCTAAGATTCCCCGGTGTTTCATGTCATAACGCAACGAATTGTAGGGAATTCTGCATATGCCATTCCGACATCAGAAAAGGGCTGAGAAAGGGTGCAACCGAACCCTCGCGCACTAAAGATTTTGACAGCGGGACACCGCTAAACCTTCGCGAACTTAACGTGAACGCGCATTTTAGTTTTTGTCTGTAGGGGCGGCCATGCTCTTGGGTCAGATGTGACCGCAGTCTGGTGACCGTCAGTCCAGCTGACGAAAACACCCGTTCTGAGGAGCCTGACGTTGCTGGGATGCATAGGTACCTCGGAGGTAACTGAATATGGCATTGTAGTCAAATATTGCCCTCGGGTGGTACAGTGTTTAATTGCTGCCACACAGTGAAATTCATAGCATTGCTTCAAGACTCACACTGCGCAACATAACTTGCAGTCGTTTCATCGAATAAAATGGAATATTTTCAAAAATCTGCTGTTTTTAAAGGTTTTTTAAAGGTGGTGTTAAATGATACAGTGCCACAAAGTACAGCCAACATAAGCCGAATTTGCCAATCATTTCATATTCATAAATGTATGCAAAGTAATATTTATTTTCATTTTTAGTTCAGATCACATCAGATCATTTTGGCTACATACACGATTCAGTAATACATATCTTTCATTTTGAGAGGAATATATTATAATTTTTAACCACTACTCAGTAAGGCACCATTTAAGCCCACCTTGCCCCATTTAAGCCCACTTCAGTGTATTTTGATAAGGATTTCTTCCCTGTAACCATTTTCTCTAAACTCTTGTGTGGAAGTGTTGATAATAGCCATTGTTTTTGTTCTTCCATCTCTAACCCAATTTACAACTAAATAGGCAACAGCTAAGTGCATATGCATTGTTTTCCGAAAAGGTAAAAACCACCAAAAAGATAAAATAATATGCATACGTTGTTTATCATACTGTTGTGACCTCCTAATCAAATACTCATACGATTCCTAGGTTTTGGGAGTCCACTGATAAACAGCATGGATCTGATCTTGTTGGACATTAAGCTGAAGATTTTGTTTGCAGTTAGAAATACCCTGCTGACAATCTAAACATAAACATGAACTTGACAGATCATCTTCAGTCAAAGTACAATTTATAGGTGTGCATCTTAACAAAAGTTAGGCCTGCAAAGTTTAGGCTTACTATGATGAATCAAGAAAGAAAGAAAGAAGAGGAGGCAATAAAACAATAACAGAATTAAAGAAAGGGCAACTGTGAGGAGGTTATGATTCAGTCTAGAGGTGTTTACCTTTTCACAGTCAGTCCCTGTAGATCCCATGTAAATAAGGGTTAGCACTTCACGGTAGCAGACCTAGATCTAGTTGAAGAATTATTTTCTATTGTTTATCTATTTAATATGTTACGGAATTGATGCATTAATTCAGGCATTATATTTTATTTAAATATTATGATGTGGGCTTATTTGGAACACCCATTGGCTTAAATGGTGCCATGGGACCAATTAAGACCATGCCAGACATTTTCTACATTTTTATTGTATTTTTTTGACATCTACAAAAACAAATGCATACATTTTCAAATTGAAGATTAATGTTAGACATGGCAAACGATGTCAATATTTTCATGGGGTGAATGGGTACACTTACCCTACCATAAGTGATAGACTACAGTTTGTCCATACCTTTGGCTTCATTTGGCATCATAATACCGAAAACTTCTCTGAATTGCACCCTCTTTTCCACTGCTGTACCTACACACTAATATGCATTTATTTTCAAAAGAGCCAGCAACCATTCTGCCCCACACATACCCCAATGCCATTCAGTCGGCATGTTAGCTGTTCTTGCATCTGTTAGCCTACTAGATTTGCTAGGCTTCTATACTCTTTGGGAAGTAGCAGGCATTTCAGGCATAAAATGGGCAAGAGAATGTACTGCCAAGTGAGATGAATAAAGAGCATTCAGATACGTTGAACAAAACAAAAGGTGACTCGCTCCCCAAGAGTTGGTCTGTTTTGCTGTCATGAGCCAATAGATGTCTCAGTGTCTGTTGTGTCTGTTAGTGTCTGTTTCCACCAAAACAGGTCAGTCAACTGAAACGGTGATTCCTAAACGGTTTTATGACTATGACAATGCTTCATAGGGTCTCTCTAAATCCCTTGGAGAGAACCTGGAGATCGAAACAAGGAAAATTACTCCTGAATGGATTTGTCCAGCAAATTACTCCCGAATAGATTTGTCCAGAAAACGCAAATGCACTTAACAGGAGACTTGTAGGTTTCTACTGACAAAGTATTTCACGTTTTTGTAAATTAAGTTTGATTAATTTGTCTTGGTTCTCCCCTGTTGCAGGCAAACGTGAAAAGTGTTTTAAATGGTTCATACTGAACATTTTCTCTTTTCTCTAAACGAGCACACAAGTAGGTCTAACTTTCGCCAGGCAAAAAAGATGATGGTCTGCGTTAGCCTGAATGAATATAATTTTTGCGCAGGGAGCAGCATAGGACAACTGGCTTAAACAGACGATGGGGGTGTGCTTTTTGCATTTACATTGTTAGTCTTCACACCTGGCCTCTAATGCAGTGCAATGTTCTGCTGCAATTGCAGAAAAGTGCCCTGGTGTAAGTCTCCAAACCCCTCCCAGCCTTACAAGCACACACAACTGCTGCATCAACCCCCTCAGAAACACATGGTGCACACACAGACATGCACGACTACCTGGACATCACTCATTCACACATCAGTGAGCTTTAGCATTGTCGTGGCAGAACAGGGCATGAAGCCAGCTTCTCCTGCGGGTTGGTGTTGATGGTGCGTGCGTGTACGTATGTGGCGTGCCTCTGCGCGTTTAGTCTCCCCTCTGCCACCTGGACCATCTGTCTCAACTCTTGCTGCTCCAGCTTGGTGCTGTGACCTCACTTGACCCCCACCACTCCACATCTCTGCTTTTACTGGCTGCAGTCAGGCAGGATGTTTTTTTCTGCAGGCAAACAGGACTCTGGCAGAATATCTGTAATAAAAAAGGGAGAATTGGGGGTTTATGGTGTTGGGCACCCCCCTGCGATGTACTCTCATGGAGGCTGAGTCTCAGCTGGTAGTCCCGCTCCCTCTCCCCCAGCTGTGCTGAAGGCTGAGATGCAGAGTAGACTCCAGTCCAGGCTGGTCCCTTTAAGCCTGGCATCAACACTGCTGCACCTGGGCATTAGCTGGCAGGCAGCACTAGGAAAGCGTTAAAAACTCTGACTGATTCCCATCCATCCTCACACACAGGCACACACACTCACAGACAACACTTAGGCATGCTTATGACCCACAAACACACACACACACTTTCTGAGAAGTGAAAATAGGGGATTTAAAATGCAAGCCCAGCTGTGTGTTGCTGATAAGGTGTAAAAATGCACACATATTGCACAGCTCTATCGTGACTCCTCTGAATCTTTATTCCTTCCACCGTTAAAGAATTCTCTTATTCCCCTACTGTGTCAGTCTCTGCCTTTGTGTGCGTGCTTGCGCGTGTGTGTGTGTGTGTGCGTGTGTGTGTTCGTGGATGCACACAGCTGAAGTAGTCTGCTCTGTGCTGAATAAAGGAGTTAGACTTTAAAAGCCAAATCCTATCGCCTGCTGTGCTTGCGCTCACTCACTCACTCAACCACCCACCACCACCCCTCCCCCAGCACACACACACACTCACATGGTTGAAATGGACTAAAGTGCATTTCTTTAGAGTGGGAAAGTGTGTACCTTGCAGTAGTCTCATCTCAAACACCAGCCCTGCTCACACTCTTTCACTCACTCACTCTCCTCACTCTCATCTAGATCACACTACCTTTTTTCCCTTTCTTTCCTTTTAGCATCCCACTTCTCTCTTTCTCTCTCTGCTACAGTTGATGTCTCAATCACTCTGTAATGCTTAAAAGCCCATATTAAAGAAGCCAAAGATGGCTGAGGGGGAAAAGTGGAAGAGAGAGAAGCAGTGAAGCAGTGAAGGGATGGAGAGGGAAGAATAAAAGATATGAGAAGATAAGGAGCTTGATTGTCTGATGAGAAATATGGCCAGGAATTAAGTGTGTGTGAATGCATTTGAGAGAGATAGATGGAGGAATCGCGAGAGGGGTAGAGGGCTTAATTGACCCTAAGGCTCTCCCTGTTCAGGTGGCAGCGAGAGGATCCTCTTAATCTCATTAATCAGTTGAAGTTTACCAGGGCTTAAATGAAGTGTGCGCACACACACACATTCCTGTGCACACACAGGAGCACCAGCAGTAAACTAGTACAAGGAAAAGCTTTCCCTAGCAGGGCTTTGCATGCCTCCCTGCTCACTGATTTTAGGGAACCCACACACAAAGACGCAGCCCCTGGTGTGGTCATCAGGAGGTAAGAACATCACAGGAGGCCTTCATCTTAACATGATGTTCCTCATCTCCCTTCCACACACCCACTTCCTTCTCTCTCTCTCTCTCTCTCTCTCCTCTTCTCTCTTCAGTCTTTTTCCTCTCTGCTCCTTTGCCCTTGCTGTTTTCAGGCTCTTTCCTTATTAGCACGAATATAAGACATAAGAGATTTTTTTCCTGTAGATACTTCTGAAAAAGGAGGTCATCTTATGTTTGCCTACTAGACAAAAATAGTGGAAAAAAAGATTCTGTGTATGGAAAGAAAAATAGGCTCTTCTTTTGTGTATTGTACTTGCATCCTTTACTCATTTTAACTCAGAGTTTTCACTCAGACTCAAAGAACACATTAAGTGTGTGTGTCTATGTGTATGTGTCTGTGTGTATCATCTTGGCCTGTCTAGCATGGCTGCTAGAGAGATGGAAGCAGGAATGGAGGTTCAGGACCATAATGGACCATAATAATTTTTTTGTGCTCATGCTCAAGACGTGGCACTTTGAAATCTGATGACCATTTCCAGGTGATGTCTGAATGGCAAACGAGAGCATATGTTTCTTTCAAAGCCTGTCATTCCTTTGATCACACACAAACACACACACACATTAATTTCCTGTCTTTAACCTCCCTGTGTTCATGTACTTATCAGACTCATTAGCACACATCATCATGCACACACACACACTAACATTGAGAGTGACCGCTAGGCTGAGAAGCAGAGAAGAGGATGCAAGGCTACTGAGGGTATAGTTGTTCTCTGACGTTACCCTTACCTATTCCACCTCTTTCACATCTCTCTCAGCTCTCACTTCTCTGAGACACTATTTTGGTATTCAGGATCCAACAGCTGATTACATCAGATGCTTACGCACTTGCTGTTAATCCACAGGTGTTGTATTTAGAATGTAGACTGTTTAGAAGATAGTGTTGCCAAATCAGCAACGATGAAGTAACATTAATTTGTAACATGACATCAATAATATGGAATCAGCATTATGAAAAGGATGTTGTTCACTCTTTCTCTCCTTCCCCTCCTCTCTTCCTCTCCACCTCCCCCTCTCTTCTCTATCTGTGTGAGTGAATGATCATGATGTGTGTTCAGTAGTGTTCATTAGCAGGACATTAGCCAGCCCCTGCATCCTAAACACACTTCTCTTCTTTTTCTTTTTTTCTTCTCCCCTCCCCCTCCTCTCTGTCTGTCTTTGTCCTGCAGCTACTGCCTGCTGGTTTTCGCTGTGCGGAGCATTTATATCAATAACTGCCTTATCCTCTGGAGTGTGTGTGTGTGTGTGTCAGAACAGAAGAGTGCTGAGTAAGGAATTAAATGTCCTCAGTCAGATCGAGTGAAGGGTGTTTCACCTCCACATTGACCTCTGTAAACACACGCATGCTGTCTCACTCACTGTGCCCTTGGCTCTCCAGCGAATCGTCTGCCCTGTGCAGTTAATGTTCCCATCCATCGTGTGTGTGTGTGTGTGAGGGAAAGTGCTCTACATGATCTTCCTAGGCCCTGTTCAGTGCCAGTCACCTTTAGAGAAGTAATTTGCCTTTTTTCCACTCCTTTCAGCTGCCCTTTTCCTCTTTCCGTCCTCCTGTCACTGCCATTTTTTGAATTCCAAAATGGAGCATTCCTTAGTGCAGACCGAGACAAACAATTTCATCTGCGGTGGGGGGGTGGGGTGGGGGGGTATGGTGGGAGTAATTTTAGGTGAGAAGGCGGGGGGGGGGGGGGGGGAGGGGTGAGAGACAGCAGAGCGCAATGAGAGGCTGTCAAATGCTGAGGGCTTGGCCTGGCCTCTGTATGCTAATATGACATTTTCTGCAGTGGTGGGGGAAGGCAGAGAGGAGACAGGCAAAGGAGAGGAACTGGGGGAGATGTGAAGAAAATCAAGGCTAAAGAAGGTAGAATGAGAATTGAGGGGTTTTTTTTATGAAGCCTAAAGAAGAAAGTTGTTGCCAAAAGAAAGTAGACTGAAATTATAGAGTCTGTTGTCACAAACTCAGCACTCAACATTTCAAATTCCACTGGCAGTAAAGTGCAGCGCCAAACTATAGATCCATCCATTCAAAAATACAAACTATTTACTCACTGTAACTAGTTTATGACACTGGCTTGATGATTGCCTTTTGAAAGTAAGTGTAGACTATGTTTCAGTAAGAGTTTGTGCATTTCAGATTAATTCATCAGTGATTGCGGAAAAAATAACCGTGGTGAAGTTTGAAATCGGTCATTCGATGGCTATGCGGATATGCATGACACTGTTGCAATATCTTTTGAATGTCCGACTTAGAACTAACTTAACCTGGTTGGTTGGTGCGTGGAGGTTAGTGGCTACATCCAAACGGCAACTGGTTATGCTAGTGTGAACTAACATTTAAATAAGACGTGACACGCTGACAAAATTATTGTTAGCCGTCATATAGGCTCTGGCCTTGAGTATTCATAACATCAATTAAATGGAGACTTCTTTACGTAAAGGTTTGTCTTGTCAGGACGGACACCAACATCAGCCTATCAGAGGTTACTTGACATTAGCCTTACCCCTTGGTCACACCGACAACAAAAACACAGATGCATGGCGACAAGCTACCATTCATTTTCAATGACAGCTGGGATGGGTGGCAAGTGGAGGCCACACGTCGCCAGGTGGGCAGGGGAAAAAATAGAAAAGCTGGCTATTTTATGCAAATATACGGGTGTCAGCACCAGGCGATTTTTGATAAAAGGCGATTTTTGATGATCGCTATTTCTGTGTCAAACAGAAAAGAGATGAGAAATGTTGACTGTTAAATCTGAAAACATAGGTTTTGTTACCAGAAAATGCATCTGTGGTGATGTACGATGTATCTACCAGCCGCTTACTTGCATTAGCAAGTAAGCCACGAACTACCAACGAATCACCGCTTGTCTATGAGCTAGCAACACCTCGGCCACAAGTGTTGCCTGCTCAAGTGATCATGATGTGTTCAGTAGTGTTCATTAGCAGGACATTAGCCGGCCCCCGCATCCTAAACACACTTCTCTTCTTTTTCTTTTTTTCTTCTCCCCTCCCCCTCCTCTCTGTCGGTCTTTGTCCTGTCCTGTTTTCTGGTACTTTGTCAGGGCCCATGTAACGCTGTATTGCAAAAGTTACACTAATTTACAGGTCCTAGGCTGGATCTGTTTAAACCACTGCAGTTTTATTTTAATTAAGCAGCAGAAGTTGACGTTGATGTTACGGCAGAGACGACACATCATGCAACATTGTACACACAGATAAGTTATAGCCTATAAGATAATAGGGCAGAGTGTTGCAGTAGAACTCCCAGATCTCTCTCTATGAGCTCTGTACGTTATGTGAAAGCTCACTGTCCAGATTAGCATCCCCCTGCAGACATGGTTAGTCTGAAATCTCTCTCACTCAGACACACACACACACACACACACACACACACACACACACACACACAGCAGGCTGAGTCAGTATTGTGGCCAGTAGTGCATGCATGGCTGCAGCTGCTCCTCCCTGTGTTTTGAGAGTTGTTCTATGCTAGGCTAATCTAAGGGGCACAATCTTAAGAAAGCCCTTCTCAGTTAGGAGTAGTGGTGCCTGTCTACCTGCCCAGTCCCACCCTCACCCCACCACCTCCTTCCCCGGGTCAGGGTTGACGTGGGACACAGGGGAGAGTGTGACTTTAAAAATCTCTGGCAGCTTCTGCTTGGGGCCCCTGCACCACGGATAGAGTTCCCCCAAACACCTTCAACATACACACAGCTCCTCACATGTCTGTGTGTGTGTGTGGTACGCATTTATTTATTTAAGTAGCGCATTTTCAAGTACTAAGGCCACTCAACATGCTTCACGCAGGCAGACAATGACACAGACAAGTACAGAAAAACAATCCAGAAGCAAAGGTGTTTCGCCTCGCATGAATCTCACATAGTAACCACAAGTTCACTGAACGCTGGAGGAAGCAGGCCATGTTACATGCGGTTCTACAGACACTGAAACCTGATGAACTCGATATCTGTCAGTGACACGAGTGTCTTGGTCGTGAAATCCAAATATCCAGACGTTGGAGCATCGATGTGGGTGTGTGGGTCAGAGTGACAAGTGACATGAGATGTTCAAGTAAGAAGTTAAATGGTCCAAAAATATTATCTACAGTTGTATGAGAGGGAGAATGTGTGTGAGAGGGGTGTGTGTGTGTGAGACGGGTACTCAAGTACTCAAGGCTATAGCATAACACCATTTGACTCTGGAAGTCCAGTCATTTTGGCTCAGCCGAGTGTTTCTTCATCTTTCTTCACCTTTCGTGTGTGTATTTGTAGCTGACAGACTGATCAAAGATGTGACATAGCTCACCTCAAGACCACATACAAACAGAAATGCACACACACACTATTTTGTTGCTTGAAGGGACTGTTTTTGTTAGTCACACGCACACACTTATGTACGCAGGTTGGTTCCCATTCCCATTTGATCAGCTGTCATGGAAACCAGCACTTGTTTTTAGCTTCCAGCATCTGGTGCCCCCAACTCTCCCTATTTGTGTGTGTACGCATGTTTAAATGTTTGTTCTAAAAATTCAGCCTTTCCAACCATGTGTGTTGTGTGTGTTTTGCAGAGATCAACAGAGTGCGTAAGGACATGTACAACGACACAGTCAACGGGATGACTGATAAACACCCACTGGAGCTGCCTGACCCCATGGGCCCCATCGTCCACCTGCAGGAGAAACTCTTTGTGCCTGTCAAAGAATATCCCGACGTGAGTGCCCATAGACACACGGAGACGCTCTCTCACACTACACTACACACACACGTCCTATACACAGACTGGTCATTTTTCTGTTTTAATTTTTCTTTCTGGATGTATTTGCTTCAACACCAGTTCCTTGAAGTAATCCATTCATATCATTTGTGATTAGTGTGTGTGTGTGTGTGTGTGTGTACGTACGCATGCACGCAAGTTCACGTTAGTAAAATATCAGAAAAAGTTGTGGAATATGTCCCATGCAAGACCAGGGCCTGTGAAGGGGGAATCACGAGCAACCTAATGAAACACAGTGAAATTTCTTACTGTCCTTTAATTCATCACATGACGCACTGTAAAGTTCAGACTGCTTCATGCACACATCTTCAGAGCTTAGAATGCACTGCTCCCTCAACTACAAACACAGTGATTCCCATGCATTAACTTGTTGCCACATAATAGCTTCTAGGCTAACGTTAATGTTAGATAAATTCGATAGAGGAAAAAAATAAATAAAACGGCAATAGTTTTGCAAGGATTGTTGTAATAAATAATACAGTATGACCACCTATAGCTATTTTATTAGGTTAGCAATGCGGTGCAAGTTTACTTACTTGAGCATTTCCTTTTTTAACACATGTATACATACACACACACACACACACACACACATATACATACACACTCTACCGTGTATTTCCTTGTTTTTCGTGGAGACACTCAATAATTCTTTTTGTCAATTGGAAACATAGCAAATGAACGAGGCATGAAGTTTTTGTTAGATAAATTATTCATTATTTGATTTGAAATAATGAATGTGCTCCTTAGACTTTGTCCATTTTTTTAAAGTTACCTTTTGTGGCAGTTATTGACATAAAGCATTCCAGATGTCAATTTTTTATGAGTAATCTGATGAGGTTTCACCCCACGCTTTCAAGAGCATCGTCCACAAGACATAGTAACTGTGTGGACACTTCCTCCATTGAAAAGGTCAGGTTTCTCCGTCAGAAGCCCCACAATGTTCATGTAAAGAACCAGTTGTGATGTCAAAATTCTGATTGACCTATTTTCTTTAAATTTTGCGTATAGAAAGTTTGAAGAACTAATTCATCATTTCAGAGAAAAATCATGAATTATATCTCTAACAAGGACTTCATGTCTGCAATATTTTCTATTTCTGTAATATCTAAGTGATCTAAAACTTTTGACCAGTAGTGCTTGGGATATAGGCCTATATCTAGCACATCCTCATACTTTACTATGGAGTGAAGTCCAAATCCAAATGATCCCCATCGCTTTGCAGGGCATGCTTGCACAGCATCCACAACTAAAAAGGATTGGTTATGAAAGGGGACATGAACACCTGTCATGTCGTGGAGTTGACATAATTTAGATCAATAAATCGATTCCATACTGTGCATGTAAATTCAGACAAAGGACTCCAGTCTGATTAAATTATTCTCTTGGGACAGGTGGGACAGCAAATTGGCTAAGGGCTTTGAAATTCCCCTCCCTATTCCCTAAATGCGAGGAGAAGCAGTGGTGAGGTGGGTGGCTGTATGGAGACGTGGGGTTGTTGAGGGGCATGATGGAGACCTGAGGCATACCTCCTTAGGAGGGGGTGACAAACATTCATAGCTTTGTTTCTAATTGGACTGCTCTAGCTGGAAGAGGAGAAGTTAATGAGAATAAAATACGTTCTTTCACTCACTCATGCAACAGAGTCATGCAAACATGAATCATTGGCGCGCACATACACACACACACAGGTCAGATTAGCTGCTGGTAGAATGGTTGGGAAGCAGGCTAGTCATATGCATTTGAAGCACAGGGATGGTTGTAGACAACCAGGGTTGAGTCAACACTGAACCCCCCCACAACGCACACGCACACGCGCACACACACACACACACACACACACACACACACACACACACACACACACACACACACACATACACAGTGTGTCTCATGCACGCTTCCCTTCCTCTAGAATTAGTCAGTGGTGTGTGCGTGTGTCCACGTGTGCAAGTGTGTGTGTGCGCGCATGCGTGCACACATGCCACCTCTTTGGTAGCGTTGTCCCCGCTGCTTTTGGTGTGTGGGGTGGAAGGGCAGCCTGCCCGCTCACCAGTCAAGCGTGAAATGCATTTTCTCCCTCAGAGCGCTGATAAAGGCTGGCCTGGGTCATCCAACCCACCCTACCCCACCACACACACACACACACACACACACACAGTCATAGTGCTTGGGTTTAAAAGTCATGTTAGATCTGTGTGGCATGAAAAACACACACACCATGCCTCAGGACCCTGCCCAACAAGACAGAAGTATCCCACGACCTAAAGGAATACACACACACACACACACACGTATCCACCCCCCCTCTTCCTCCTCCACTCAGTACCTTAGATGCCCTATTGCACCCCATAAGCCTCTCCACTATTCAGATGGATGTCCCCATGACAGCTGACTGTGTGTATCAAGTATTGAACATACACATACCATATGTACCATGGTCTCCACTCTGTCTGTATGTGCACATGCATGCCTGTATGTCTGTGAGTGTCAAGGGTGACCTCCACAGTCAGTTTAGCAACCAGCAACTCTATTTTGAACTGCGATCTCAATTGGCTTAAAAAACAACCACAGAGCAGCTAGAGGATTTCCATTTGTTTGCATTAATATACTGTAAGTGTGTGTGTGTGTTGCAGAGTGTAGAAATGGTGGGCAATCTCTGTCGCTCTCCCTCTCCCTCAACTCATAACAAATTTTATGACCTCTAAATCTCCCTCTACTCTGTATAGTAATGCTGCAAGTCTGGGTGTTTATGGCAGATCTGGCCTCAGCTTTGACTCCAGGTGCCCCCTGATGGGATAGGTTCGTGTGTGTGAGAGAGAGTGGAAAGCACAGGATTGGAATACATGTCATTGTGTCTTCGTCTCTGGCTCAGACACACAGACTGGTGTTGCTTTGAGTTCCCACAAGCAGTTTTGATGAGTCACTGGGCTGCTCCACCTCTACATTCACCCCTTCTCTGCCTGTACAGAATTGTGGCTATTTGTGCAGAGAGAGAGAGATCCAGAAGGCAGCAGTAGTGTGTTTCTGGGCTGTGGCGATGTTTTGGAGTGCAATGTTCATTTGCTATCTCTAATGGAGGTTTCGCGCTATGACTCTTGGCTTCAAGGCTAAGCACACACATACATACACACACACACACACACACACACACACACACACTGACATTGACATCCCATTGTATGTGTGTGTGTTTTATTTTGTTGTGTTTTTCCCCTGTAGTTGGGAAATGCTCACTGCAGAGAGCCATGCTGGAGTATAGCATCTCTGATTGGCTGGGGAGGGGGCAGGATGCTAGAAGACTGAGAGGAAGAGTAACATTGTTGGGGAGATTGAGAGCTTTTGAGCTCAGGCAGCTGAGCCTGCTGTTTGGATGGACACACACACACACACACACACACATCTGGCTATGACCTGGTGCTATTGTCTGGTGCTTTTTATTTTATTACAGTGAAGCAGAACTGCCTCTCTGCTGTTGCCTGAAGACACACACACACACAGAGTATGTTTACATGCACCAGGAGAAAATCAAATTATTGCCTTCGCCTGACTAAACCTCTGAAAGGAATACATTGCCATCTACCATCGTAGAGTCAAATGCACTTTGGTCAATAATTTGATTTTGTAGTAGTAGTAGTTGTAGTAGTTGTTGGTAGTCGATTGATGAAGTTGTGCATGTAAGTACTGACTGAGAAGTTGTGGCCATTATTAGCAACCAGATACATATACATATACAGGTACACACACAGACACCACTTTCTAGGCTTGCTATTTTCTTTTTCATAGATTGGGAATGGGGTGTAAATCTGTCCATGATTTCAGTGTGTTAGCTGTTTGCAGGCACTGCCAAAGATTCTGTACCATTATTAGTCAAGGGAACATCCCACTTTTTATTTGCGCTCACTCTCCTTCTCTACCTCCATGCCACTCTCTCGTGCATGCTCTCTCTGTCTCTGTCTTTTCCTCCTCCTCCTCTTCCTCTTGCCTTTTCCGGATGATTTCCCAGATTTTTCCCGACGTGTGTTCAGGCAGGATGCAGATGATTTTGGCAGTCTGCTGTAGCAGCCTCCTGAGATGATGGCCTACACACATACATACACACTCACCCCCCCAAAAAACACACACACACTCAAACTAGCAGAGAGTGAGGCGTGTTAGATTGTACTCAGACATGACATGTATTTAAAGGTACACTCAAGCTTGTGTGTGATTATATAAGCACTGGCACGTATGTGGCCAGATAAGTACACAGTTGGCACCAGATTGACAGACTTGTTTGTCTCTGCTGTTGTTGCACTGCTTCCCCCTCCGCCTTACTGCTTCATTCCTCTTCTGGCCTAGAACCTCCTACTATTGTTGCATCCACTCCATCCATTTAGTCCCCCCCCACCCTCCCGCCCCTCATCTCTCTCCTCTGCGTAATTAGATTGTGCTGTTCCCTCACTGCAGTGCAGCATGTCAATTTCACAAAAATAACTCGTCCTGCCAACGCGCCTCTGCTCTAATTCCCCACCAGGAGCTGTACAGGTTCACAGCTGTGTGTGTGTGTGTGTGTGTGTGAGTGAGTGAGAGAGCGGAAGGTCTCCAGTGTGCCATGACATAGGTTGCAGCATCAGGAGACACAGCCAATCAGATAAATCCATCACTAATTAGGTGCGGCCTGTCCTCAGAGAAGCGGGACGCCCGTTTAATGTGTCATTTCCTGCGACCTTCAGGCAACCTGATGCCTACCTGCACACCAGTGTGTGGGCTGAACAGACAGACAGAAACACTCACACACACACTTTGAGATGTACCTGACTCATTCTTTCTGCTATATTCATACAGACCCTGTAGCAGTGAGTTGTTTTTTGCTGCTTACTTTTTAATCACCCTCTCACACTTGCTCTTGCTCTCCCTTCTCTATCTCTTTTTCTCTCTCTCACACACACTCCCCCCCCCCCCCACCCTCTTTCTGCTGAAGTGTTGAAACAGGACTCAGGGTCAAAGGTCCTGTTTTGGTAGCAGGTCCTCACGGCTGTCAGAAGCTCCACTTTAAAGGAGGAATTTTTGTTCTACCATTCCCCCTTCACTCCTCCTGCAGCTCTCTTCCTCTGATGTGCTTTTGTGTGTGTGTGTGTGCTCGCTTCTGAGTCAGCATAGCATTGACTCCATTGCTCCTGATAGTCAGGCCATAGTGAGACCAGAGCATCACTCCCAGCTTACTCCCGCCACAATCTACCTACCTAACCAACCTACCTAACTTCCCTAACTTGTGTGGTTTCGGAGAGCTTCTCTAACCAAGCTGTGAGGCTGTGATCAACCCCAAGCCCAAATACTTGCCTTGTGCATCTTTAGCAGTTGAGGGCTGCCTCAGGCTGATCCATTCTGTCTAGATAGCTTCAACAGCTCAACAACTTCACAGTGTGTTTTTCCTAGACCTTTGAGGAGCTTTGCTGAAGGACACTAACACAAAGGCCTGTCTGTGTACATGTGTACGTGTTTGTGTGTGTGTGTGTTTGACTGGAGCCATGCAGGAGGCCATAGACCGGCACTGTGTATGTCTACACACAGTGACGCTGTTGAATTGTGGCAACAGGTGCTTAAGTGCTTCAGTAGTTCTAATAGAGCCTCTCTGCTGCTCTGCAGGAGAAATGCAGTTTATGCACGAGCGCTGATATGCAGCACTGCAAGCTGAGCACACTGCCACCACAGCACAGACTCCACTGTTTGCTAATGCTCACTAGACTCTTACTGTTTCTCCCTGAGACACAGAAGATGATTCATTGTAATGTTTGTGCCACACAACTGTGTGTGTCTGTGTGTGAGAGAGAGGGAGGCCTCTCAGTCTTAATTTGCAGGTTATTACGGAGACTTTTGAAGCGCAATGGCTCCAATCAAGCGTCACAAATGACTTCCAGATTTTTTTGTCTGTTCTGGTGTTTGTCTTCCTGCTCCCTTGACGATTAATCTGATTCTGTCGCATTGTGCTGGCAACTGTGGCATTTTTATGCTTTTCAGTTAGAAATGTCCCCCTTTTTTTGATTCAGCTTCGCTCGCTTTTTGGTGGTGTTTATTTGGATGTCACTGTTTGTGTGTGCACAACCCAAGAGGCACAAGGGGAAAAATGTGTCTTTCACAAGCCTTTTAGCGGCATTGTGTTTTTAGCTTGGCTTAACTGGCTGTGAAATGTTCAGAGGCGCCTCACCAGGAGAGAAGGCCTGAGAGGAGGCTCCATCAGCTTGCTGTCAATCACACGTACACACTTCCCCGTGCCCTGTTTCTGTGCACCTTTTGTGTGTGTGTGTGTCTGTGTGTGTGTGTGTGTGTGTGCGCGCGTGCTTATACACCTGACCAAGCAGGAGGATAATTAAAGGCCGAGTGTCGCACTCCAGCTGGCTGGTGGACAGGGTGCTACAAGCCTGTGCGTGTACTTGCTTGTAGTGTGTTTGAGTGCGTGCGTGCTTGTGAGGTGCTTTCTGCATCCTGATGTTGATTAGGCTTGGGAAAAGGAGGTGGAAGTAACTGATTGCATTCTTTGTACCTCTCTCATCTTCCTCTGTCATTTCACTGTGGCCACTTTTGTTTACTTCTACTTTCAACCCCCCACCCCCCTCTCACTTTCTCTCGCTTGTGTGTGTGTGCGTGTGTGTGCGTGTGTGTGCGTGTGTGTGTGCGTGTGCGTGTGTGTAATAAAAACATCCTTGGGGAGAAATTATTCCAGTTGTTAGCTGCAGGCAATGGCAGTGCTGAGTTTGTGATGCAGTCTGTACGTGTGTGTGTGTGTGTGAAGCCTCAGCATCCCACATGGAATTGCTCCTGGCAGTTGCCATGCAGAGGGATTCTCACTGTCATGCCAGTGATGATGCACAGCCCTTGTTTTTATACATTAGACAAAGTTTGTCCGTCTCATCTGCTGTTAAACAGCCTTTGGCCATTGCGTTGGGTGTGTCTTGTGTAGTGACAGACGGTAATGCATCCTACTGACTAAATATTTTTCCATGTGACGAGTCCCGCGCAGCAATAGCACCAAAGATCTTTCATCAGATTGCGCAGCAGTTGCCCCAACAGTTCAGGCATAAAGAAACTAGGAAGAAACCTTGGGCAGATCCACGACTCAAGGGGCTAACCCAACTGCCAGGGGTGATGGAGAAAAATTACAATCAGTAGTAACCATGACAGACTATAAGTTGCCTATGGTTTTAGCTAAGGTTCATAATAGTTCATAATATAGTATTATCCCACTTTTACATTACATGGTAGTCAGTCTATTGGTGGTTAACAGGAATTATGGCTGGACAATGTAGCAGCGGCCAGGCATAGTGTCAAACTCAAAGGAATGAGATGGGTCATGGGGGTAACAGTAAGGGTCCATTTGACAGCGCCATTGTGACGGGGGGGTCAATCACAAAGCCTCAGGAAGGGGAGTCAGGCCCAGCATCGGCATCCAGGAAGGTCCTCTGTGATGGGGAGTCGGTCCTGACATGGGCCTCCCGTAGTGACACACACATATATATATATATATATAAACATTGAGAGAGAGCTGAAAAAGAGAGAGAGAGAGTTATACGGCATGACACATGAAGGTTGTGTGGCGGCACTAGGCTATAGCAGCATAACTGAGGTATGATGCATGGCAACCCAGCACCACTGCAGGGATGGTCAGTGGCCGCCATGCCTCGCAAGTGTGGGCAACAGCAGAGGCAGTCCCTTCCAAAAGACCCATGAGAAGTGATGATTTGCCACGCACCATCCCTAACTATGGGAAACAGTAAAGAGGAAGGTTTTAAGTCTAGACTTAAAGGTATTGAGAGTGTCCGCTTGTCGAATGTGTGGGGGAAGACTATTCCACAGGAGGGGTGCACGATAACAGAAGGCTCTTCCTCCTATCGTAGATTTTGATATTCTTGGGATTACAAGGAGACCAGCATTTTGGGATCTTAGGGTTCTAGGAGGGTGGTAAGGGACAAGTAAGTCTTTAATATATGTTGGTGCATCGCCCTTGAGGGCTTTGTAGGTTAGGAGTATTATTTTAAAATCAATTCGACTTTTAATAGGGAGCCAATGTAGGGAAACAAGTCAATCAAGCATGGTGTGAATTCAAGGCTTTGAACTGGTTCATGTAACAAAAAAACAAATGATTGACATTTTGAAAGAATTTATTTTTTTAAATGTAGGCGACCTGAACCGAACTGCTAATACAATGTTTCCTCTCAGGAGACTAAGCTTTTTGCTTGCAATAATTTTTAAGGACAGAGAAAGTTAGGTCTATTAAAGGGCAGGGTACCCAGTTCCTAACTATTGCATGAGAGAAGCACGGTTAAAGCGCAGTGAGAATGTTATTTGTACAAACCCTGAATAAGTGACTGAGCTTCCCATTATACAAGTCAGTCTGTAGTGCACATTTCCATGTATGAAAATTGATTCCTTTTTTTTGTTTGTTTTTTAAATGAGATTTATATGTTCAGAAGGTGCTGCTTTCCATAGCTAGAATGGGTTCAACAAATTTTCATGTTAGAAATGTGGCTCCATAATTATGCCTAGTTAAAAACAATTGGCCTGTTGATTGGCACGCAAATGAACAAAACCATTTCTTATTGGCACAACATGTCAAAAAGGTTGCTGATCCCTGCTCTAGAGGTAGAGATAGAGGAGTAAAGTTAGACCGAGGGAGAGAGGGAAACTGCAATGTGGGATAAGATGAGGATGAGAAAGGGAAAGGGAGGGAGGGAGGGAGGGCTAAGGTCATTCTATAGGCCTGCTCTCTGCCTACAGAGTAATTACTCTCCTCCCAAAGGAGTCGTGTCATAACTCATCAGATTGGATTCTTCCTTTTCTCATCTCATCTTCCTCCCTCTCTCCCTCCCTTGCTCTTTTTCACACTTTCTCCCTCTACTAAAGAGAAAAATTCTCATCCAAGTCATTAGCTGGGCAGTGCCACTGAGGTGTCTGTGTGTGTATGTGTCTGTGTGTGAGAGTGAGTGAGTGAGTGGAGTGAGAGAGAGAGACGAGCTTGGATTGCACTGCGTTTGTGGTGGAAATCAGGCTTTGGTAGATTGATTCTTTGAGGGCAGCATTTCAGCTTCTTTAGAGTCCTGTCCTGCTTCAGTTAGAGACCAGAGACAAGGATGAAACATGACACACGCGTTTGCTCACATTCACTTACATAGGCTTGTGAATGTACACTTTTATTCACTCACACACACACACACACACACACACACACACACACACACACACACACACACACACACACACACACACACACACACACACACACACACAGGCATGCATACACTTTCACATAGTGTCACATCCCAGCATTCACCTTAAAAGCCTCTGCTTTGTCAGTCTCACATACATTCAGATGCCTCAGGCATTCCTGTCATGCTGGCTACTTGACTTTGGCTGCATTGAGATCTCTGCAGGAGTCCAGTGTTGGATCTGTTCAAAATGCAGCAGTTATTTCCTTATGATATTGGGGCTCCATTAAGATATTATTGCAATGACCAGACGCACACAGACACACGCCCACAAGCAAACAAATTCTCTAGCTTGCTCTCTCACGTGCGCTCGCTGTTTTTTTTTTCTCTTTCTTTTTTTCTCTCTCTCCCCCACTAGTCCTCATTCTCTTTTTCCTCTCTTTTTTTTCTCTGTCTCTACCCCCCTGATGGACTAGTGCAACACACACAACTGTATTATGTGGAGAGGGGTTACAAACTAGGGGTCTTCCAGGAAATCATTAGTTGATACTCATCTATACTAAAAGATGGTATTAAAATAGAAATTGATGCCATCCTTAAATTTTACATTTTGACTATGATGATGCCTATATCACGTTGAATCAAGCTGTGACCTTCTGGACTTTTCCAGAACAAGGAAATTGTCTGCCCCTGAGCTGATGCATTCACTGTTTTGATGAATTGACATGTAGGCTTTCAAAATATGAACATGAATTTGAATCTTATTAAGACAAAAAGTTAGCGTGAGGGAAAGAACACAACTTGGAAAAATCATGTTGACTTGAAAGCTGTACACTTCTCCCACACCGTTACATGCCCAGGCTATGTTTTAGGGGCTGGAATAAATTTGCAGTTCAACAGTCTTAAAACACATTTTCAGTGGGAACTTGTTTCATCTGCGTCCAATGTGACAAAACCTAAATAATTCCAGTGCATTGGGCATTGATGAAGCTGCAGCTTTCTTGGGAACAAACTCTGGCTCTACCCAATCGCTGCATTGTTACTTGTATGTTGTAGCCCTATCTCTGTCACTGGTGTGTGGGCGGAGGGTTGAGCCCACTCTGAACTAGCCCAAAGTAAATTGTCAGTGGTGGAAGTTTCAAGATAAAATTCATGAAAATACATTGTCCTGGCAAACTCAAATTCTTTTCTAAAATTGATTTATCAGCCTGCACTAGCACTAGTGTTTATGTGAAGGAGAGCATGAGTGTTGTCTTGTGTTGCCTATTCACACAAGTGGAACAGATGTGCTGCTGTTGCTCTTACTCATGTGAACCATGAGGATATGCAGCCTCATCTTCAGCCATGTGATGAAGATTCCTTAATCTGTCTCCTCATCAAACCCCTCAACACCAACACATACACCCCCCCCCCCCACACACACACACACACACACACACACACACACACACACACAGAGCTGGTCACATATGTGTGGGCTTGCTAGCGAATGGAGACGGTCTCTGGAGACCTGCAGCCTGGGTCAGGTTATTACAGAGCAGTCAGAGGATGGCCCACAGTGGCCAGTGCACAAGTGCATTACTTAACAGAGGTTAATTTGCCATTAGGCTGCAGGGCACTCAGGACAACTCACACTTCTCCTTCCATCACGCTCACTCCCAACCGCCGTCTGTCCTCCTTGTTTTATTACTTTAAAGATAGGAGTGAGGTGTGAGATGAATTAATGGCCAAATCCATTGTGTGTAAGAGCGATACAGGTATTCTGCTCAGGGCTGTGTGTATAAAGGTCAGACAGAAGACACATACGTGCGCATGCTCACTCACTCACTCACTCTCACACTCTCTCTCTCTCTCACACTCTCTCTCTCACACACTCTCTCTCTCTCTCTCACACTCTCTCTCTCTCACACTCTCTCTCTCTCTCTCTCTCACTCTCTCTCTCTCTCTCTCGTATAAAATTCTTGCCAAAAGTTGCCTCTAACAAAGTTGTGTTTGTTACAATATTTTGTGCTGGTAAAACATATTTATGTACATGTAAAAACATTTTGTATTTGTAAAAATATTTTATGCATCTAAAAATTATTTGCACATCTGCAAATCTATTTTGTCACTACGTGGGAAAAAAGTTTCACGGCTTTCACACAGACATTTTCCATTTGCAAGTGCATGTCCATTTTCTAGAGACACAAAACAGATGTGCAGGTACGAAATACTTTACAGCTTTATTATTATCTCAATAAAATATACAACATATACAGAGTACATACAACAAAGTAGAGACTTGTACAGATTGTGAAAAAAAATATCTTACCTTGCCGCTATATCCCATCTAATACAATCCACATAAATTACTATGCACTGTAGGCCTACATATCATAATGTTTGTTCACATTCCGTTACACAGCAGGAATATCAGTCACAGTAAGATGACCAAGGTGGGTATGGAGGCAGGAGGGCATAAAGTGTATTAGGGAGTGTCTTAGGGCAGAGAAGTCGTCTTATATCTTACAAGAGAGTCTGCTGAGCTTGGCAGGTAGAAGTATGGAGTGTGTATGCTGTTTATGTCAAGGCGTCCAATATATATCTGGGTGATATTCGCTTTCTGTATTCTAATATTAACTCAACATACTATGCAATAAGAAAATGTAGTCAGACCAGTCTCCCCGTTGAAGGAGCAACAATATGTGTGCTTTCATGACAGTGAATGCATCTAAAACCAAGTTCGATATCCATTGAAGTCCTGTGTGGTGCTGGTGTGTGGAAAAGAGATGTAGTAAGCAGAAAAGAACACAAAAAACAATACTCAATGTACACTGTATACACATTGAGAGACAGAGAGAGCTGATCCAGTCAGCCTTTTCAAGGCGATGGTTAATAAGAGAGGTGTTGGTGCTGGGGGGTGAGAGAGCAAAGATGACCAGGGTCATGCTCTTTCCTTCATGGCTTTATTTGGCCACCTCTGACCAGCCATGGACCTAAACTTACCTAACACGCCCTATGGCTCAGGAGGTGGAGCGCTGCTGAACTCACAGTTAACCTTACAAGGATGTATGTGTGTATGCACTTACATCCACAATCATATATAACCTACACACAAAAAAGCCCACATGTATGTATGTATGTATGCACATTCCATATGTATGTATACGCACACATGCTCTCACATATCCCCTACACTTGGACACACACACAGACAGCAAACATCTTTTTTTACCCATGCTCCTCTGCTACTCCTCTGCAGTCAGGCCTGTTAACCTTTGAACTTGTGCTGAAAGGGAGCACTGCTGAGCCGGTGACCCCTGGCCTTTCGCCACTCCCCAAGCAAGCAGGGTCACGTAGGGTCACGTAGGTGGATTTCATGGAATTGCTGACAGTGTCCTTCTACTTGTGTGAGTGAGTGAGTGAATGAATGAATGAAGGGAAATGTTAGGTTTCATTTGAGGTGAACTGAATACTAAGTAAATAGTAAGGAGATGCTGGACTGCCCAACAAGCCTGCCTGCCATATTCTACCTGTGTGTGTGTAAACTTTCCCTGTGAAAACCTTGCCCTAGTATGAGCGTGTCTGGTTTTGTCTCTGTCTGTGTATATACCCCAAGCTTTCTTCACAAGATGTTTTGCCTCTGAGTGTTTATCTTGGCCTATGTTCATGTGTCTGTGTCTGTGTGTGTGTACCTTTTCAACAAGGCACTGGCCTTCAGTGGAGAGGCAGATGAGAATGGGCTGATACATGGGCTGTCGAGAGGAGAAAGGGCGATGGGGAAAGGCGGAAGTGGAGAAGGGGTTATTGAGACTGATGTAAGAGGTAAGAGTGGCGGCAGCAGCCCAGGGAGCCGTCTCCGGTAGAGCGCCGTAGCATAGCATAGCAAAGCCTAGCTGGCTCTCTTATCCCTGGCACACCAGACCAAATGTTGCCTGTGTCTGTAAAGCACCTTCGTTAACAGCAGCTGCTCTGTTCACTCAACTTGCTCTACTTAATACAGTCACTCTCTTGCTGTCTCCATCGTAGATGCAACCTCATGTCATGATACACACACACACAGCAGACAAGAATTATGTCCTTAAATGTCTGCCAGGTTTCGTCAGCTGCTGCATAATACAAATTTAGTGTCGGTGTGTGTTGCCATTGATGTACCAGATGCGGTGCCACTAAAAGCATTCTTATTGTTTGTAAATTGGATGAGTTGGGGTATGGAGCTGTGGGGGGCAGTGGGGGTGGGGGGGTACAGGGGGCTGCTATAGCCTTGGCATTGGCATTGTCTCACTCAGTTGTGTCTGCTGAAGCCATCGATAGAGCCAAGGTTAGAGACCTAACTGGATCAGTCTGCCTTCTCTCGGTCTTAACTCTTTTTCCTCTCTTTCACACCGAGAAAGGAGGTGGAGGGAGGAACATAGGGCAGCAGAGGAAAGGAGAGGAAGAGATGGATAGACATTGAAAGAGATGTAGAGGTCAGAGAGAGAGTAAGAAAAGATATTAGAGATGGATGAGAGTTGGTAGTGAAGAGGGTGTGACAAATAGTGGAATGAGTGGAGGGAGAGGGGAAATAGGGAAACAAGGGGAAGAGAGAGGGAAGGAGGTGAGCAAGACTGGTATAATAGGATGGATGAATGAGAGACAAGGGGAGACTGGTGAAGATGCATGGAGAGATTGAGAGTGGAGGAATGAAAAAAGCAAGATAGAACTAGAGAATCAGAGAGAAAGAAATGCAGTGGAGATAGAGAGAGGAGAGGGTAAAGAGAGGTGGAGGTGAAGATGGAGAGATGGTAAGAAAGCTAGAGGGGAAGAAGGAGAGGGAGAGAGAGGCAGTTGGGCCTTCTGGCAGTAATTACGCTCTGGTTCCAGTATTCAAAGTGAGCAATTTCCCCTGTCTCCAGACGGCCCTGCTTGCCGTCACGTCCAATCAGCATCAACAGATCTGTGGCAGAAAAAGAAGAATTGTAGCGCTCTCATCTAGCTGCACAAGCGAATCCACCCACCCCAGATGAAGGGAGGAGGAGGAGGAGGAGGAGTGGAAGTGGCAAGGGAAGGGGCGAGAGAGAGAGAAGGAGGGAGGACGCGATCTCCATATTAATGTCCTGATGGTCTCAAGACTGCTGCAGTACTAAGAGAGATAGTGGCCGGACAGTCGACGGTCATGTCTGGCCTGTGTGTGTGTGTGTGTCTGTCTGTCTGTCTGTCTGTCTGTCTGTCTGTCTGTCTGTCTGTCTGAGGTCATGGATCCAGACACAAGTGCTTTCACTGAGGCAAGGTTGTCATGGTGACGCGCGCACACACACACTGACAGATGTATTAGTGCCACAGAGTTAATAAAAGACAGTAAAGGGGAAGAGGAGTTGAAGGAGGTGGTAGTGGTGTGTGTGAGAGACACTGTGTATACAGATGAAGAGGGAGCATGTGGTCTTGTGAGGGGAGAAGAACACAGGTGGGAGAGAGTGGAGTCCACTTAGGTGTTTGTTTACTTTTTCTTCAGCTTATTTTATTCCCTATAGACAAAATGAAATGGCAGATGTTAGGAGCTGTGTGTGTGTGTGTGTGTGTGTGTGTGTGTGTCTGTGTGACCATAATGGAGGAACTATTCTTTGTCACCACCGAGTCTGCTGCTGGTGATGTCATAGCAGCATGTGTGTGTGTTGGAAAGAGTATGGCCTCTGCAGTGATCACTGATGAAACCAGACAGCTCACTATCTGTGTACTCTCTTATTCCTCTCTCTCTCTCTCAGTCTCTCTGTCTCTGTCTCTCGCTGCATTTCTCTTTTTATCTCACTGGACTTGGTAGAGAAGCTTGGTGAAACTGTGTTACAACAGAGCTGCTCTGGACATGACAGCCACCACCACCACCCATGCCTGCAATGCAACTTGTGCCACTTATCTCTCTGGCTTCATCTACACCCCCCCTTCTCTTTCCTTATCTGTCTCTCCTTAGCCATCTCTTGCCCCTCTTATGTGTGGGCCACAGGCATGAGCTTGTCTAGGCTGAATGCTAGCATGTGGGGCTAATTTCATGTGATCTTTGTTTCCTCATGGAATCTGATCTTGGCAAATGCTGACCTGAGCCTCTGTGTGTGTGTGTGCTTGAGAAAGCGAGAGAGAGAGTGCAGGAGAGAGCGATTGTGTGTTCATCTTTCTCCTGTCCCCTCAGTCTTTGTCCAGAGCAAGGCATCATCTTAGAGTGGGTTTGTGGGCAGACATGACAATATTCAAAAGGAATTAAATAAAGAAACAGCCTTCCAGCGCTGTTGAGAACAATGGTAGCATGATGTGGTGCTAGTGGATTATTTGTACATATTTCCTGTTGATCCGGCAGGACTGTGTGTCGCTGGGGGGGGGGATTAAGGGGGTAAATAAATTTGCTCGCGGAGCACAGCTACCCAAGACCCCAGCTTTCCCAAAGGGACTCTGCACAGAAATGGGGTTTGAGCAGCATAGTGGGTACACACACATAGACACAAAAGTGTGCCTGCATGTACGTGCACACAAACACAAAAAAGGAAGGAGATTTCTTTTTCTCTCTCTCTTTCTCTTTATTTCTCTCCTCTCCCCAACCCCCCACCCCATTCTTGCCTGTCTTTTCCTCCTGGCTGTGACTCCTGACACCTGAAGGGAGGGGGCATTCCCTAATGTTCAACCTTCTCTTTGGACCTTTCCCCAGTGCCCCCACCCCCCTGCTCAGCCCCTTATCAGCCGCATGCTTGGCAGGTTTGGCAGCACCCCTGGAACTACACAAGTGTTTAGTGCTCACGCCCCTTCCAGAGTGGCTAAGGCAAGGGCATGCCTGTTTAAGACTGGGGTGGGTTGGAGACGTTCAGAAAAATAGCTGCATTGTGCAGGGTAACCAGGAAAAAAGTAAAGTCAGGCTTCTGAAGCTGTGTGTGTGTCACACCCTTGCATAGCAACCATTCCAGGCAACACATGTTCTAGTTAAACCTGTTTTGGAACAGTTATCATCTAATCTTGGTTTTTAGAGAAGCACACACGCACACTCAGTTTGTCTCCCAGTCTTTGTGTGTGTGTGTGTGGCCACTCTTTCACCCTTACTCCTTTCTGCATACAGAATGACATTTAACTCTCCTGTCTTCTCTCCCACCCCCAGTGTAACATCTGTCTCTGTGTGTCTGTATTTTTCTTTGTGTTGGCGTTGTCATTTTTGGGTATGTGAGATTTGGGAGGCTTCTGTCGTAAGTGATTTACAATATAAACAAAGCAGTATTATTATTGTTGAAATAATGGTTTATAATTTTAAAAATATCAATACCTCCTCACTCTCTTTGTCTCTCTTTCTTGGCAGTATAACTTTGTGGGCAGGATCCTTGGTCCTCGTGGCCTGACAGCAAAGCAGCTGGAGGCCGAGACCGGCTGCAAGATCATGGTGCGGGGCAAGAGCTCCATGCGGGACAAGAAGAAGGTGAGTCCAGTGTATACGTGTGTGTGTGTGTGTATACATACATATAGATAGATAGATAGATAGATAGATAGATAGATAGATAGATAGATATAGATCTACATATATGTACGCACACACTCCCTCATATTCAGGCACTAAGAATAGGATGAGGTATGTGTGCTTTTAAAGTGACAATCAGATGGACAAATTGTAGTGCATCATGGTCACTACTGACTGCATGACTCCTGGCAGTTGGGTTTCCCATTGAGCTGTGGATCTGCCCAAGGTTTCTTCCTAGTAGAACTACCACAAGGAGTTTTTCTTCGCCCTTGTTGCTCTAGGATGCTCTTTGTTAATGTCTGTGAAACGCCAGAAGACAATTTGATTGTAAACGGCACTGTATAAATAGAATAGGATAGAATTCAATTGAATTGACTGGAGTCTGTATGCTATTTATGTGCTTTTTGGCTCCGGGCTAGATTCCTGAAGAGTCAAGGCCGTGCTGAACTCTCCCTCATACACGTAGGGAAACATCGCCATATGGCGCTGACAGCTTTTCCAAGAGCTCTCATTAAACACAGCCTAACCCAAATCATTTTTTCTGATAAATTAATAATGACCTCAAAATCCAGAACATGGATTACATATTTTTTTTTCTTATTTTTTTTTTCGCTCAGAGATTGGGTGTGTATCTCAGATTCATGTAGTAGTGCTGCCTCCTCCCCCCTTCTCTCTCTCTCTACTCTCTCCCCCCCCCCCCTCTCTCTCTTGTGCCCTCTTCAGTAGAGTTCATTTGTTGGAGGAGTGGTCCAGCTAAGACTGGAGAAGTGTACCTGGAACACACACACACATATTCACTCCATCGTCCAGAGGGCTTAGTCCTGTCGTTATTGATGTGCAGCACTATTGGAGTGTTTTTTTTTCCTCACGCAAATCTGGCTGGATACTGGGATGATACAGGGCAATGTTATGCATTTTTAACCATACCTTTTAAACCACTGTAATTAATCTTATTGTCCCATGACGTAAAAGTATTTCAGTTTATCTTAAAAATGCATGTGAAGTATGAAGGACTGTAGTGGAATTCATGACTACCGGCTATGCTTTATTGCAGTTGAACCTTGGTTTACAGGGTGTAATTTACAGGGTGTAGGATGTAATTGTTCTAATGTTTGAATGCAGTTCTAGCTCTATAACCTGAGAGTCTGCCAGGTTTTTAGACTGTAATGCCTGATCATGCTCCAAACAGAACATTCCCATCAAAACTAGGCAGAGACTTATGATTGTAATGTTTAAAAGTGGTTCTAATGCTGGGAGTCTATTTCCAGGCCTTGCAGTGTAGGATTTGGCCAGGCAGAGAGAAGGGGGTGTGAAGAGGAATCAGGAATTAGGCAGGCTTTGGGATATGAGGCAGTCTGTTTATTCAGGATCCATTAGCTGTTGCGTTTTCATGCTCTCAATAATTCAGCTGCCTCTTCTCCCAGGGGAAACAGCCTTTGGTACAGCAGAGGGAGATGGGGGGGGGGGGGAGAGATGGAAGGAGGGAAAAAATAGGACTGCATAGGAGATTGAGCCAGGGGTAAATTTGGGAGGAACATGGAGGTGATGGACTGATCGAGAGAGAGAGCAAGAGACCGGTGAGTGGAGGATGATGTGGTTTAGAGTGAGATGAGATGGGGCGGGGGGGGGTTCTGACCCAGATCAGAGAGTAGGGCTGTGAAATGTTATGTAACAAAGGGCACCATTATGATGGAGCTGAACTCCCCAAGCTCACTATGGGACATCATTCATTCCCTGATACACTCTCTATCTGTTCCCTGAAGCCCAGCCAGGCACACACACTTAAACATACCCAATCTCCTTCTGTCCTGCGCACACACACACACACACATTGATGGAGGTACTCTTCCGTATTATTCAGTAACCAGACCACTGTAGCCCATCTCTGTCCTTCCAGTTTCTCCCACTAACCCATAGGATCTTTCCCACAACAGCGCTAGTGGACACACTCATCCATTCAACCAGAGCCAGCCTTATAGCATACGCTAGGTTAATTCATTCCTAGCAGTTGAACCTTGGTTTACAGGCTATGCCTCACATACCATTTAATCATTCATTTTTAATGCAAGACTCATTTGCACTGCAATGATCAGAGACCAGCACTGACAGTCACTCTCTGGTCTCTGATCATTGCATCTGAGATTGCACCCACACACATTGCTTGAGTGTTGCTTGACGGTCCTCAGAGCCAGGCTGGCAGGTCACCTTTTTGTGGTTTTGCTGGGTGTGTTTCATCACAAGGGTGTGCTGGAAATTTTTTTCTGTGATGGGCATCGCTGGCTTTTTGTCTGCATTCCTGCTGTAAAGAAGTTGGCCTTTCTCACCTGGCTCTAGATGAGTTGCATTTGAACTACATGCACTAGTACACTTGTTCATATTAACTGCAAACAGACTTTTTCCTTCATACTATCCTTCCACTTGTTGAAGCCCATGGCCAAGATAGAAATGTCAAATGCTTTGACTCAGACCTCCTAGACAGTTTATGAGGAGGGTCCAGTTGTGTAAAGCTCAACTACTTTCTTTTCTCTCCTGATGTTAAATCCCAGTCCTCAGGACTGCTACTATTATCAGCTCTCTGCTGCCTCCTTTGGCTGCTGCATCCACAGGGGATCAAACAGGTGTCTGTTTAGGACCCCCCCAGTGCTGCTTTGACTGACTGATGGCTGAAGAGACAGCTGGCCACTCTGTGTGTGTGTGTGTGTGTGTGTGTGTGTGTGTGTGTGTGTGTGTGTGTGTGTGTGTGTGTGTGTGTGTGTGTGTGTGTGTGTGTGTGTGTGTGTGTGTGTAGGCGCTTGGGCTGTGATATTTTTAACTCGGCAAGATTAAACACTGCAACAGCTGACCGTGTGTAAGAGACCCTGGCGGTGGAGTGGAACTTGTTTATTACAACTCGCCCTTTTATTTTTATTTTCATTAGATGCCCCCCTCAAATTCAAGTCGGCTTGGAACGGTTGGAATTAAACTCACATATGGCCTCTTGGCTGTTGTTTTTGATTTCAGCCATGTGTTGTGTGCCAGACCTGCATGTTAAGAGCATAACCTTGAATAAGGATTTAGCAACAAATAGAACATTTACATGGCAAAGCCACATATTGGAAATCTTGCCCGAGTGTTCAGCTTAGGGATGTATTATGTCTGAGTGTGTTTTTCTGTGCTTTTGTTTTGTTTGGGCACAAGATGGTGTGTTTGTGGGTGTCCTCACAACAGTGATGTTTTTGCTGATTAAGGGCAAGCATGTCAGAGGTGGTCTCGCATTTCCATAAACAAAATCCTCCCTCTGCTCCCAGGCTCTCCCAGAATGTCATGTGTTCACTTGTTCCTAAGCCTGGCTGACACCCCCTCCTTTGCCCTTTCCCCATTTTTCCATGTCATTTGATTGCCTCAGAGAACACAGATGACCTTGCTCTGTCTCTGTCTCCGTCTCTGTCGCTCTCGCTCTCACCCTCACCCTCACATACACACTCACTCAGACACACACCTATCATTTAGCCAGTAAGATAGGGTGGAGTGGTGGGGGTCGTCACACTCGACAAGCTGGCTTTTTCTTGCCATAAACAGCATAGTACGGGCTGGTGAAATTTACCACACAACCACATGCAGAAAGGCCTGGGAATTACAAAAAACTCTGTAGTTTGTTTTAAGTGTAGACTTTGTTCAGACGACTACTGAAATGTATTGCCATTCTGAGCTTTATTAGTGGCTAAAAAAGGTGTTTTGGTTATATTGGTGCCAGGCTATGAACACGAAAGACAGTCAAACTCGACACAGCTTCGTAATCTTCCTTGCAAAATGACTGCAGTGCACAAGGGTTCGGGGAGGCATGTCAGGAGACTATGATAAGCTGACATTCTTTTAATCAACAATAACTGCCTGAACTGAAAAAAACCATTTGCCTGACTTCCCAAGAAGAATTGCCACACAGTACATAAGGAGCGCATTTGTTGTTTTCACACCATCACATCTGCAGAGGAATGAGTGATTCATCAATGCATGTAACAATTTCAGTGCTGCTCTGCTCACACCTCTCTCTCTCTGTCTCTCCCTCTCACTCACACACATTCTCACCTACACACACTCACACACACACATAGAGACACACAAAGCATTTAGCCATTATGATGGGAAATACAATTTTTGGGCAGATTTTTGTTACACTTATGCTTGACATTCCTTGGAAGATTTGATAGCCTATATTCTCCTGATATCGGCATAAAGGCTTACTCAGGCTGATTTTTTTTTCTTTGTGTTGACTGATAGTCAACCTTTTCAGTGCAGTTTTAAAAGGGTTACTTTTTGAGGTTTCTTAAGTGAAGTGATAGGCTACATGTTCAGAAGCAATCTTTGCTAGGAGGTGCAAGTTGAATGAAGAGCAGCATTTGCACCATGCTTCACATGCGACAATTGGTGCTGTAAATGGAGTAAGTGCCACCCCTCACCCTCCCATTGGTCTGAGTCAAACTTCAGGTCTTTAGTGTTTCTAAATAGAGCAGTACAGTGCCATTTCACTTTCCTTTGAGGCCCTGGACACAGCGCTTGTAACCTCCAGCCTGTTTTTTTTTCTCTCCATTTCTCCCTTAACCACTCATTTTCTCCAAACACAGTTTAGTAGCGCTGCTTTCTGCTGGAATTGTATGGGAGGGAGTAAAAGGGCAATGGAGGAGCCATTTTAGCACATGAAAGGAGTTCATCCACAGCCTTTAATGGAGATCCAGTCTTCTCTCTCTCTCTCTCTCTCTCTCTCTCTCTCTCTCTCTCACACACACACACACACTCACACACACACACTCACACACTTCATTTCACCCATGATTCAGCCATACACACACACACACTATCTGCAAGACTGCGATTTCTTTCTTTTTTTTTAAATGTCTGGAGCTCCCACTACAGACGATTAAAAAAAAAATAGCAACAACATTGTACACTCTCACCAATTCATATGAATTTACCAAAATAAACCAAAGAATAGGAACCAATGCTGATCAATTTCCTGCATTACGCTAACTGACAAGCCGGTAAGAGATGCGATTTCAGTATCATTCAGTTTCTCCAAATATCTTCGTTCTCTATCTTCGTTTCCTTCAACTCGCTGTTTCAGATCCTGCAGGTGTAATAACCACAGAATCTACACTAGAAGCGACCAAGAGAGCCTTCATTCACCCCAGAATGAGCAATTTAATCATTAAAGTGACTACAAAGCTGGTAAATTAACTTACAAACATTGCCTGGTGTGCCTTTAATAAGAGTATACACACGCTAATACACTCCGTCATTGAGTACATATATTTATGTTTAAATTTGTGCAGTCCTACCTCGTCCGACACCTCTTATGTGTGTGAGAAAAATGCTCTTTCTCGCTGTCTCTCTCGCTCTCTCTCTTTCTCTTTTTTTTCTGGCGAATGGGCTCTAAGTCGTCTGCTGTTCTTAATTGCTTCAGGGCCAGCACTGTCTCCATTTGATGTGCTGATCTGGAGAGGCAGCCTTTGTCTCTCCCAGTCCATATCAACTGCAGACTGGCACCTATAGGAGGGAAGAGAGAGGAAGAATAAAGAGAGGGGATCGAGAAAAGAAGAGGGCGCATATCCTTCTCTTGTTCCTGTTGTGTTGTAGAGCTCGCTGTTGCTTGTGTGTTTGTGTGCACGGTGTCATGGGGGGTGGGGGGAGCACGTTGTTAACCATATCCCACTCAACTTGTCTCTCTCTCTCCCCTTCCCCTTCTCCCCCTCTACCCCTCTCTCCCTTTCTCCCTCTCAGGAAGAGCAGAACAGAGGCAAGCCTAACTGGGAGCACCTTAATGAGGATCTGCACGTGCTCATCACAGTGGAGGACACACAGGCTCGTGCCGAGATCAAGATGAGGAGAGCCGTCGAGGAGGTCAAGAAGCTCCTGGTGCCTGCGGTCAGTACCACACACACACACACTGCCAGCTTTTACTCCACACGTTCACAGGTTGCAAGCAGTTTAACCTAGAGATCCTAGAGAGAGTAACGTTTTGATAAGAAGAAGTCTTTGGATCTCGCCTTTTCTCTCCTTTAATGTTTTCCTCCACTTCTTTCTACTCTTTGGAGTGTATCGATGGATGTAGGTCCTTGGTCCTCCTTCATCTCACCCCATTTTCTCTTCTCTTGCTGTTAGAGTGTTGCCATCTCTTTGTTTTCTTGCTCTCTAGCTCCCTCTGTCACTGTACCATCAGAGCTCCTTTTTTCTTGACGGTGACTTTAACACTGTGCCAGCGTGTGGCCCACCTGCCGCCTGTTACCTTGGCAACATGTGCTCCCTCCCACCTGGTCCTTTCCATTCCATCACTTCCTGTGCCATCGGTGCTCGGCCTGCATGCCCACTGAGAACAGAATGGCCGGACATCTGCACCCTCAGTACCCCCTCATCTCTTTCACACACACACACACACACACACACACACACACACACACACACACACACACACACACACACGTGTGCATGCACTCATGTTAGTCAGGCAGTGTCCAGGATAGCGGTGACCTGCTGGTTGTGGGCCCGTTTGGAGTGTGCAGCGCTGAGCAGCAACACGTAAGGCAGCCTCACTCCTGGGGAGAAGGCAGAGAAGAACAGAATGGCCCTCTTGGCAGCGGCTGATTTCACTGTGTGCAACATGCTGGCTCCAAAAGGCACCCAAATGGCAGCAGAGAGAGATGGAAAGAAAGAGAATGATGGGGAGGGAGGTGACTGGGAAGAAGAGGAGACTGGGAGACATGGAGATGAATAAGAAGCCCAATCCTGTTGTTTCAGGGGGTAATCCACTGCCATTATGAATGTCTGTGTGCAGGGTGATGCTGCGCTTTTGTCTTTGAGCGAGAGAGAGCACTTGCACCTCCCCCAGAGCAGTTAAACTGCCAAGGCAATATAGTCTTTTGTGTGTGTGTGTGTGTGTGTGTGTGTGTGTGTGTGTGTGTCAAGAGTGAGCAACTGAGAGAAGAGGATGAGGACAGATGCAGGCAGTGATGCAGTGTGACTCACCTATGTGAGGTGTAGGTTTTAAATGATGCATTCACACACCTAATCATTTCTCGGCATGAAAACCTTTAACTAACACGCACACACACCCCTCCATTTCCAAGGAAAGGGGATGCGAGTGGTGCGTGTTTCTTGTGGAAATCTATTCAGACGCTGTTAATGCAGAATGTCTTACTATTGTCTTATAATAGCATGCAGTACAGTCTTATACAAGTAAACACATGATGAAAAAGTGGCACAAGAGTGGCTGCATAGCCCTGTACATTGTGAGTGTGATGGTTAGTGTCAGTTAGCCTTAGCATCCCTAGCGCCATAGCCCACTCCCTCTTCCCTGATTCACTCCATCCTGAGGGCTGCAAACTTGTCATCTTTTTCCCACACAATGTGTTGGCATGACGAGGTCTCTCATATTGCCAAAGTAGTTTTGAATGTCTATTTATTTAAATAAAGTTTCTCATAGTAAATGAGCAATAGTTTTATTAGTAGCATCAGTAGTAGTTTATTAGTGGGGATGAAGCGATCCACCATGAATTGGCTAAAAATGTATTTAAATATGTTGATGTAGATGTAGATATGTAGATGAAAATCAGTTGATAATCATGGTTGTTCTCAGTTGTTCTATTAAATAGAGTGAATAGTGAATACTGTTTGTTAGAAGGGTCGTGCAAGTTTTATTTCCACTTTCATCAACCTTTTTTGCATGACTAAGATGAGGCCTAACATGTAGCTCATTGTGTGAAAAAATTGTGATTAATTTGTATTGTGAATTTCAAATCTTGAATCATAAGTGTATCATTACCTTTCTAGTTACTAGCCTTTCTAAGGCATGAGCCTAATACATACTGTGTATCTAAAGTAGCATTACTTTTATCCATCTGTAACATTACTTAGGATCCTGTTTTTGCTCAAATTTACTAATATTCTGTTTTTATTTACATTTTAAATTTTAGTATTTTATATTTTTATAGTATTATCCTCCTAGTGTTTTGTTTTACATTTAATTTTTATTTTACATGGCTTCAGGAAAAAACGTCTAGTAAGAAACCAGAAACAAACAAATTAAAAAAAAAAAAAAAGATTGTGAGGTATTGTGCTGAAAGATTTGCACTGTCTCCTTTTTTCCCTCTCTCTGTTTCTTTCTCTCTCCTCTCCCTTTAGACTTTAGAGCTTATGAGCCCTTGAGCACTCACTTTCTGTCTCTGCATCTCTCTCTCCCATAGTCAAAGTTGCTACTGTGCTGCTCTTTGTTGCCATTGTCACTGTGGGTGGGTACTAATGCCCTTTATCGTGCCCAAGTAAATTGGATTAAGTGTAAGGCTCAGCTGTTCCATGTGTGTGTGTGTGTGTGTGTGTGTGTGTGTGTGTGTTCCTTTTTCAGCTTTCCCTCCTCATTCTGTAATAAAAGCCATCTTCACTCTGTTTGACAGCATTAAATCATTTTTATTAATTTTCCCTCTCAAAAATAAACCGGGCACACTGGCTGTCTGTTCACAATAGGTGATGCCATTATTTAGTTGGAGAGGGTGAGGGCTGTGATGCTGGAAGAGTTAACATAATTACCCCTCTGCCCCATCCCCGACACCTTTGGAATAGTGCACACACACTCTGACAAGAACCAGTTACACTATAGGGATCATAGAACCATTTGTGCTTCATAAAACTTTGAAAGAAATCGAAGGGAAAGCCCTAGCAACTGTGTTGCTATAGGAGTATCCTCTCCTGTCAGTAGTTCATAGAATGCTGTTCATACAACTTTTCAATGCCAAAATAGCTGTACACACATTAGAATTCTCCCCACTACAGTCCAGTGCTTTCTGTTGTTCTTCCTCCAAATCACTAAAGTGCTTACAGTTTGTGTGAGCGCAAAAAGCATAAAAGTACTGTGATATGAGTGTGTGAGTAAACCTAACACACACACACATAAACACAGGCAATTATCCAAGCTACTCTGCCTTCCCACTCCACACTCAGAAGTCTGCCTGGCAGGGAGGAGAGGATGTGGATAGGAGTAGGGGATCTTCACACACACACACACACACACACACACACACATTCATCAGCTCATAGGCCCTGTGCACTTTTCAACTCTCACCAACTTGACACCAGTGTCAGGAGGGAGAAAGATGAGGCAATAGAAGGGGTAACTGAGAAGAAGGGATAGAGGGAGAAAGAGATTGAGACAGAGGAAGACTCAGAGATTGAGCCACTCTTTCATGTGTGAATTTCTTATATACTGATCCTCCACACCCCTGCCAGACAGACACACCACACACAACTAACATCTCCACTTTTCTCCACATTCTCATGATCCTTATGTTGTCTTGTCAAACTCCCTCAACACCACTGTTCCCTCCTGCAAGTGTTTTTTTTTTTTTTTAAAGTGTCACACTGTCAAAGTAACACACCCCTCAAACGGGGTGTAGCCTTGCAAACAAGGGTGCATGCGCTCGCACGCACGCACACACACACTTGCCACCCCTGCCAGAGAGTGATGAACACTACACTGTAGTTGTAGTCACTGGGAGCATCACTGTAGATGGTGACACATCTAGGAGGTTTGTGCAGTTAGAGCTGCCTATGCACACACACACACACACACACACACACACACACACACACACACACACACACACACACACCTATACCTGTGCGTGCACACACACACACTCTCAGCTTGCATCCACACACACCTCTGTAGCTCTGACTGGTGTCAGGGGTGAGCCCACAATAGCTCTCTGTGGTGACAAGGATTGTATTTAATGAAGCCGTAAACCCAACACTCTCGCTAATTACTGTTCATCCTCTGGTTCCTGTGTGTGTGTCATGTTCTAGTCCTAATGATCTCTTTAAGATGTCAGTGTGCCTTTACTGGCTCTGTGTGTGTCTGTAAGAAATGGGTGAGGGGGCTGGAATCGTTAATAACTTGGACTTATATGACTGCATTTATAGGCAGGGATATTTTTTTCTGTGTGTCAGAGAGAGGTAACGTTTGAAAGCTGTTTGAGTAGTTTGACTGGTGCTCTGTGATGGTTTGATAAAAGACAGGCGTGTTCCCAAATGGTGGTAATGGCCATTCTTGTGTCAAAAGCAGTGTCCCAGTTGTGTGATGGGGTTTGTTGATGCCAGCCTTGAGCTGAGTTGCTTTTTTGTCTTTTTTTTTTTCCTGTGGGACGTACTGTGTATTGAATGAAGGAATGTGACATGCATGTGTTGTTATGGTAGCCTTTGTGATGTCATTATGACATCTGAGGAGAGTATTTGCCATGAAACTAATCAGGTTTGTTTTGTCAGTTGTGATCCATTACAGAATGTGCCCAAAAGGAACATAATTTTTCTGTCTTTCCTTTCCTTTTTTTATCTGACTGCCACAATTTCTCTCTCCCTTCTGTTTCTTTTTTCTCTCTCTCACTCTTGGTCTGTGTTAGACCATCTGCTGTGTTCTGGAACATCCCTGCAGATGTTACGCCAGATTAGTGGTTGGATTGGAAACTTGTGTTTATTTGGGCCTTGTCTGAGACATCACAGCTACTTTTGGGCTCTGTTGTGAGCTGGGAAGGATTTTGGTCGTCAGTACTGCCGAGCTTTCTCCTCATCTGCAGCAAGATGGTGGCAGGCTTTTGAGGGATCGTGGGTAAGCCACGGGAAAGGCCGACGTGTGTTGAGGGGATTAGACTGGCAGCGCTAAACGCAGCGTGCATGCATGCACAAACACACACACACACATAAGCTCTCCTGAAAGAAATGGGAAAGTGTTTTAATTGAATCCAATAGTTTATGGCACAGATGTTTGAGATGAAGAGAAAGGAGGTGTGTGTGTGTCTGTGTCTGTGTGTACGAGAGAGAGGTGATGGTGGTAGGTGGGAAGGGGGGCAGCTGAATCCCCATCAGCATGGTAATTAGCTTTTCAAATCTGTTAAAAACCTGACAAATTTTGTGCCTCCAGCCTTTTTTTCTTCCTTCTGCGATCCAACACATCCAACACCAGCCTCACCAGCCAAACATCCTCTCACTCACTCACTCACTCACTCACTCACTCACACACTCACACACTCACACACTCACACACTCACTCACTCACTCACTCACTCACTCACTCACTCACACACTCACACACTCACTCACTCACTCACACACTCACTCTCACACACACAGTAAGAATGCCAGTGTGTTTATGTGTGATATGGCGGTATATATATTTGGTTTGCAGGTTCAGCCGATCAAAGCAGCCTTTCCTGAAACCACTTATGGAAATGTAGAATCACTGGATTGGTTTCTGTCTCCAGTTCCTTTGCTTGCCTAGTTCCTAGAACAACTGTGAGCTGCCTTTCCTCTGAGCTCCTCACACTAAGACACACCAGCAAGCATGTGACTTCTGTTTGTCTGTTATGGAACAGTGTGTCTATGGTACACATGAGTTGGTGTTATACGTGTTGTGCAGTGACACACACACACACATGCACACACACCAGTGCTAATAAATGGACCATAACCTCTGGCCTAGGAGACACACAGATGGTCACCATTTGACCTGTATTTACTTGGTAAATGGCCACATTGTTCAGTGTGTGAGGTGTTAGGGTAGATGTAGCCTGCACATGTCCGTGTTTATGTCTAGCTCTTTGAGCATTCTCTCATTCTTTGAGCTTAACAGGATATTAGTGTTTTTATCTTTCATAGCAAAGATACATTTGTGTGTGCATGTATGTTACATGTGTGCATGGCTGTAGTATTATCTTAAGTGTAAGTGTAATGGTTCAGTCAGAAGAAGGTGTGTGTGTCGGGGTAAGGACTGCAGAACAAGTGATTGGGGGTCTCTTCTGAAGTGTTCTGTTCCATAAGAGAGAGAGAGAGAGCGCAGACTCTAGCAGCATGGAAAGCCATGAAAGGCTCAGAAAGAATGGAAGAGGAGAAGAAGGGAGAGGCAGAGTTGTGAGAGTGTCGCCTTGCAAAGCTTGCAGCAGGATGAGTTAAGCAGAGCTGGCCTTGCCGGGAAGTGACAGTAGCAATAGCAGCATGAGCTTAGCACATACACATACGTTTGTGCATGCACACACACACACACACACACACACACACACACACACACTGAGTAGCCCCTGGATCTTAGCACATACACATACGTTTGTGCATGCACACACACACACACACACACACACACTCTGAGTAGCCCCTGGATCTTTGTGGCTCGGCAGGGTCCCTGCCCTCTTTATTTCTCTTGCTGTCTTTTATTCTTTCTCTTTCTGTCTTCAACACTTTGAGTCTTTTGCTCTTCCCCCTTATCGTCTCTCTCTCACTCTGGGTCAGTGGGTGCCTTTCATGATTTTACTGCTCCCCCCACAGGCTGTCTGGTGAGATGTGAATGCACCAGCTTTAGCTCCTTTTAGCCTCTCTCTCTCTCTCTCTCTGTGCGTGCATGTGAGAGAGAGAGAGAGAGAGTGTGTTTGGGTCTATGTTGGTAGAGGCCTGAAAGAATGCATGAAGTACTGCTTGAGTGTAGCCTGTGTTTATGTGTATGATTGGTGTTGAAAGTGGTGTAGGTTGTGTACATAATTCTTTGTCTCTGTACTTGGTTGTGTATTTGTGTTGTGTTGTAGGTGTGTATGTGTTTTGTTTGTGTGTGTGAGTGTGTGTATGTGCTGGAGGGACAGATGGTAGCTGGAGGCAGACAGGCTCCCAGCCCGTGGGGAGTGTCCTCAGCAAAAGGTGGCAGATCGGCATTCGCCACATGCCACAACCTCACCGGGACCTCAGCAGCTTCTAGTCACCCACGGCTACCAGATTCTCTCTTTCTCTCGCACTCCCCCCTCTCATTGTCACACACACACACACACACTCACACACTCACACTCACACTCACACACACACACACACACACACACACTCACACTCACACTCACACTCACTCTACATACAGCATGCTCGTTCTTCCTCTTGGTTTTCTCTCCCAGATCTGCACTCAGTAGCTTTACTCACACGCTTTATTCACACACTTGTTTACTTTGTGGTGTGTAGGTCAGTTTGCATAAGCGATGCAGTGTTTATGTTCAGTGTGTGTGTATGTGGTTATGTACATGACTTTCTCTGTCAGAGTGTTAAGGATGCACAGAGACACTGAATCACTGTGCCACATCCACCTGTGCATCCTGCTGCGGATTCAGCATCCCCCTACCACCACCCACATAAATGCACGTGCACACACACACAACCAGACACCCACGCACAGCAAGTCTCTGCTTTCCAGGCGAGTGTGGCTGTGACTCAGGCTCAAACGTTGCCCCCAGGACTGGCAGGCTAGCTGCAAAGAATCATGGGAATGTGGTGCAGCCTGAGCCACTGGCCAGTGACATAGCATCATTCCATCAGAGTGGAGAGAGACGGGGTGGGCATGGAGGTCAGGAGGATAGATGGATATAGCTGGATGAACAGGGGAAGTGGAAGGAAGAACAAGCAAGCAGCAAATTGCCAAGAAAATGAGGAGAAAGAAATAGTGGAGTGAGATGGATGGAGAAAGAGCTGCTGGACATCACTCAGGCACCCAAACACACTGTATTGTTATCAAAGAAAATTTACCCACACACATACACATACATATACATATACATATACATATAAACACACACATACATATACACATATGCACATACATAAATAAACATAAATATATATACAGAAGCTTCAGAGTGCAGCCTTTCTTTTTCCATGTCTATGTGTCCAGTACCTGCACTTTGCAGTCTTTGTCACCACTGGAATCCATTTAGATCATGAGTCATCTGCAGCCTTACAGGCTTTACAGGTTGTAAAGATACAGAGGACCTAGAACACAACCCTAATTTCCTCTTCTCCTTTCTTTGTCATTCTCTGTCTTTCTTTCCTTTCTCTTGCTTGCCCTCTCGCTTGCTTACACACACACGGCAGCCAACACACTTTTAATACTCTAATCAGGAGAGATTAAGTATTTCATTTGGTGCATATTAACCTTTTGACACTCCCACCCTTTTTAAGATTGAAGGCAAACCTGGCTAAACTGGGCCACTTGAAGCCTCCATGCACACAAACATATACATAGATGGTTCAGTTTGACTGCAGTCATAAATACTCCTAATTGTGTGGATTGACTGTGTGGTTGACCCTTGCTGTGATGGAGATTGAGGTGTGACCACTCTCGTCCATCTTTGGCCAGGACCCTTGTTCTGTTTAGTATTCAGCACGTCAGCTAGTTCTGTCCTGAAGAGCGCAGACATACATACAGAGAGAGAGAGACTATGATCACAGATCTGCCATTGCTGTATATTAGAAACACCAGACACTGTTGTCCTCAATTCTCACTGAGGACTATGTTGACTGACAAGGTAATGAATGTAGTTGCATAAGGCTTATGTGAGTGCTTCTTTCTGCAACACATATGGAACAGAACAGACACATTAGCCAAAATTGCTATAGCCAATTCTATCCGTGTGCGCGTGTGTGTGAGAGTGGTGAGAGGGTGTTAATGTGTGACCTGTTAAGGATAAGTAGCTGTGAGACGGCCTTGGATGTGCCTCGCGATTGCTTTTGACACACACACACATACAGAAGAACTAAATACATTCTCTCCAGCCATGAGTTTTAGGTATACATTGGCCATGAATAATTTACAGTGTCAAGAGATTGGTTTGGGTGAATGTGTATGTGTAATCTCATCACATCAGAGAGAGAGAGAGAACACCTGTCTGTGAATTGGTGTGTGTGTGCGCGTGCTTGTAGTCAGTAGTAGTATTGCTCCTTCTGTAAAGCGCCACAAGACAATACTATTGTAAAAGGCGCTGTATAAATAAAATGTAATTAAATTGAATTGTATAGTATTCTTCATTGTAGCCTACCGGCCTGTTTACCCCGTCCTTTGTTATCCTTTAGTGAAGGATCAGTCGCTGAGACTCGTCTCCCTGTAGGTAGGTAGGAAGAGAAAGGGAGAGAGAGAGAGAGATATACTTTATTAATCCAGAAGGAAATCAAGGGGTCCAGTAGCTCAAACACATACACAACATAAAGGCAAGTAGAGCAGATTAAGCCATGAAAAAAAAAATCAAACATGGTAGTGAAAAACCATATGCGGTGATCGCCTTCCTCTGCCCTCCTAGTGGTTGCTCAAATTAGCTTTCCCTCCCTCAGGGGAGGACAGGTGGCCTCGACCAGAGAAGCACATTTCCCAGCAGGACATGCATGGTTCAGCGATGGCACCTAACTCCCCTCCAGGGCGTCTCTGTGTAATCTGGCTTTCCCCATGTCTAGTCCTATCCCTCCTTCACTCTTTCTTCATTTTTCCCTTCCTCTCCCTGCTTCTGTCATCTCTTCTCCCTCTCTCTCTCTCTCTCTCTCTCTCTCTTTCTGTCCTTGTCTCTTGTATTTCTCCATAAGGCTGACCTGCTACCACATCCCTGCAGACAGCAGGAAGTCAGAAGTTGGCTATTCAGAGGGCAGAGCACTGTTGAGCCAAACACAAACAGCACACCTAGGTCACTGGGGGCCTGAGTAATCCCCCCTCCCCCCAGCAGGTTCCTGGGAACTGGGAGAGAGAGAGAGCACTCTTAAAGGTCAGAGAATTTCCAAAGCGCTGTGTTGTTCAAGCCCAGAAAACGCTTGTAATTAGCCATTTCTGCCGACAGACAGAAATTACTTACAATAGAAGTGTTTGATTGCGATAATCCAGACCTGCCCAAATACCCAATCACACATACATACTCACTCACTCACTGCAGTGTTGTAGGTGCTCTACTTATGTAGCAATACTTCAGCTCTTTTTGATGCTGGACCTGTTCAACACTAACCACCTCCTCATGAGTGTTTGTGAGGGTGTGACAGAAGGCGCCTTCTTCAGGACTGATGGACAGCCACTGGGAGCTGGAAGTGCACAAGAGCCATCGCTCTATAGGGGAAAATGGGAGGGGGGGGGGGGGTGGGGAGAGTATGGAGGGAGTTAGTGTGCAAGAGATGGGGAAGAACACAGATGGAGGGAGGGAGAATGTGAGAGAGTGAAAGAGGCATGGCGAGAACGATGGTCATGGATAGAATAAAATAGGAATAGAACAAGAATGTGTGAAGAGAACAGACTTCTGGGAGTGATTCATATGGTGGTAATAAAGGTGCCAGGTGGGATGTCTTCTGTGCAGACTCATAGATCAGGTGTGTGTGCACGTGTGTGTGCATGCACACGTCTGTGTGTGTGTGTGTTGCATGGCAGTGCTGGCAGTCTGTCTGCTCGGCCTTGCGTTTTAACACGCTGTGACAAACTTGCAATCACTGCGACTTTCAGAAGTGAACAAGTGATTAAATTCTCCCTTTGAAATACACACAGCAGCACTGAAGGAATAAACACAAAGGCAGTAGGTCACAGGCCTCCCCCTAGTGTTTGGATCTCCCCCTCTGATGGAGGGAAAAAGGTTGCATATAATCCACCATGTTCCCCTTGGTCCAATCACGTCGGGCTTTGAAGGCCGCTCCTAACCAATCAGGCGCTTTGAGGAGCCCTAATCCTGTTATTCAGGAAGAGCATCATTGAAGGGTGCTGTTTGCCAGATTGCAAACATAGGTGCAATTTTTCTCTTTCTCCTTCTTTTTCTGCCCTGCCCCCATTCCCAAATTTCTCTTACATTCTCTCTTTTTGTTTTGGCATCCTCTCTGACCTCTCTCTCTCTCTCCCACCCACTCACTCACTCACTCACTCACTCACTCACTCACTCACTCACTCACTCACTCACTCTCTCTCTCTCTCTCTCACACTCACACACGCACACACACACACACACACACTCACTCTCACACACACACTCTCACTCTCTCTCACACTCACTCACACACACAAACCACCATGTCATGGAAGTTGGTCTAGCATTTGTTTGTCATCTCCTGAAATTTGATGCATTATAAAAGTAATAAGCAATAAGCAGCATAGTAATAATTGTAATAAACAGTTTCTTGGATGTATTATTTTAAAGACATACCAGGCAAGACTGTGATTTCTTTTATAGCCAGAGCTCTTCCTACAGTCTGTTGTTTAAAAATAATAAAATAGCAACAATGTTGTACAAACTCACCAATCCTCACCAATCCAACCAATCTGTGTTGCATTGAATGACAAGCTGGTAAAAAAATGCAATAAAAATGGTTTTCATTCACTTTCAGTTTTGTTTCCTCCGACCCGGGGTTTCAGATCCTGAAAGTGTAGTAAACGCAGAACCTCTGCTGCGATCGGTCAGTCAGTGAGTGGCCACCCTGGGCTTTGCTGGGAGACGACCTTCACTGTGTGTGTGCATGTGTAAGCAGGCATGATTGCATACAAATGTATGTCTATGGGTCACATTTACACTGTTAATTGTTCACACCACATCAGTCTCACACACACACACACACACACACACACACACACACACACACAGGATTCAGAACTTTGTCTTGAATGAAGGTCACAGATACACATCCAAATCAGAGCCAACGCAAGTCACCTCAGAGAAAGTGTGTGTGTGTAGTGCAGGGTATGTGGGGGAGGGGGTTTTGAGGATGGAGGACTTGATCAGCTTTGACTGAAAATCAGAGAATCTGATGCAAATCCAGCAGTATTTAAAGCCCCAAATCAGCCTCCCAAATCCCCTCAAGATATTCTCAGCTCAATTGGATGGCTTTAAGAGATCACTGGAACAGAACTGTACAGAAGTAGGCAGAGAGAGAGGAGGTAGGGCAGCGAAAGCTGACTGAATGAATGAGAGAAAGAAAAAAAGACAGGGAGAGAGAAAGGGAGAGGTGAGTGAGGAGTGTGTAAAAGAAGGCACAAATTAGAGGAGGGAAAAAGAAGTTAGAGTGGTGGGAAAGGGAGGTGAGAGAGTGAGAAAGACAGGCGAGGGAGAGCAGCAGTGGCCCTGACAGTGATCTGATGAGGGCTTTGCTGCAGTGTTTCACTGCTAGAAAATTAGGATCATGTCAAATACTCCCTTCATTTATTCAGTGTCTTCTCCGCTTGTTTGCACACACTAGACGGTAGCATGGTCATCTTCTCCACTCCACCATCTTTTTTCTTTTCGTGGAGCATGTAGTTGCCACAGCGCAGATTCAAAGATAAAAAAAAAAATCAATGCAGAGTCCCCCAGTAATGTTAGTCCCTCTGTAGCAAAATGGCCAATGTGTGTACAGTGGTGTGAACCAGTGGTTGAAAGTTTTGGAAGTGTGTTTGTGTGTGTATCTGGTACGTTGTAGATATTGATCCACTGCATATCATCCTCCCAGGTTGAGACCATCATGCTAGTGAAGGCTACCACTGACACGATAACACATGCACCCATACACACACACACTAGAGACAGATCTGCAAGAGCTGCATTTTCACACACACACAGAGAAAAAGGGACAGAGCCTGCCCCTCTCTTCTTTGTTTTTGTGTTAACATGTATGTGTGTGTGTGTGTGTGGTATGTCTCCATTCTGAGAGTATTGGAATCAGAATGTATGTTTTATTATTTTCAGTCAGTTGCAGTTTATGTCGTTATGTTTGAGCTGACATGACTTTTTATTTCATTCTGTTACTGCCGTACCTGTCATTAGAGATAAGGTGGAATATTTACATTTATGCATTTAGCAGACGCTTTTATCCAAAGCGACTTACAAAAGCTTTTAAAAACTGCACTATTTTAAGTTGAAAGTGCAATAGTGTAATAGTGTAAAAGTGCAGTATAGAAGAAAAATTAAGTATAAGATGGGTTATAAGGTTATCTGTTCTAGCGTACCATGCTGGCACTAATCATAGACTGATTCAGTGCGGGTCATGTCAACGTCCATGTCAGCCAATGCCATCTTCCATCAACCTGGAACTATACTTAGTCTTAGGCTTAGGCTATTTCCTTGCCTAGTTAAAGCAGCTAGTGGATCTTTATGTGAAACATGCTGTCTCTCCCTTGATGCGCATCATTGTAAATTAAACACTGTTCCTGACCATCGTCTGACTTGGTCTCCTGTTCCACTGATGTAACCTAAAAATTATTATTAGTTTTTGGAGGACTCACCGAGATATTTTTGATTTGAGGTAAGATCTTACATCACTCTAGTTCAGTGTTTCTCAACCTTTTTTGTCTTTTGTCCCCCTGAATCTTTTTGTCATACCAGGAGTACCCCCTGACTCATACGTGTTGATGATTCTTCAAAAGTAGTACGTAACACAACTGGCGTGGAGTGCAGCATGCACAGGGTGTATGCCTCATACAAAACAATTGAAGTATATACAAAATGTACCTACAGTGCTGCAGCATTGATTATTTTTTCCCTCATATTTAAAACAAGGATCCTCATACTGCTTTAAACCTGATCTGATTGGAGTTTGTTGAAGTTAGTGTAGCCTGTTTTACTAACAAACTTTTTGGTTACATTTTTGAGAGGGCTGAGCTTCCCTTGCTGTCTTATAATAGCCGCTCCCGGCATACACAGACAGATCATAGACGCATAGCCATTTTTATTCACATACATTTATCCGTCGTGTGTGTGTGTGTGTTATTGTGTGTGTGTAAGCTGGCAAACAGTAAGGGTCTTCACTCCAGGTCTTGGGAGCGGGGATGCAGGCCAGAGCAGTGTGGTCTAAAAGTGGGCACAGCTGGCCGTGTCTCCATTCTGCTTTGATCTTTGCTTTTCACTAATGGTCAACATTTCATAGCTCTACTCACTCCTCTAGGTTTGGCCTTGTATTTCTCCTCTCCTCCCTCTCTGTCCCTCTCTCACCCCCCCCCCCCCCCCTTCTCTCCCTCCTTTGGCCCCTCTCCCAAGCCATCCTCCACCAGCTTTATTTCCCTCCTTCCCTTTCTCTCTCTGTCTTATGCTTATTCCCTCTCTTTCTCTCTTCTCCTCCTCTTCCCATGTGGGTATGACTGGCAGCTGGACCAGTGGAGTAAAGCTTGCCTGAGCCAGACACAGGCCTCAAGAGGAAAGAAGATTGTCGTCTTTTCCTTCTCCTCCCTCTCTCTCTTGTTTCTGCTCTCTGCTTTTCTCTTGTTCTCCAAACACATCTCTGTTTAAAACACACACACACACCCTAGACAACCCCTGCTTTGTCTGTCTAGCTCTGCCTGCCTGGCGCTGTTGTGGATATTTGCACGGCTGGGTCGGTCCACAGCACCACCTGGATGGGTGCTTGTGGCTGTGTTTGTGGTAGCTCTGGTACAAGGCGTGGGAGAGGGGAGTGGTGAGACAAAGCGTGAGACGGTGCTGACAGTGGCATGGCACCACCGGAGCACTGTTCTTTTCCTCTCCGATGATGGAGAGGGAGGGGAGAAGCAGAGGTGGGGAAGAAACTCCTGTCCTGAAGTAGTGTGAATAAGCATCCCCGTTTGTGTGTGTGTGTGTTGTTGTTGAGTAGGTCTGTGTATGTGAGTGTGAGAAGTTCAGGAAAATAAACGGTGTGCATGGGAGAGTGGGTAACGGGCGGATGACTCATTTTGACCTCATTGCTAGACATGCATGTGTGTGTGTGTGTGTGTGTGTGTGTGTGTATATATATATATATATATACACACACACACATACACATACACAAAGGCTCTCCCCCCTTTCCTCCATCTCAAATTTTACCGCCTCACTGATTTCACAAATAGGCCTCATTGATTGAACCTGATTCCTGTGATAGAGCTGCTTTATTGAGTGGCATCGTGGGTGGCTTGTGAGTGTGAGCGGACATGTTTTGCAATTGTGATTGGGTAAGTGGAAGTTGGTTGGTATGTGTGTGTGAGCATGTCAGCATGCAAAGCTTGTCAGAGGGAGCCCAGAAAGGAAACTTTCTCTTCCTGCCAGTTCCCCATGGTCTCCTGGTTTTAAATCACGAGCACTCGTGGTTCTCCGGGGATGTTCTGCTCGTTGCTCTTCCTGTGTCACATTTCTAGGGAAATAGGCTTGTTTTTCTTTTCTTCTCACAGCTCCACAGCCCTTGTGCTGCTCACACATTACGACAGCTTCTCAGAAATCCCCCCTCCCTCACACACTCTTCTCCCTCTCTCTCTCTCAATGAGGTTGATGACAGTAAGAAATAATAAGTACAAAAAGTAGTAACTATAATTAAATTAAATTCAATTTTATTTATACAGCGCTTTTACAATAGTATTGTCTCATGACGCTTTACAGAAGGAGCACCCAAGAGCAGCAGGGGCAAGGAAAAAGTCCCTTATGCTTAGTTAGTCTAGGAGAAAAACAGATCCACAACTCAAGGGGCTAACCTAACTCCCAGGGGCCATGCAGGAAAAGTACAATCAGTAGTAACCATGATAGATGACAAGTTGTGCATAATTTTAGCTAAGGATCATAATAGTTCCAGAATATTATCCCATAACATTTACATGGTAGTCAGTCCATAGGTGGTTATCAAGAATTATGGCTGGACAGTATAGTAGCCAGACATAAGGTGAAGGAGTTAGATGGATCATGGGGGTAATAGTAAAGGTCCATTTTACAGTGCCATTGTGACACACACACACATACACTCTCTTTCTCTCTTTCTGAGGGTGATGACAGTAAGAAATTGTAATAAAAAACAACCACAATTGGAGGTGTGAAATCATTACTAATTGAGCTCATTGGAGCCATATTTGGAGCACATTGCACAATCTGGTGGTGGTGGTGGAGCAAAAAGACCAACACTGTGTCAGTGTGGCACTCCAGCTGCACAGAGGCTGACAGGAAGAAACTGCAGAGGGTGACCAACACCGCACAAAAAATCATTGGCTGCCCTCTGCCTTCAATTACCACCATCTTCAACTCCCGCTGTCTCAGCAGGGCCAGAAACATTCTAAAGGACAAAACCCACCCCGGTTTCCATCTCTTCAACCTGTTGCCATCTGGCAGGCGTTTCAGGTCCATACCAGCCAGAACATAGATTCAGGGACAGTTTCTTTCCCAAAGCTGTCACCATACTAAACTCACATTTGCACTGAGGACCGTCATATTTGTATGTTGGTGAGTGTCTGAAGTGTCCAAGACTGGGAAACCGTTCTGACACATCATCCCCATGTGCGTTCCCGTACTGCTGCCTACCCCTCCCCCACCCCCCGCACCTTAAGTTAGTTATTGATCTATTTTTGCACAGATTTTTATTACCTCTACTCAGAATGCTACCTCAACCACACTGTATGCTGCTTACAACTTTGTTCTCATGTATATTTATGCTTTGCGCTGTGTGTACCTTTTAAGGAGTTTCTTTAAATCTCATTATACTGTGTATAATGACAATAAAGGCTTTCTATTCTATTCCATTCTATTCTACTGGCCTTCACTTTCTCCTGTCCCTTGGCTGCTACTGCTGCTGCTCTGATGGGTGGCCTGTGGCTGTGACAGGGCTGTAACCTAACAACAGGCTCACAACTTCCAACTTGTCATTTACCTGGACTGAATGAGGAGACATTGGTTTTCTCATACATCTTACTCTGACCAGTACCCGTAGTGTGTTTGTGAGTGTACCTGAGACCATTGTGATGGACAAGTGTTAGACCTTACTCTGACCAGTACCCGTAGTGTGTTTGTGAGTGTACGTGAGACCATTGTGATGGACAAGTGTTGACAGTGTTTATTGTCTGCAGTGTGGTTGAAGCCAGCTTGGTGTGTGTGTTTGTGTGTGTGTGTGTGTGTGTGTGTGTGTGTGTGTGTGTGTGTGTGTGTGTGTGTGTGTGTGTGTATGCATGAGAGAGGATAGATAGCAGACAGCATGAGTTTTGGTTCCCTCAGCAGTCCCCATGGTCAGCCATTTGTGTTACCATAGCTACAAAACTGTTAGTGGCCAGAGGGGAAAATCAAACACTGTGTTTGTGATGGCGATTGTGTGTGTGTGGTTGAGAGAGAGAGATTGCATGTTTTGAGGAGGGGGATGCAGACATAAATTGCTTCCCATGAATAATTCTTCTCCCCTAATTTGGCAGTAATGACAGGGGTGTATGTGTGTGTTTGTTCAATCATTAATTGATAGAAGCAGCATGAGCAGGGCTGTAATACTGTGCATTTAATTATGCACACAGGACCAGGAAGAATTAAAATGATTATCCACTTTTCTGGCTCTGGTTGAATATATATGCAATAGTGTTCCTCCCTCACTCTGTGTGTGTGTGTGTGTGTGTGTGTGTGTGTGTGTGTGTGTGTGTGTGTGTGTGTGTGTGTGTGTGTGTGTGTGTGTGTGTCATTTACCCACCCATCTAACAGTTCTGATGGTTCATGACCTGTGTGCCTTCCATATTTTTCATACTTTGTAATCTGTCTGCCTTATCTAAGTTATTCAATTCAATTCAATTTTATTTATACAGTGCCTTTTACAATAGTATTGTCATGGCGCTTTACAGAAGGAGCACCCAAGATCAACAGTGGCAAGGAAAAACTCCCTTATGTTTAGTTAGTCTAGGAAAAAACCTTGGGCAGATCCACAACTCAAGGGGCTAACCAAACTGCCAGGGGTCATGCAGGAAAAGCGTAATCAATAGTAACCATGATAGACTACAAGTTGTCCATGGTTTTAGCTAAGCATCATAATAGTTCCAGTATATTATCCCATAACATTTGCATGGTAGTCAGTCCATGGGTGGTTATCAAGAATTATGGCTGGACAGTATTGAAGGATAAAGTCAAGGGGGGAAGATGGATCATGGGGGTAATAGTAAAGGTCCATTTGACAGTGTCATTGTGAGGGGGGTCAGTCACAAAGCCTCAGGGAAAGAGAGTCGGTCTTGGCAAGGGCGTCTAGAAAGGGCCTGTAGGATGAAGAGTCGGTCCTGGCATGGGCCTTCCGTAGTGTTGGTTGCAGTCCACTGAGAAGGGGAAGGTGACAGAAGTCCGCCGGAAGGAGGCAGAGATGACACTCAGAGGAAGCAAATGAGTTCAGGCTCACACATCATTGATCATATGTGTCATTTGTGCATATATATAAATATATAAATATATATATATATATATATATATATATATAAGTAGAGAGAGAGAGAGAGTTGTACAGCATCACAGATGAAAGGTTTGTGGCGGCACTACTCTATAGCAGCAGAAAGATAGAGACATGTAAGGTATGGTGCAGGTATGGTGCATGGCAACCCAGAGGCAGAGGCAGTCGCTCCCAAAAGACCCATGAGGAGTGATCATTTACTATGCAGCATCCCTAACTATGGGAAACACTAAAGAGGAAAGTTTTAAGTCTAGACTTAAAGGTATTGAGGGTGTCCGCTTGTCAGATGTGGGGGGTGGGGTATTATTCCACAAGAGGGGCGCACAGTAGCAAAAGGCTTTTCCTTCTATTGTAGATTATGATATTCTTGGGATTTTTGGGCATCAGTCACAAGGCCTCAATGAAGGAGAGTCCACTCTGGAGAGGAAGGAGACAAGGAGTCTGCCAGAGGGAGGCAGCGATGACACTCAGCAGAGATGGTTGTGGTGTAGATGTTATGAGTCCTGACCGTGTGTGTGTATGGTTTGCAGGCGGAAGGTGAGGACAACCTGAAGAAGATGCAGCTGATGGAGCTGGCTATTCTTAATGGAACATACAGAGACACCAACATCAAAACACGTAAGACATGCCCTCTCTTACATACACACAGTTGAATAATGTGGAAAGGATTATAAGCCTTGTGTGCATAGTTATGTTATCACACAGAGTTCATATCCTAAATGACTGCCACATAACAAAATACTCATGGAATTGTACACATTAAACACAGTTTCTCTATATCTTAACTGTTACAGTTACACACACACACGCGCACACACACACACTAATTTCACCAACCAACCACACCATGGAAAAATCTTTACGTGTCTCTATCTCTGTGTCTCACTCACACACACACACTCACTCACTCACTCACTCACTGTTCTGTTCTCTGAGGTGGCCCTCTGCTCCAGCGGCTCTGTATGATATTCTACTTGTTCAATTTTGTTATCCTCATTCACTCTTACCTACTCGCACAACACACACACACACCTGCCCCTCTGTATGACATCAGTTACGAAATAGAGGTTTGTTCTTGGTTGTGAATGGATTTGTGCGCGTGTGTCCATCTGTTTGTGACTGTGAGAGTCTGTGTGTTTGTAGACCTGAATGACTGACTGTAGTTATGTTAGACTGTGGCCACTTTTCTACCAATAGAAAACACATTCTTGAACCAGTTCTGTTCAGAATTCTTTGAACCTGGATGTTGTCTAGTGACCGTGTGTATTTCCTTCAGTTCTAAACAGAATGGATGCTACAACAAGAGGGTGTTGCATGCATAAACAAGAATGAATGATGATGCATAAAGAGGAGGAAAGTTGCCATCAGAAAAGTTGCTAGTTGTTTTTTTTATGGTAACAAGAGAAAACTCTTTTAGCCAGCTCTTCTCTACCTAGTGGAATGACACACCCAGTGTGATTCACGGGGGGTGGGGGTGGAGGTCAGAATGATGGGAACAGAACTGGTTCTCTGTTGATAGAAAAGGGCTCGCTGTCATAAGTTGTCATAAGCTCTCCAATGTAGTTCATCTCCCTTCTCAATGAATGCTCACTGCCATTTGAATGATTTTGTGCACTTATTTTAACATAAGTTGTTTTTTTTTGTTTTTTACACCATTAACAGCTGCTTATTAACATGCAAATAAATACCGTACTAGTCATTTGTTAGTCATTACACATCACTTATTAATACCATATTCTGCATGAGCTTATTCTACCCATAGTAGACCATTAACTAAGAAATTTGCTAGTATTACTTTCTGATTACAGCTTATTCATTGTAGGTAAGTTAGTGAATTATGATATTAATATGCTTTGCTCAGTAAGGGGCTTATAAGGTGCTAGTACAACAGGAACAGGTATTCTCAGGAACAATTATTCTCAATCAAAAAAATGTAATTAGGACTTATTTGGACAAGATTAGAACTTGTAGTTTTGGGTTTTGTTCCTATGAATAGACCATCTTTTACCGTCTTATAAGCCCAACACTAACCAAAGTATATTAAAATCATAATTCATATACAACAACTAACTTACTATCTGTACAGTATTTTTTTTAGTTAAGATTGGAAAAATTATGGGTAGAATAAAGTCATGCAGAATAAGGTATTAATAAGTGATTTGTAGTGACTAACAAATGGCTAGTATGTTATTAATTTGCATGTTCATAAGAAGCCTGTTAATGGCAGATCTGTGTGTGCTAATATAAAGTGTTACCTTTTTTTTGTTGTTTTTTTGTTGTTGTTGTGATGTCTTAATCTTAAATGGTGCCAATGCCATGCATACCTTTGCATATAACTGTCAAGGTTGCCCTTACCTTTGACCCCATGACTGCTGGCTCCATTTCAGATATCCCAATGTGGTCATAGCTATTCTTGTGATCACATTTGAGCTGTAGCATGTATAGTTCCATGGTGATTTGTGTGTGTGCTAATATGATGTTTGTGTCTGGTAATCAACAACGTTCTGTTTTGGTTGTGGGTTTTAGTTTTACTTTCTTGTTGCTGTAGATTTTCTGGCTTGTGTGCGGTGCAGCATTGATCATTGCATGGACTAATTTTTTGCCTTCTGTTTTCCCCTGCTCTTTTCCCCTGTCTCTTCCTACAATATTCTGGCTAAATTTCTCACCTGTTGTTGTTACCCTATACACACACACACACACACACACACACACACACACACACACACACACACACACACACACATTCTTTCTACATCTTCCATTACTCTGTCATTTTCCTGTGTACGTCAACACACTGCTGTTTGTCATTTCTCTGGATTGCTGCTGCCTCTCTTTGTGGCTGTTCTCTTTCTTCCCTCCTGTTTTTTTGCTCTCTCTCCTCTGCCACCCTGTCTTTTCTTTTCTTCTTCCCTCTCTCTACCGTATCTCTTCCTGCCTTTATGTCTCCCTCCTTCTCCCACCCATTCTCTTGCTCTCTCCCCACGTCTCTCTCCCTCCACTCTCTCTCTCCTTTCTCCCCCTCCCCCTCTCCCACCCCATCTCTCTCTTAGCGCCCCTTGCGTTCTCTCTTGCAGCAGCGGCAGCAGCAGCTCAAGGCCCGCGCCTCATTGCCGCCCCCCCAGGCCAGGTGCTTCCACCAGCAGCCCTGCGTCCCCCACCCTCGCCAGCTGGCGCCCCCCCAATCATGAACATCATCCGGCCCACACAGATGGCAGCCGCCATGCTGCCCAACGGCACTCCAACTCTGGTGCCCCCCACCCCAGACGCAGGCATCATCTATACCACCTCGCCCTACGACTACCCATACACGCTGGCGCCCACCTCATTGCTGGAGTACCCCATGGAGCCTGGCGGCGTGCTAGGTAAGCGGCCGTGGGGGCTGGGCATGGGCGTTGGCGTGGGGGTGCCGGGAGCCTTCTCTGCTCAGCAGCAGCAGGACAGCGGGCTACTGTTCACGGGCGGGGTGGGCCTACTGGACGCGGCAGGGGTCAGTGCCCAGCAGGAAGCACTCAAAGGTAAATACACCCTGTCCAGCTGAGACCAGACTCACCAAGTTAAAAAAAGTCGGGCCGGGGAAGATGAAGATAAACACACACACACACACACACACACACACACACACACACACACACACAGAGGGAGAGAGGGCCATAAGAGTATGGCAGAGCCCTCAGACAGACAGGGTTGGTCCTCCAAAGGGACCATGAGGGGAGACACTGGCTGCTTTAGGGAACATGGCAAGGGAGACCGACAATATTTTAGGCTCTCTGAGTTAGAATAGTGTTATGAACCAGACTACTTCTATTTTCTCAAAAAGTTCAAAACCATGAATATGGCTTCTGTTTGTGATTAATGATATTGGTCTCACACACGCAAACAGTCACACACATGGGCATTGTCACAAGGACATGCTTGAGTATACTACACATGACGTTTTTTGTGCTGGGGACCTATCAGCCAGATGGATGAGGCAGATATCTCTTGTCTTCTGGTGGCTTGGATGCTTCTGACTTCAGAGATCAATTCTTTGTCTCACTATCTCTTTCTTTTATTCCTCCCGTCTGCCCTTCTCTCTTTCTCTACTGACTCTGTTCCTTTTTTTTCTCGCGCATTCTGTTTCCTCTTCTCTGTCTCTCCTTTTCCCTCTTTCCCATTCTACATCGTGTCCCAAATATTGCTCCCACACCCAATCTCTCTCGTTCCCTCATTCTCTCTCTATGTGCTGTGCCATGCTGCAGACAGGCAGGCAAGCCAAAGCAGCAGTAGCCTCTCTTCCCTGATTGGCTTCTTCATTAAATTCTTCCAGTGTTTTCTTTGTTTCTCCCTCCTCTTAGTTTGGCCCTACTCAAACTTTTGCAAATGCATTTCTGAAACGGCAAAAATACCAAACTGAACCAAGCTGTACCACCTGTTGCAAACTGCCTATACCACCTTGCCTTGAAATGCACCACCACACGCAGCTGAATTTTCTATTTCGGAAAGACAGTACCGTCATGGGGAATATCCAAATAAGAATGATAACCCAACTCTAATCAGAGGTGGGAAGACATGCTTCCCCATTTCAGCATCTGAAACGCATTGGGCTAGATGGTCATGCCTCTTTAACTCTTTAAGTAATGAGTAAATATCCTGTCATGTACACCCTCTGCCTTTGCACAGGTGAGATGTCTAATGAGTTAATGGCTGAAGAGTTTTGCTAAGGATCAGTTTGATTGGAGAGAAATTTGATTTCAACCTTTAAGTTTATAAACTGGAGTTGTTTCAAAACTCTTTGCATAATCTGTGATGTGATTGACAAAAACAGTTATGATTATGATTATTGCCATAATCAAGCAGCCCTAGTGTACATGTTTTTGTAATTGGAAAACATAAAGACCATAAATATATAGAGATAAGTACTAAAGTTTTTTTTTCTTTGTGAATGAATTACACAGGGTAGGTGACACCTAAATGACAAACAGTAGGAAGAGGCAGCCCTTCCTGTATTTCCTGCCTTAATATTTCCTGTGGCAACTGCTAAGATGTTGATGTTGCAACATCTTGAAAGTGTGTAATGAAAGATGAAAGTGTGTAATTTTACATGTACAGGAAAACACTAGTGTGTGTGTAATATAGATTATGAGCGCATAGAGAATAGCCAAACAGTAGGAAGAGGCCTGACAGTACTGCTAATAACCTAGTGACTTCTCGTAGCCTTGGCCCGTGTGTGTGTGTGTGTGTGTGTTTGAAATTCTAAAATGCTGAATTTACTGACCATATTGATCCACTGCACCCCCACATTACCATATCTTCAGGGTGTCTTCATCAGTCCCCCAGAACGTAGCGAAATCCTATGGGAAAGGCGGACTCCTCAAGCAGTCTGGAATCTCAAGGACATCTGTGCTAGAGAGCACAGTGTGGGCGAAAGCAACGTTTGCATATACTTGCAAACTCGCATGCACATTCACTGACAGGAAGTAACACACTCCCACTTGTATTCATACTGACACATAGTACCACCTGTTAGTAATCCAACGTAACATCTGTGTACATTACACAACATAGCAACCCTGACTGCCAAAATAAAACTGAAAGGTGGAGAGGAGACTCCAAAGAGCAGAGTTTTGTTTGAACTTGTTTGAAATCTATTGGCTCTGCCTTCAATTTCTGTTCGCCAACTGGATACAAAGAAACCTAGTCCAGAAAACCAAAGACCTTGGAGAATATGCTGACTAGTACTGTGGCAAATGCAGTGTTGAGCACCACCAGTAGGCACTAACCTGGCTCCCCAACACCCCCACATTTGGAAGGAAGCTTAATCCAGTACAATGTAAAGGGGTTGTAACAAACACCCCCACATTTGGAAGGAAGCTTAATCCAGTACAATGTAAAGGGGTTGTAACAAATCTGTGTTTGGCATCCTTTAGACATCAGTTTTAGTACTGAACACTACAGATACGCACACATGCACAGCATTCACACGCACAGCAAAATGAATGCTAAACCCTAGTCACACAAGCAGCTGTTACCAGAGAGTGTAAAGTGTCTCCCCCATCCTGTGCCTGATCTAGCAGCCTCTCTGTGTGCATCAATTACTGTGGAAAATTTATATTAATTTATATCGAAATTTATATCATTAGCAAATTTATCCTAAACATTCTCGACAAATGTGGTGATAAAAAAAAATTTAAATGTATGTTTTTAATGCATTTTTTCTATTCAGCCAAAATGTGGTGTGTAATATGAATATAAATGTGTAAAGATCTGTTTAAGTGGAGATATGAAAATGATCACTGTAAATGTGTTTTTGCATATATATGCTGTGAAGAAACCTGAATTTTCCCTCTTCAAAGTGAGCAGTGCCTAACCTTGTGGACCTGTCGCAATCTAGGTGCAATGACAACTAAAGTGAGACGGCATGATACGCGAGTCCATCCTTACCAAAGGATTGTGACCGCTGACAGAGGTTAGTTATAGACCCTTAAGACTTTTTCCCCAATGTTGTGTCATGTTTTTTGAACCCAAGTGTTGAGCTGACTCTGGAGTGGATGTGGAGTGAATGAGGCGTGGATTTTGTCCATATCTGTTACACTCATCACAGAGTCAGCCCAAGGTCTTGGCTGTGGTGTTGTGGCTGTTGGTTTAATGTGGATAATGGCCACTAATGCTTAGCCTTCCCACACCACCTACATCACTTGCACTTGCACACTTGCCACACACAAACACACACACACACACACACACACACACACACACACACACACCCCTCACCTGCTCTAATACATATAGACACCCACAGAGTGACATACTCACATGCTATGTTTTTGCCCTTCTGCTGTGGTAAATGTCAGTGTACAAATGCAGTCACTCATTAGTAGTATGAGTTATCAGTTATCAGCCCAATTTGTGTTTCTGAATCAAATCGACCTCATATCCACACTGTAGCCTGTACATTACCGTGTACTCCGCTACAAACCCTACTACACCATTGCCTTGATGTGTACCTCTCAAAATTTTAACTTTGTGTCAAAATGATAGACCGCAAAGACTCAGTGCCTTTGGCAGCCCATTTTGGACGGTTAACATGCTGGTTTGCTGACAGAAGATTTGCGGTCTTGTATTCAATTGTTTAGTGTGTCTTTTTATAACATTTTAAAGTTAGTAGTGTGCCATTGTGGGCTTTTGTTTGCCTTGCCATAAACTGGCTGACTACACATTATTTTGTAACAATGTTGTTAAAAAATGTGTCACAGAAAGAAGGGGCCAAATAAATTTCAATACATTTTTTTTTAAAGGCTGCGGAGTCTGAAACTCCAATTACCATTTCAGTGTTGTGCTACGCAGACAAAACGTACAACTGACTGCTTCATAACAGCATAGAGGCAATTACATAGTTACAGTGTGTGTACAGTGATGAGTAGAATGCATTTAGCTTGAGTGTGTCTGCAAGCAAGCTCACAGTAGGATTGGTAGGTCAATGAGTTATGCTGTGTCATATGAGCTGCTACTTTCTTACAATCCTGTCATGTAGGATTGACTCTCAATGCAGATGGGGCATATACAATCACTGTGAATCATTTCTGAGTGATTCAGAAGGTACTAGAGACTGAGGACTAAAACATAAGAAACGCAGAGCAACCAACATTGAAGTTGTCCTCCTCGAGTCTGTCTTCTGTTTGTTTTTATATAAATGTTAATTCCAGGCTGAAACATAGTTTACTTTTTTGTCTGTGAAAGGACATACATATTTTCTGGCATACTGAAATTATTTTGTAACTTATTTCAGCTATACACGAGGTACTGTCATTTTTATACATGGACATTTTGATAGCAACTGTATTTATGGTTCCTGTACATAATCCTGGTAAATAAAGATGCAGAACTGAGCTCTAAGTGATTTCATCTATTTATTGCACAGCTGAGTTCTAGTTAAAGGAAAAATCCAGAGTATAATGCTTGTCATTTGTTTGGCAATTTTTGGATGATTAGGAGTTCATACCTTGAGTAGGAAGCACAATCATCACAATCTATTGGATGTGTTTTGAATTTGTTTTTGGTGATTTTAACTGAAAGTGATAAAATTGCAGTGTTTGTGGTATGCCATTGCGCCAATACGAAACAGTATTTTTAAACCCCATCTAAAGCTCAAAACAGCATAAAAAGTTTTTGGTAGTGAGTAGAGGATTGCAAACTTTGCAAGTGTACGGACAGATTCTGTTTTATAAAAACAGTACATTAACTGAAGTTGTCTTGCTGTTAACGCCACCTTAAGGTAAACATCCGTAAAAGACAACAAATACTCTTTGTGGATGCCAGCACTATGATTTTCCATGGAAATGCACATTCGTAGTAGTCTATGGCAATGTTGTCTAATATTTAAGTCAAAATTTAAAGGAAGCTGCAGACAACATATTCTAAGTGAGTTGGAATTTTGAAATGTCAACTGATGTCTCAACTCAAGTCCTCTTGCCAGAAGAAGCTCTGTACATGTGAGTGTGCGTAGAACAACTACTACAAGAGGGCTAAAGATCTCTTAGAAGTGGAGTATGCTGGATTTCAGTTTGATGGCCGTCAGTATTTATTCTAACTTGAATATGCAAAGGCATTACAAAGAAGAATGAAGGAGAAAAAAAGGTCAGGCTTTTACAGACATTTACCTCAAGATGGCGCTGACTGTAAAACAATTTCAGGTAATGTAGGCTATTGGCTTTATAGAAAGTCCTCTACAGAATCTCTCTGTACAGAGTTAGGGGCACTTGCGTTTGACCATAGGAACCCTCTACCCACTACCACAAAAGAGCAATGTTGTTCTGAGCTTCAGAATGGATTTAAAAGTAGTGTTTTGTATTGGCACAATGACATGCCCCACACACTGCCATTTTATCGCTTTCAGTTGAAATTGGCAAAAAAAAACATATGATTGACATGCTGACGTGCTACCAATTCAACGGATGAACTTGTAATCATCCAAATATTGCCCTAGAAAGCATTTTACTCTGGATTTTCTTTTAAGTCCCTTTTTTAAAACCACTACTTACACTACTTGCATTGTCAGCCCAACACACTAAAACATTAATAGATTTTATTATTATTCTCTGTTGTGTTTATTTTGCTTAATTTAGTGTTTTCTTTTTGTCGTTTGTCTCATCTTCATGGCTTCTTGTTTGTTGGTGTAGCAGTGTCACACTCATGTTGTTTTTAATGCTGTATGTCTAGAGTCAGACTGGGGCTCGGTGCCCTGATCATGACGTCAAACCAAAACGGCACGTCATGATTTCTTAACCTGAAGCAGCCGGGGGGGGCGGGGGGGGGTTGTAAGAGATAGCATTCATTTTACTGTTAAAATTATGTCATTCTAGTTTTCTTCTGCTGACACTAATATCCTTTCTATTCTTTTTTCCTTTTTGTTTGTTTTGTTTTTGTTGTTGTTGTTTTTTGTTTCTAACAACCTAGCCGCCACCGGCAACTAACACTTGACCTCTGACCTCTGAACTCTTCACCCAATGATGAGCCGCCCTGCCCCAAGCCCCGCCCCAAGCCTGCCTGCTGACGTGTTAACTGGTAATTGCCTTTGTTGCTAGCCTCTCGGATGCTGGGAGGGAAAGCGCCTGCCCCTACAGTTATCCTAACATTTTTTCCGTTAAGGTTTTTATTTTTCTACATACAGTGTGTATGTGTATGTATGTGTGTGTGTGTGTGTGATTGATATATATATATATATATATATATATATATATATAAAGAAACACAAAATAAATCACCACCGACACAGTAAAACACCAACTACACCACAACACTGCACAACCCTGCTGTATGGTTGTGTAATTTACTTTGTTTTGAGACTGATCTGTTTGGTTGGATTTAATCACCCTTGTTTTTTTTTTTGTTTTGTTTTTTTGTTTTGTTTGTTTTTTTTGTTTTTTTTTGGGGTTGTTGATGCTTTTTTGTTAGTTTTTAAATACGGGGTTCTTTCTTTTTCTTTTGGAAATCATGAAAAATGGGTGGACGTATACACGGTTCCCCAAGAATCTGCACTGAATTAAAAAGCAATAAGGCATCGCACCACATGTTTCATAGACTGGAGACACAATTAGACTCACATGTACATGCACACACAGGAACAGTTACATCTTAAACCTTGACTGGTGGCCTCACTCACACATTAATTGATAAAGCTGAGGAGGGCATGATCTTACATAGTTAGTATTTTGTGAAAGCCACTGAACAACCCACCCTCTCTCCTCACTCTCTTAAAGATGAGGTCTGAGAGAATGACACACAAAAAATATATACATATAAAAGAAAAAGAAGGAAAGAACTCATCAAATGTGTTCATTTCCGTTCCCTTGGATTTTTTCCTCTTCCTGTCTTATTCAGTAGTTTTCCTTCTTTACCCCACACACACACACACACACACACACAAACACACACATTTATTGAAAATGTGCTGACATATTCTGGGTGTGCCTTTAAGTTGCTCTCTTTTTTTTTTTTTTTTTTCAAAAAGCATGGCTTCTCACACATTTGTTTCTATTATGCTGGTTTTCATTTTTGACTTGAGTTCTTATTTTATTTTGTTCCATTTGATTTGCTCATAGTGTCACCTTTTTATTATTGTGTATGACTCTTGTATCTCCTACCCCCACTCTCATTATAACTAGTTTTAGCAAGGCAGAGGCTAGAGAATGACTGAAGAAGGAGGTACAGTTTGGAAAGTGGCCATGGGAGAGGTCAAATATAGGGGGTTTCTTTTGTGTGAAAAGGTAAGGGGTCAGGGTCAAGATTGCCTACAGCCATTTTGTTAGAGGTGGTTTGAGCTGTGCATGAAACAGTAGAGTATGTAGCTAATGACACTTCCTCCTAACCTGGGTCCGTCAGTGGCTCAGTGTACTCAGTGCCTGATTTATCTAGAAGTTTTTTTGTTTTGTTTTTAATAATAACGTCAACAAGCGTATAGAGCAAAACGGACAAAAAAGTGTTGTGTGCATATATAGCCAAAGGGTTTCTGATTTCTAAATATATATAAATACCTATAAGATGTATATCTAATCACAGGAGGCAAAGAGATGGGTGTTAAAGTTATGTCTACATCTTCTTGCCAGTCAGTCCCAACTTAAAGGCAGATGAATTTCTGTTTTGACAAAAGGATGAGTATAGATAATTAAACACTAAGCAGGACTGAGTTTGCAGGATGTGGTGGGGTGGGAATAGGGATTTGGGAGGCACTGCCCAATAAGTGAAGTTTTGTATATAACATAACTTTTGTGTTTTAATTTGCTTTTTTCATTTTCCCCTCATATTTGTTGCTTTAGACATTTTCACGTCTAGCAAAAAAAAAAAAACTGATTTTCATCTCTAAGTTGCATCTCACCATCAAAGCTTGACTGTCAGAGGGAAGCTTCAATTGCCTCCTTAAGACATTTCCAATTCTTTCTCGTTCTTTTTTTATCCCTCTCTGCTCTGTAGAGCTGTATTTTTCCCTCTTTCCCAGCATGCACCACTCCATATGTCTCAAGCTAGCCCATCCATAATGTGTCTTGCACACCTCAGTATGCCAGTACTCAAGTAACTGTGCCCACTCATGTTACGTTGAACTCTAATGGGAAAAAAAAAAAAAAAAAACATAGGATGCGAAAGCCATGCCTGCCTGTTCCAATTGCTTTATACATACCTGTTATATAAATATATACAAATGTAGATATGTCATTACATATGAGAATACTGAGGAGAAGAAAAATTAGATACTTTTACAGGGTGCTGGAGAAGAAAATATATATTTTTGGCAATTTTAGCGTTTTATACTTGCAGTTACAAAAAAAAAGAATAAAATAAAATAAAAAGTGTTCAGAATGATGGGGTTGAAGAGGCTTTGTATCTCTGGATAGCATTGGCTAGGAAAATAACGACCAAAATAGTCTTACTGGGAAATGTTACAAAAATCAGACATGGGAGGAGTGGGAGAAAAAAAAAATAAAACATGAGAGGATGCATGTAGAGGGAAAAGTCGAGAGACAAAGTGCCTTACTAAGGGTGGTTTTCCTTTTTTTCCCCCAAGTGTTACAGTTCTGTTGAGTAATTTCCAGCACTGACTAGGAAAGGCTCAGAGTGGAGTGTGAGTGTGTGCGTGCTTGTCAGCCCCCAACTGTCTAAGAGTTTATTCTATGCAAACAGACGAGCTGTCATTTGACCAGCTGACTACGTGCCATGGTTTGTCTTCCCAACTTTGAGCTGTTTTCTCTATTCTTCCCCTGTTTCTTTTCCCTGATCCCCTTTTCAGCCATGTGAACAATATATAGGGAGACATTTTTTGTGTGTAGGTTTTTGTTTATTTTGTTTTTATCAGTTTGGATGACGACCTCACGTCGTCTTTATATCTCTGGTTACTGTGACTGTCGAGAACAAACTGCCAATAGCGATGCAGAAGGCTGCCAGGTATAGTTTAAAGGAGGGAAGTAAATGAAGGGAATTACCTTTGAGTGGGTAGGGAAAGGGGACAGATTCATGGGGCATAGACTGGAAAATCTGGATTTTTCATATACTGAGAACACAATTTTGCTCTTTTTTTATTTGAGCACAACTAGTATATAAGCTGAAAGCATTTTGTGTATTTTTTTTCTTTTTACTTGTTTTCTCCTGAATGAAAGCAGTGATATGATGCAAGTTAAAACATCCACTAGATGAGCTGGTTAGTAAACCATAAAAAAGGAAATTATGGTGGCAATTTAAATTTTTAACAGCTATTTTTTAAAAGCTAATTTTAAACAGTGCCAAACTTTCAGGTCATTCTGCCCACTTTTGTCACAAAATGGTTATTTAGCAGTTTCACGCTTCTGACTCCTGACTAGCCATGTTCTCAGTATGTGGAAACAACATGGTTTTGTTATAGACTGCAAGACTAGAGCAGAGCACTAGAACTGTGTTCCTCCTGGCAGCAACTTCTGTCCTGGCTTTGCTTTTTCTCTCTCTATCCCTGATCACTCAGTCTTTTACATGCTGTTACACAAAGGTCAGTGCATATGTTGTTCAGTGTTAGGTGTTCTATTGAGAAAAAAAACTTATTGAAATAATATATAAATATAATATTAAAAACAAAGAAATGCAATACGAGAAAGGAGCTTGAGAAGACAACTCAGAATATGACAGTATTATGAGAATTTCCCTCTGCAATGTTTGAACATGCTGTGTCCTTGTACAAGATTGGTTTAGTCCATCTAATGTGTAGAGAACTTCAGTACTCTTCTTGGCCTGCCTACTACATGTATGATAATGTAATTTACAACCATTGTTACAGGTTTATAATGTATTTTTCTAACTTCATTTTATATGTATATTACAAATCATTTTTTCAGACTCCTGTTTTTTTGGATGAATCCCACTGCAACCTTTTTTTGTTTTATTAACCCCCCCCCCAACCCCTTCTCTGTCGTCCTCTTCTCTTCCCGTGATCTCCATCTCAGAGTCTGCCTCTCTTTGGGAGTTTTGCCTTCCTAGATTTACTTTTTTTCCTTGCCAATTCTTAGCTTGTGTAACTCATTAGCAATTTGATTAGTTTTTCTTGTCATAAGTATTTTTACATGCTTGCATTAGGTTTTCATGGTGTATGCATTATTTTTTCTTATTAACCCCTTGGCATTTATTTTAATAAAACATTCTTAGTAAGAATTTTACTAACTTTGCTGAAATGTTTATTTTTGTCTTGTGTTGTTAACCAACTTAATGAATGTACTACCTTGGTCTGGTTCACGGACTAACACAATTAAAACTGACCACCACCTTCATAAATTACATCACTATACAGTTGTCCACACACACACATCATGTAAGACACAACACAATAAGGTGTATACCAAAACACACACACAGACACACACTTACTCACTCGTTGACTCACAATCATGCACAGTCTAACTGGAACATGCACAAGCCAAACTATCCCACACTCAAACACACTGTCCTGTGTTGCTAGTCACACTCCTCAAGCAGAGGTTCAAGCACTGCTGTCATGTCTTTGTCTTGCTGCGCATCACACACCCCCACAGATTATTTCCTGAGAGTTTGTGGGTGTGCGTGCACGCCTGTATGTATTTGTGTGATTGGGCAAGGGTGCTGTTTTCAAAAAAAAAAAAAAAAAAACTGGAAGAAAGAAGGGAGTGTTCGTTGGCTTTGGTGTGTCAGGGGTGCAGTGCTTCTCCATGCTGAAATCCACGAGCATCTGTCAGACTCATCAGCTATGACCCGGGTGGTGGTGGGACAAAGCAGAACAAAGTGTTTAATACCAGTGCTGGAAGAACTATTGAAATGCCAGACTCCATTTTATTGCTTTTCCATGTGGTTTGAAAGTGAACATTTAAGCTCAATTAGCCTACAACAAAAAATAATGTTTTAGAGGGAGTAAATTCAGCCTGACAAAAAAAGTTCAGTGGTCTCCAAATCTTATTTACTTTGTGTTGTCCCTTACGACACCCCTTAGCTGCTATTGTACAGCGCCCACAATCTTGGGGTCTTTGGCTTTTCTAAAGCGATTACCACATACCTAGCACAGTTTCATTGGCACGGACACAACAGAAGTGTTGTGTGCACGATTCATTGATAACAGTTCCTCTGCCAAGGAATATACTTCCTCCAGCTGAATGGTTGCCAAGTAACGCACAAATGCAGGCACCATAACTTTTATATGGCGCAGCAATATAGAATAATATGCAGTCTGAGCCATGGTATATCAGGGAATAACGCATTATTAAACATGATTCAACCAATCATAATCAATGTATGGTATTATCGGTTTTAGAAAGCAGCATAGACATTGGCTGTGGAGTTTCTGATGAGGAAACATTTGGGAACATTTATAGTGTGAGTTTATCAGCTTTATCTTTTGTCTCTTTTTTTCTTCATTTTATTTTGTGGCTGTGGCGCACCGGCACACCTAATGTATACTAATCTATCAGTTTTGACCTCCTGGGTGATGTTGTCTTTGACCCCTCCCCCCCCCCCCCCCCCTCCCGCATTTTAAGCTTTTTCTCTCTGCACTAATTACAGGTGTGTAATTCAACTTACATAAAATTAACTTTATTAATCTGTTTTATTACACACCCACCGAGTGGACAGGTGCTCTCCAAAATACCATGTGATGCTCAAGTCAACAATTTACTGTAGTATATGTAATTTTGCAGCTATATGTGAAGAGCATATATCAAAATGCATTTGTAAACATTTTGTATAACCAATTGCAAGGTGCTAGCTTTGTTTTGCAATATTATTATTATTATTATTATTATTATTAATAATAATAATAATAATGGCACAGTTTCTCTGTGTAAAACATGCTGCCAAAAAAAAACCAATGCACTGAAAAGATGCACTGAAAAGACGTCTAGAGGATTTTTTTTTTACATTTAAACTGTCTGTCTGACAATTATAATGCATTACCATAAAGGCAATGCAAAATAATACCTTAGGATTGGATCACACCCTTTAGTTTCATTTCTCAAACATTGAGCTCTTCAGCAGGACCAGTTTGTACCTAAAATGGCAGCCATTTTCCCACCTCATATGAAATGCCTTTTTCATGGATAGATGTGAGGGTGTCCATCCCTTTACCGGTCAAAATACATTCCTCACTGGACAGTTAACAGAAGAGCGAAGATTAATCCTCCAAGTCAAAAACCCTGAATTAAAGGGGAAGGAAAAAAAACTACCAAAACCAAAAAAACTCTGGGGTGTTGGATTTTGGTTGTTTGTTTTGTTTTTCCTCTTTCATTAGTGTGCCTCTGTAGCAGGGTACAAGTGAGGATTCTTTGCCTAGTTATATGCCATTGAAATTAGTGCACTATATGTGAACAATTGTGTGCACGTGTCAGTGTCTGTAAGTAGCTATGCAGTATAATTTTTGTTGTTGTTGGTTGGTTGACATACAAAAATCAGGCTATTAAAGCCTCCCATGACTATGATGTCTATATGAAAAAGTAAAAATGGAAAAAAAATAATAAAAATGAAATTGTCATGTGTGCAATAAAGGCCAATATTGTGGGGTTTGAGTGCTGTACCTCCCTGGAATGCTTTGACATGCTCTTTTTGATCTAAGCTGATGCACACTCTTGGATTCCTTAAGATGTCACACTCTTGGAAGCATACGGTACGTAATTTTCTGGTCAAGTTGTACTTAATCCATTTCAGTCTGTAAGAGGTTGATGTTAAAATAAGAATAAAATACAAATTGTGATTGGTTCCTGGATTTTTGGCAAATTGTTAATCAGATCTGATGAGCGATGCCAACAGCGCATCTGTTTTTTTGTTTTTGTTTTTTTTTTGGTTGTTTTTACCAAGGCACTCAAAATTTACAAATACTTAAAAAAAACAATTTTTGTTGTTTTTTTTATCAGTGGAAACAAAAATAAATAAATACAAATTTTGCAACTAAATTAAATTTCATCTTAAAACATGTGAGGTTAAAAAAAGAAAGGCCTGTGCATGCTTCTCTTATCCCTGTGAAAACACCAGCACGAAGGCTATTTAGCTGTTAAACTGTAGACACAGGAGAACTGGTGGGAGCCTTTGGTGCCCAATGACAGGATGTGGGGTTGTGGTAGGGTGGGGGTAACTCATCAAAGGAACATTTGTCAAGGGACCAGCTGGGAGCGTTATGAAAGAGCATGTCAAGTGTGGCAAATGAACACAGTTCCTATGGAATGAATTGGGGCATTTATTTGGGTGCAGCTGTTTTGGTGTGTGTGTGAAAAGGGGAGTGTGGTGGTAGTGGGGTGTCTGCATTTCACGGTACACAACTGCGAGTCCAGTTTGATGAATGAACGACAGATCTGTTGGCACCAGGGCTACCTAGTGTGACCTGTGTTGTGGCAGCTTGTGTTTCTGCATTGTGTCTTTGAGGTTAGAAACGGCTTTCAGGTTCTCACCATGACAGACAGAAACACTTTGCCCTTTCATATTTGCACATTTCTGTCACCACATGGCCATTTGTTCTGTTTTACCAACATACACTAGACTATAACCATGAACAAATATGTGTATAAGAGAAATCAATGTGGCTGTTTGGGCTTATTTTTCCAAATGAAAAATGGTGCTCATCACTTCTGCCTGTCATTCAGGTGCTGGCCTGACCTGTGCACCTTATGCCTGCAATCCAATTGTGTGCAGTGGAGTGGGCAAAAAATTGCAGCACTCATCTGAGCTCCCCATTAATCGCACTCAATTAACATTGGCCAGACTTGGCCCCATAGGAATCATGCAGTCAACTCACCCATGTAATCACTCAACTCATACACTCAGGATACCACAACAGCCATTTAATCACCACACACACACAAATGGAACTGTGGTTGAATCTGTAATGCCTCTGAAGCAACCTAGAAACGTGTTTCAAAAAGATATTTTAACGTGTGGTTTTGCATCTATTTAATGTATTTTCACACTTGATTTGAAATGCAAGTGTTTTATGCCGTCTGGCTGCCTTTGCTACCTTTTTTCTTCCGCTCTGCACTTGCATGCCCTGCTCTTGTGGACTGTATGGACAGAGGGATCACATCGATCTCAGTGGCAGGTGTTGAGGCTGAATTTTCAGTTTTTTTCAGTTCAGACAAGGACTGGCAAAGCCGCTTTTAGCTACTATGCAGCCAACCAGAGAGCATTAAACATGCCCCCTCAGTTGGCATTTTTAAAACTGGATAGAAAACTAAGTTGTTCTTCGATGCTTTTCCCTAATTTGTTTTATCTACCTGCTTCTTATCTCATTTTATACTTTTTTTCCCTCCGTAATTATTTTATACTGTCTGTGTTCTTATCTTGAAATTTTTAATTTTCTTTTACTATTGATCTCTGATCTTTTAATGAAATTTTGCTTCTTTTGCTGTGAATATTACTTAATTGTGTTATGATAAATTGTGCCCTACACCGCCTCAAATTGGAAACATTAAACTGTTATTTTGGTATGAAATGCACTATACAAATAAAACTGCCTTCCCTAAGGTGACCACATCTCTGAGATGAAAATCAGGGACATTTTCCTGAATTCCCAGAGACATTCCTGTTTCTACAGTCAATATCATTATCTTCATCTTCAAAAAAAATGTGACAAAGTGGGTATTTTACCAGGGACAGACTACCAAAATCAGGGACTGTACCCAGAAATCTGGATTGTCTCGTCAAGTCAGTTAAATTCAACTATATTTGGAGTCATGCAGGAAAAGAACAATCCGTAGTAACCATGTCCATGGTTTTAGGATCATAAGGATCATAATAGTTCCAGAATATTATCCCATAACATTACATGTTAGTGTGAGTCAAGAGACTCTTCCAGCCTCCGTCTCACAGTAGGAAAGGAGTGACCAACTAAGTAATGACCAGGGGATAACGGACTTTAGTGACTAGCGGGTGAGCGTTTATTTACAAGTGCACTGGTGTAGGAAAAAGGCAAACCAAGAGACTGGATCAAGAAAACCAAAAAACCATTGCAGGTAATACACATGTAGGTAATGTACAAACTCACAGCAAGCCGACATAGCACCACGTCAACCACGTTCAACACCCAGACAAATTCTGACTGTCTCTTATAGACCCACCAATAATTAGCTAATTGGGCAAGCCCAACTAATCAGGAAGACAAACAACCACAATACATAATTAACATGGTAATAAACATCATAAAACACCACTTCTCAGTACATATCAATAATTATAAATAGTTGATTCATTGCAGCAGTACAGCTACACTCAATCAATACAATATAGATGGACAAATCAATACAACCAACACCAAACCACCAGCCCTCTCCCTACAAAGTCTTTTCCACTGCCCTGGGAGAATGGATAAGAACTCTGATCCAATGCAGCACGTTTCCCCACGGACCAGTTTGGGGATGGACCAGGAGAGAACCGGCAACTAGGCGTGCATGAGAGTGAGAGTTATTTGTTATGTTAGACCTGGGGATTTATTGCCAGCTACGGAACAGAGAATGGAGTTGAATCAGCGGGTACCTCACTGTTCGCTATGTTGGTTAGTAAATAAAGTTTATTGAATGAAATGTACTGTCGTTATTCCCTTATGTTAGTTTAACAAACTGTGCTAGTTGCGATGAGCTAAGCTTTGTACTGCTGCTGCTACGACGGCTGGTATGTGTTGCATGTTGGGAAATGTAGCGCAGCTGTCAGTGTAAATGTGACATTGTGTGTGCAAAACTACTGCAGCAACTACGCAGGTTCCGACAAAGCTATACCCTTTTCCACAGGTAGTCGCTCCATAGGTGGCTATCAAGAATTATGGAGTGAGATGGATCATGGGGGTAACAATAAGGGTCCATTTGACAATGCCATTGTGAGGGGGGGTCAGTCACAAAGCCTCAGGGAAGGGGAGTCGGTCCTGGCATGGCCCTCCCATAGTGTTGGTTGCAGTCCACTCAGGAGTGGAAGGTGACAGGAGTCCGCCAGAAGGAGGCAGGGATGACAGGGATGATTGTGGACAGAGGAAGCAAATGAGTTAGGCCAGGCTAACTAAGGTATGGTGCATGGCAAGCCAGCACTACTGCAGGGATGGTCAGTGGCCGCCATGCCTCAAAACTGGGGGCAGCACCAAAAGACCAATGAGGAGTGATGATTTACCATGCACCATCCCTAACTTACATTTACATTTATGCATTTAGCATAAAAGAGGATTACAAACTACAAAAGAGGATAACATTCAAGCTGCAACACAATGAAAGAAACTAACAAAGAGTACATATTGCTAACATAAAAACTGCACTATTTTAAGAAGAAAGTGCAATAGTGCATTCTCAAAATTTAGGCCAGGAAATATTCTTGGAAGAGCTGGGTCTTCAAGAGTTTCTTGAAGGTGGAGAGGGTATCAGTTGATCTGGTAGCAATTGGAAGGTCATTCCACCAGCGTGGAACCAAACATGAGAAGAGTCTGGATTGACCTGCGCAAGGTGTTGGCCGTGCTAGATAACGTTCCCTAGAGGAGCGAAGCGGTCAGCGGGTGACATAGGGCTTTAGGAGAGTATTCAGGTAGATGGGAGCAGAGCCATCAATCACCCTGTAGGCCACCATATGTGCCTTGAATTTGATGCGAGCAGCCAAGGGTAGCCAGTGAAGTTCAATGAACAGAGGTGTGACGTGCCCTTTTTGGCTGGTTAAAAACCAGATGTGCAGCTGCATTCTGGATCTGTAGCAGTCTCACAGCACAGGCTGGAAGGCCTGATAGGAGGGCATTGCAGTAGTCAAGACGAGAGATAACCAGAGTCTGTACCAGGAGCTGTGTTGCATGTTGGGTTAGGTACAGCCTGATCTTCCTTATGTTGAATAGGGGAAAACGGCATGACCGGGCCACAGAGGCAATGTGATCTGCAAAGGTCAGCTGGTCATCGATCATGACGATAGTGACAATGAGTCAGTCTTGATGCTGATGTTGTGATGTATGGCTTGTTTGGCTGGGAGGACCAGCAGTTCAGTTTTGGAGAGATTTAGTTGGAGGTGATGTCCTTCCATTCATGCAGATATCTCAGAAAGACAGTCCGAGATCCGTGTTGACACCATGGAGTCGTCAGGCAGAAAGGACAGATAGAACTGGGTATCATCAGCATAGGATTGATAGGACAAGCTATGGGAGTGGATGATCGAGCCCAGCGAGGTGATGTACAAGGCGAAGAGAATGGGCCCCAGCACAGATCCTTGGGGTACTCCTGTGGTGAGTTGGTGAAGTGCCAATGTCTGTCCTAGCCATGATACATTGAAGGACCGTCCAGTAAGACAGGATTTGAACCAGGATTGCACTGTGCCATCAATACCCATGTTGGTCAGCTTGTCCAGTAGGATGCGATGGTTGACCGTGTCAAATGCTGCTGATAGGTCTAGCAGGATGAGTACAGAGGATTGACCTGCCACTCTGGCCTCTTTTAATGCTTCCGTCACAGACAGTAGCGCCATCTCAGTGGAGTGGCCAGTTCTGAAACTGGATTGGTTGGTGTCAAGGAGGTTGTTCTGAGTGAGAAATCCTGTGACCTGTTTAAAGACAGCTCATTGAATGGTTTTGGAAAGGAAGGGAAGAAGAGAGACAGGCCGGTAGTTCTCCACTTGAGTGGGAGCAAGGGATGGTTTTTTGAGCAGCAGAGTCACCTGGGCTTGTTTGAAGGTGGTGGGAAATGTACCCCTAGTTAATGAAGCATTGACCACATGTGTGGCTGCTGTCACAATGGTGGGTTATGGCCTGAAGAAGGGTTGTTGGGATAGGGTCCAGAAGACAGTAGGCCAGATGTCTGTGAGAAGCTTAGACACCTCGGCCTCAGAGAGAGGAGTGAAAGAAGAAAAGGAAGCAGTTGGTTTAGAGAGGCTTGCAGGAGGAACCTCTGTAGTTTGGTTAGAGAACTAGACTACTAATTGCTGCAACTTTGTTTTGTGCCATTTCCTCTCAGCAGCTCTGAGGTTAGTGCGCATTGAACAAAGTGAGTCATTAAGCCACGCATAAGACTGAGTGGATCGTGCGGGTCTGGTAGACAGAGGGCACACACAATCTAAGCAGAGTGACTCTGTGGCATCATCAGCCTCAAGAGAAGAGAAACTTCTAGACGGTGGTAGAGCAGACGCCACCAAGGAGGAAAAGTGAGTAGGTGATAGATTCCGGAGATTGCGACGGAAAGAAACAGTGAGAGTAGGAGCAGATGGTTGCTGACAGAGAGAAACTTTCAACTGAATAAAGTAATGGTAAGAGGAGTAACTGTCAATTCAATTTTATTTATACAGTGCCTTTTCCAATAGTATTGTCTTGTGGCGCTTCACAGAAGGAGCACCCAAGAGCAACAGGGGCAAGGAAAAAACCTTGGGCAGATCCACGACTCAAGGGGCTAACCCAACTGCCAGGGGTCATGCAGAAAAATTACAATTAGTAGTAACCATGACAGACTAGAAGTTGCCTATGGTTTTAACTAAGGCAAAAGGCTCTTCCTCCTAAACATAAGTTTAAACATAGGAAATTATTAGTCATGTCATGGATGTCATGGAGACATCAAGTTTAGTTTTTGGCATGTAATATATAATATAATATAATATATAATATATAATATAATATAGGCTTCATGGAAAGGTAAAGCTGGGTATCGTCGGCATAGGAATGGAAAGTAATGTCATGTTTCCACATAACAGATCCTAAAGGTAAAATGTACAGGGAGAATAATAGGGACTCTTGCACTGAGCCTTGGGGTGCACCAAACTTTACTTTGGTGCAGGATGATGACTCATTATGAGCATGCACAAACTGGTAGCGACCAGACAGGTATGATTTGAACCAAGCTAATGCAGAATCTTTGATGCCTATCATGTGTTCAAGCCTGTGTAGTAGGATGCCATGGTCAATAGTGTCAAAGGCAGCACTAAGATCCAATAGGATTAATATTGATATCCGTTATCAGATGAGGTAAGGAGGTCACTGAAGACTTTAACTATGGCTGATTCTGCACTATTATTAGCCCTGAAGCCTGACTGGAAGGTTTCCTGGATATTATTTCCTGGATTATTAGATTTGCTTAGATACTATTTTTTCAAGTATTTTTTGACACAAATGAGAGGTTAGATATGGATTGGTAGTTAGCCAGGACATCAGGATTAAGGTTAGGTTTTTTAATAGATGGTTTAATAACAGATGTCTTGAAAGATTTTGGGATATGCCCAGCTATGAGTGGGTCATTTATAATTATAAGAATCATGTCAGCCATAAGAAGATCTGTTGTGATACAATCCAGTAAGCATGTTAAGGCTTTAGCTGAGGAGATCAAAGATGTAATTTCTGATATATTGGTGGGTGTGAATGAATCAAGGTATGCTACAGGTTGGCTAGAGCTAGCTGTAACCATTATATGTGTTCCAACTGGATTTGAGGTTATAAGGGAGTTGTTTTTATTATTGTGTATAAGTGAGGAATAATATGCTGATTTTGCACTGTTAAATACTCTCTTGTACTCTTTTAAGCTCTTTCCAAGCAAGGCGGAACACTTCAAGTTTAGTGGCATACCATTTCCCTTCAAATCTACGAACAGATCGTTTCAGTGAGTGAGTCTGTGTGGTATACCATGGGTAATTTTTTTTTCTTGTTTTCTTGTTTTCTAGTTTTCTTTTTAAGTGGTGCAATGATGTTGAATGTGGAGCGTAGTACATTTACAACATTATCAGTGAATTGGTCAACTTGGGTTGGGCTAGGAGTAGATTCTAATGTAGGTCTATATTGGGCCAGTAAAGGGTCGAGGAGAGAGGGATTTTTTTCTGTGAAGTCATCTGTTATTATAAAAATAATTGATTCTGAAGACGCAACATCTTTTTGGTCTGGGTCTGGATGCTTTTGGAAAGGATTCGAGTGTGAGTGCTTCAGTGAGGATTGCTAGCGATGCCTGGAAGAACAGTGTCTACCAATGACTGCATAGATGGAAAGCGCATCAACCATAAAACTTGAAGCACTCGGAAGTCTAGTCGCCCCCTGGCGGCTGGTTGCAGTACAATTTATAACCGCCCATTCCCATGTATTTCTACGGCAAAGTCCATGTAACTTTTCACCTTTTAAATTATCGTTTCATCTAAAAATAACTTTCCTTGTCCTTCAAACAAAACCAGAATTTTGCCAAGGACTTTTTAAAAATATTATTATATATATATACAAATGGGCGTGGTTGAGTTATGATTGACAGCTGTTGCTGCAGATAGCACTTCCCAGCCCCACACCATTGTTGACGAAGCTGTCGGGTTTATTGTGGACTGTGAAAACCTAAAATCATGCTATTGCATATTATAGTCTACTTAAAACATCTCAACAGTAATGCCTAATATTCTCTTATTACCCCTATATTTAGCTATATGTTAATCATATGTAGCAAGCCCAGGGCACCAATGAGGATGTCAACTACGCCACCTGGAGGAGTTATGCTCCCCTGGGAAAGGGAAGGAAGTCCCTTGTAATAAATACACAAATATCACATATCTACACAAGGAACACAGGTTCGTGCAAGAGTGAACAGAGACAGGATTCGATAGTAGCAATAAATAATTTCTTTATTTAGTTACCATTCATCAGAAAATAGCAGCACTGGGACTAAAAACTGCCACAGTCGTTCTCTTATGCTGTAGGCCTACAGAGTCTAACACACATGGGACTAAAGATATACATATATAGACTTACCACCAGGGAGGCGATCTGGAAGGAAGGTCAGGAAAGAGCACACGTGAGATGCACTCACACACTGCACAGCACACACAGGTGGCACTACACCGCCAAGGAGGTGAAACACACACACACCCACAGATGCCCCGCCACCAGGTGCCAGGCCTCCCTGATGGTAGCTCCAGCTCCGTAATCGATGAACAAGTAAACAAAAGGTTCTGCCGCTTACCTTGCTGTCGCCAGCACCATCCTTTTAAAAGAACTACAGGGCTAACAATTGCTTCAATCAGTCTCATCTACTGACATCATACAGGTGCGACACAGCACCGCTGCTGTGGTTTAAAGTCACAGGCACCTCACCATCCATCCACTACACGTAGATAACGAACGGTAAATATAACGTAATTTACCTTACCTGGTCGTTCTCATTGCTCCATCATTACATGTTTACAATGTTTGGTATTTCCTGGATGATTATGATTCCCTATTTGGGTCATATTGCTGTTGTAACTACTGTTTGTGAGCCATTAGCCTATGCCTGGGTTAGGAACAGCAACTTGTTAAAGCACACATTTAAGGCAGCTTTGTAAATATGACACCATCAGAACAATTGGAGGGGTGTTAATATCATAAAATACAACTAGCTAGTAACCTTAACATGTACTTAGCCTTAATATTAACTTCGATTTCACTGGAGTATTTTCATGCTGCCAACATGAGTCTTTGACACGTCAGCGATTTGTTACCTAGTAATTTAGCTAAAAGACCTAGTCCTATTCTGTTGACGCTCATTTCTAGATTTCATGACATTTTCAAAAGTAATCACGGGTTCAGATCACAACAACAAAAGATATTTTGTAACTCTTAACAAATGCTATTCCTCTTGGGCTGTCATTGTGTATTACCGGTAGCTTTGTTATTCATTTTAATGTTAGGTGGAGGACTACCTTGAACGAATTGTCTTTATCATTGTAAATTCATGGGTTTTTGTTAAGCAACACTCCGTGGGGGAAGGCTTCATATTACTTATCGTTTGGTTTCAATGCAGTTAAACCAGGGGTCTCCAACCTTTTTTTGTCCGAGAGCTACTTCAACGAAATCAACGTGGTCAAGCTAATCAACTACTATTTACGTCGGCTTTATTGCGAGACCTATAAACATCCTTCACCATCTTGCACACAACGCAGAGTGCTCTTCTAAAGTGTCATCTAAATTTGTGGGAAGAAATATATTTTCTCATCTTTATTGCCCCCTTTATTTTACATAGCTTGTCACGAAACAGACAGGGTGGACCACAATAGCGTCAAGTTGCAAACAGTCTTTATTTAAGGATTATGGGGGGAAAGGGAGTGTGAGTGTGCTCCGTGAAGGCGCCCTCGGCGCGGAGGTGCAGGAGGTGCGTAGAGCAGGGAAAGGCAGGCAGGAGCTCTCGTGGCCGGGCAGGCGTCGGGTCGGGTTACCGGGGCAGAGGAGTAGAGCGTTGGTCGGAGACGGGCGGCGAGTCGGAAACCGGGGTAGGAGAGCAGGCGAGTAGCCAGGGGCAGAAGAGCAGAGGCGTAGGTCACGTTCGGTAACAGGCAAACGATCTTACGGGGAACAGAGACAAACAGAAACAGACCGGGGACCAGGCGGGGAAAATAGGAGACGGGCTGGAACAGAGGCAGGTAGCAGACACGGGAGTCAGGATTAAATGCTTGCATTTGGCTATGATGTATTCAAGTTCACAGGGAGTGACAAACAGGGGGGGAATAAATACTCACGGACGTTAGGGGAAAACAAGACACAGCTAGGGAGAACAATAGGGAACAATCAGTGGGAAGCAGGTGGAGTCTTAACCAGTGATTATCAAAGAACGAGGAAACGAGAGACATGATTGGATTCAATTGAGCTTGTTAACGGTGGAGACGAGAGGAAACACAGGAAGACAAGACAAGGTGGTGACATAACCAAAACTGTATATAACATTTACATCAAAGAACAGTAAATCTGTGAGAGAATCATTTTGTACCAGACAGGGCAGGATGCTTTTGAAATTAATTTCACAGAAATTCTTAAAACAGGTTTACTTTTTGTGTATGTTATGAGATTTTACATTTGATTGGACCCTTTGGAGTGTTACTCTTAAGCATGTGAAGAGCTACTGGTTGCTTCCAAGCTACCTGTTGGAGACCCCTAAATTAAACCATCATCCCTCACTCACTTCAGATTTTCCCTCTCTGAGATTTACACACGTAGATACCTGTGTCGGTGTTTCTGACAAAAGTTGCATTTTACTATGTTACATAAATCTTCCCCAGACAGCATTCATAGACTATAGCATCCTGTAGCAGTGCAGTAATAACTAGGCAATTTATGTCTCAAATGAGAAGCATTTTTGATTAAGTTGCATTATTCATGTTTTGGATAAGGCAATGTGTGTGATGGTTACAAGTTTTGCAGGACTATAAGTTTGCTATATTTTGTGCATGTTGCTTATTGCTATTTGTTTGGTTTGTTTTTCCTCATATCCAGCACCAGTAACTTTCCCAGAAGTGGCAGTGGGAAGTTGGTCATGGGTAGGAACTGGCCAAAGTGGCAGAGAGTTAGCAGGTAATTGTACTGACTGTTGTTGCTGGGATGTGCCACTTGCTTGCTTGTGTCATTTTCACCACAGTATCTTGTGACACTTAGGCCAGACTGCTCTATACCATTTGCTTGCTTATTATAATGAATGTATCAGCATAACAATTCATTGTAGAATGTCAACTTAACTTAAGGTTATGTTCCTATGGCCTTTCAACTGTAGGGCTATTGCATGGCTGGTAAGCTTACTCCAAAACAAATGGTTTAGTCTGGCTTTATCAATCACAAGTTGCAGTATGGCATGACACTATGAATTTCATGGAACTGTTGGCAAGTGTCCCACAACAGCAGACAAATGGCACGTACCATCAACAATAGTGCAGCACATTTTTTTGTTGCTGTGAACCTGCAACTGCCTAGATGCAATGGTTAAGCTTGGACTGACTGAAGTAGGATGCCTTTCTCCTTGTCTTCAACTAATATGTTTGAATGTCAAACTCATCCACTGTGGTGCAAACGACCTTGGATGCGTAAGGAGTGTCCGTATTGTCAAAAAGTTTGTGTTGTCAACAATAAACCACGTGTGACTAAACCCATGCTTCAACAGATAATGTTACTATTTGAACCTGTTATGAACTGCTATGGACAGTTGTTAACATTACTAAACTCCTGGCCCTGTCAATGTATGTATACAAATTAACGCAATTGAATCTGCACATATCACTGTTTCTAGATTATGTAGCCTCTCATATATCTCATATCATATACATAAATGTGTTTCATAATTTTCCTGTTTAGACCACCAACCTTACTCTGTCCAGGGACCCATATGATTGGCTATTTATGCTGTTTTATGTTTTAGACACACCTTTTGTATGAATGGATTCTCACAATAAAAAGTCAAATTAAATGTTGCAGTCACTTTTCATCAGCACTTCTTTAATGTTTAAAATTTGTTGACTTGTGGACATGTCTGTGTGATCTTAACCTGTCATTACTTTTCACAATGTTTTCATGAAATCTAGAAATGTGCATCAGCAGAATAGGACTTGGTCTTTTAGCTAAATTAGAAGGGAAAAAACAGACTAATGTTGGCCAATGTTGGGGGAAATACTCCAGTGAAATCGAAGGTAATGGTAAGGCTAAGTACAGGTTAAGGTTACTAGTTGTAGTTGTATTTTATGATATGTAGTTGTATTTTATGAACACCCCTTGAAATGCTATGACGATGTCATATTTACTGATGAACAAGTAGTTGGCAGACTTAAAAAACAAAGCTCCCTTAAATGTGTGCTTTAACAAGTTGCTGTTCCTAATCTGGACCTAGGCTAAGGCTAACATTTTGCTGCCACTCGGGCAAAACTTAATGGCTCACAAACAGTAGTTACAACAGCAATGTGACCCAAATAGGGAATCATGTTCATCCAGGATGATAAATATTGTAAAGATGTAATGATGGAGCAATGAGGATGACCAGGTAAGGTAAATTAAGTTACTTTTACCATTCGTTATCTACGATCAACATATAGCTAGCTAGCAAATGGGATTATTACACAGGAGGGGTGCACAGTAACAAAAGGCTCTTCCTCCTATCGTAGATTTTGATATTCTTGGGATAACAAGAAGACCAGCATTTTGGGATCTTAGGGTTCTAGGAGGGTGGTAAGGGACAAGTACTTCTTTAATATATGTTGTAGCATCGCCCTTGAGGGCTTTGTAGGTTAGGAGGAGTATTTTAAAATCAAAACCAATGTAAGAAAGCAAGGATAGGAGAGATATGTTCATATTTTTTAGTCCTAATGAGTGCTCGGGCTGCAACATTTTGTATTAGCTGTAGGTTTTTGATACAGGTATCACTACACCCAGAGAACTGAGCATTGCAATAATTGAGCCTGGAAGTAATAAATGCATGTATTCATTTTTCAGCATCCTCTAACCTTAGCAATATTTCGTAGGTGGAAAAAAGATGTTTTTGAAATGTGTTTTACATGACTTTAGAGAGAGGTCCTGGTCAATAATTACCCCGAGGTCTTTAACTTTTGCGTTACATGACAGTGACAGGCCACTGAGTAAGTTCTGGTGAAGGGGTAGAGTGTTGGCCAGCTGTTTAGGGCCAATCACCATAACAAATGAGTTTAAACATAGGAAATTATTAGTCATCCAGGTTTTTATGTCCAGGAGACAGGCATCAAGTTTAGTCATTGACATACAGTCATTAGACTTCACCGAAAGGTAAAGTTGGGTATCATCAGCATAGGAGTGGAAACTAATGCCATGTTTCCTTGTATGTACAGGGAGAATAACACGGGACCTAGCAATGAGCCTTGGGGTACACCAAACTTTACTTTGGTATGGGATGATGACACATTATGAGCATGTACAAACTGGTAGCGACCAGAGAGGTATGATTTAAACCAGGCTAATGCAGAGTCTTTGATGCCTATCATGTGTTCAAGCCTGTGTAGTAGGATACCATGGTCAATAGTGTCAAAGGCAGCACTAAGATCTAATAGGATTAATATTGATATTTATCTATTATCAGATGCGATAAGGTCAAGACTTTAAGACACTATTTTTTCAAGTATTTGTGATACAAATATGATTAGATATGGGTCGGTAATTAGCAAGTACATCAGGATCAAGGTTTGGTTTTTTAATAAATTGGTTTAATAACAGATGTCTTGAAAGATTTTGGGACATGCCCAGCTATGAGTGAGTCATTTATAATTTAAGAATCGTCTCAGCCAATAGAGGGAGAGCAGCCTTAAGAAGATCAGTTGGGATTGGATCCAATAAGCATGTTGAGGCTTTAGCTGAAGAGATTAAAGACGTAATTTCTGATATATTGGTGGGTGTGAATGAATCAAGGTATGCTACAGGTTGACTAGAGCTAGCTGTAACCATTACATGTGGTCCAACTGGATTTGAGGTTACAAGGTTGTTTATTTTAAGTCTTATGTCAGGGAAAAATCCCTTAATACTACTACAAGGACCACATGACAGTCGAGCTTCCCTTTCCGCGGTACTTTGGCTGCCAAAGGGGAGAGTGTAGTCAGGGCAGTCCCTTCCCACAGTCTCCTAAGTTCAGAGCCTCAGACCACACTTTTATTGAACACAGGATGATACAGTTGCACAGAAATTATTGCATAATCAACTAGTCATACAGGAACTGTCTGCGTGACAGTTCCTCATCAGTCTTAGTGACAATTCCTCATTACACATTCAGTTCTTCTTAAGTATCCTTTCACCCAAAACATCGCATTTGATAACATACATTGGTTAAATGGTTGTACATAATGGTAACTTATTTATTTCCAACATCTTATGATTTGAGGTTGTTTATTTTAAGTCTAATGAATTCAATTTTGTCATTACAAAGGCAGGCGTCAGGTCGGGTTGCCGGGGCAGAGGAGTTGAGCGTTGGTCGAGGACAGGCGGTGTGTCGGGAACCGGGGCAGTAGAGCAGACGTCAGTCATGGGCAGGTGGCGGGTCGGTAGCCGGAGCTTGAGCGCAGAGTGTCAGTCAAAGGCAGACAACGGGGCGGAAACCAGGGCATCAGTTGGCATCAATTAAGCTTGTTAATGGCAGAGACAGGAGGAAATGGGAGGAAACAGAGATCGACAGGACAGGGTGGTGACAGATTTGGCATTGATAACTGCTGTCTTGTACTCTTTTAAGCTATCTTTCTAAGCAAGGTGGAACACTTTCAGTAAGCGAGTCTGTGTGGTATACCATGGGGCAATTTTTGTTTCCTAGTTTTCTTTTTGAGAGGTGCAATGGTGTTCAATATGGAGTATAGTATATTTACAACACCATCAGTTAATTGATCAACTTGGGTTGGGCCTGGGCGTAGAGCCTTCTAATGCAGGGCTATATTGGCTCACTAGAGGCTCAAGGAGAGACAGAATTGTTGCTATGAAGTCATCTGTAGTTTTTGGAGTTATGTTTCGAAGTGTAGAAGTAAATCAATTTAGGTGCTACATAGTCTAATGTGATTTTTAAAGTTAATGAGTAGTGGTTAGTTAGTGTAGAGTGTTGAGGTAGGGTTGTAAGTTGTTCTATTTGTACTCCATGTGTTAGAACAAGATCAAGGGTGTGGTTACCTTGATGTGTAGGTGTGTTTACATTTTGGCAGAAGCCCATGTGATCGAGCAGAGATTGGAACGCAATTGCCAAGCTATCGTTTGCAACATCCATGTGGATATTAAAATCACCTAATATAATTATCTTTTCTGTTTTAATAAGTAGAGAGGACAGGAAGTCAGAAAATTCTGATACTAATTCAGTGTAGGGGCCTGGAGGTCTATATAATGTTACAATTGTTAAGGGTTTAGCACCATTCCTACCAGGATGAATCAAGTTAAGGACAAGAACTTCAAAAGATTTAAAAATATAATCAAGCTTAGGGGCCATGATGAGATTTGAATTGTGAATTGTGGCTACTCTGCCTCCACGGCCATAATGAGTGGTATGTCATCATTTATATGACTTTGGGGGGGGGGGGGGGGGTGGCTTCATTTAGTGTGAGTTATTCATCAGGTTTTAGCCAAGATAAAGTATGTCAATTTGATTATCAGAAATAAGTTAATTTATTAAAGTCATCTTTGAGAAGAGCGAACAAATATTTAATAAGCCAAATTTCAGTTGTGATTTCTGGCTATATTGTTTGTTTCTGGCTTTATTTTTGTGAGGTTGGTATAATTTATACCCCTACCGGGTCGTTTTGAGAACATTTTAGTTGCAGACACTCTCACTGTCTGTCTGCTGCTAGGGTGACGGCGGGGCAGCAGAGAACTGTGTAGGACAGTAATTCTGCCACCTGGACCATACTCCGGTTCGCCAGAAACAAGCCGAGTTTAAGTGACGGTCAATGTTCCTAGAAAGGAGCTCAGCACCCATCTGAGACGGATGGATACCATCTCAATTCAGAAGTCCAGGCTTCCCCGAGGAGCTATTTGATGAAGTTATTGATGAAGCCCACATCGTTATCGGCACACCATCCTGACAACCATCGATTCAATGAAAAAACTCTGCTGAGCATTTCTTCTTCTTTAATAGGTATGGGACCAGAGAAAATTACAGAGTCTGACATCGTTTGTGCCAACCTGCACAAAGAAATAAAACTCGTTTTGGTGATCTCCGACTGCCTTAATCGGACGTTGTTAGTGCCAGTGTGGATAACTATCTGGGGGTACTTCATTACTTGTTTAGCCATCAGCACTTTCAAATAGGCTTCAATGACGCTTGCTCTAGCCCCAGAGAATGAAGTGACTACGGCCAACGGAGTCGCTAGATTCACGTTTCGTACAGTAGAAGCACCAATTACCAGTTTTGTTTTGGTTGGAAGAGTTACTTAGGGGGGAGAATCGATTAGAAACATGAAGTGGTTGGTAGTGTGCAGGGGGCATCGTTCTGCGACTAGTGCCCCTCACCGTAACCCACTTCACCTGCTGTGAGGGAGATGCCGCCGGTTCACTCACTAGCTGGCTAGATGATGATCTCTCTGGTCTCTTGCTAGGGGGCAGCAGTGCTATCTGGCACTAAGTAAGTCTTCTAACTCAGTGGCTTTCTAACTCAGTGATCCTCGCCTCCAGACTAGCCAGCTACATGTGTTACACGTATCATAACCGCTAAAGGACGCTGGGGAGTAGCTAAACATCTGACAAGCCAGGCAACAGATAGAGACAGAGCAAGGAGGAGAAGTCATACTGTAGGAAGTGTGTGAAGGAATTTAGCAGTTGTGTTAAGGCATAGTTTAAGAAACAAAAGGGATAAATGGGTAGAAAGTATGCTAAATTACGAATAATATCTGCAATTTGCACTAGCGTTGCACACAGCTACAAACACAGTGTAAAGAGGAAATGACATAGCACGCTTACCGCAATGACGTAGTCAAACAGGTAAACAAAAGGGAGCTACGGGGAGGGGACGGTTCCATAGAATGGCATTAATTGAGATGTGCTGTCCATTGATTCATCAAAATAAATCATTTGTTCCGTTTGTTTGTTTGTTTGTTTGTTTGTTCATTCTAATGATGTGCTCCGCGCACTAATGAGACGTGCGAATCATGAACTCTTCTCTTCTAAACTCTTCTAAACACAGCACATCAGCACAGCACATCAGAAATACGTGGCAATGGCGTTTCTGCATCGTTTATTCTCCCTAAGCAATTAAACATAAGTAAGGATAACATAACATAAGGATATTGGGTTCATAGAATGTTGGAACGTGGCTATGCATACATTAAACCACATGTTCTCCTCATGCTGTTTCTAAAAATGTATGATTTAAGGCAGATTGTTGGAAATCAGTCAGTGACAGAGTAAAAAATACCTCAGTGTGGTTCACTCGTCCAAAGTTTCAGTGGGGACCTGCAACGAAAAATTGAGGATATTGGGTTCATAGTATGTTGGAATGTGGCTATGCATACATTAAACCACATGTTCTCCTCATGCTGTTTCTAAAAATGTATGATTTAAGGCAGATTGTTGGAAATCACTCAGTATCACAGTAGAAAATACCTCAGTGTGGTTCACTCGTCCAAAGTTTCAGTGGGGACCTGCAACGAAAAATTGAGGATATTGGATTTACAGAATGTTGGAACGTGGCTATGCATACATTAAACCCCATGTTCTCCTCATGCTCTTTCTAAAAATGTATGATTTAAGGCAGATTGTTGGAAATCAGTCAGTATCACAGTACAAAATACCTCAGTGTGGTACACTTGTGAAAATTTTCAGTGGGAACCTGTAACGAAAAATTGAGGATATTGGGTTCATAGAATGTTGGAACATGGCTATGCATACATTAAACCACATGTTCTCCTCATGCTGTTTCTAAAAATGTATGATTTAAGGCAGATTGTTGGAAATCACTCAGTATCACAGTAGAAAATACCTCATTGTGGTTCACTCGTCCAAAGTTTCAGTGGGGACCTGCAACGAAAAATTGAGGATATTGGGTTCATAGAATGTTGGAACGTGGCTATGCATACATTAAACCACATGTTCTCCTCATGCTGTTTCTAAAAATGTATGATTTAAGGCAGATTGTTGGAAATCACTCAGTATCACAGTAGAAAATACCTCATTGTGGTTCACTCGTCCAAAGTTTCAGTGGGGACCTGCAACGAAAAATTGAGGATATTGGATTTACAGAATGTTGGAACGTGGCTATGCATACATTAAACCACATGTTCTCCTCATGCTGTTTCTAAAAATGTATGATTTAAGGCAGATTGTTGGAAATCAGTCAGTATCACAGTACAAAATACCTCAGTGTGGTACACTTGTGAACATTTTCGGTGGGAACCTGTAACGAAAAATTGAGGATATTGGGTTCATAGAATGTTGGAACATGGCTATGCATACATTAAACCACATGTTCTCCTCATGCTGTTTCTAAAAATGTATGATTTAAGGCAGATTGTTGGAAATCACTCAGTATCACAGTAGAAAATACCTCATTGTGGTTCACTCGTCCAAAGTTTCAGTGGGGACCTGCATCGTATATTTGAGGATATTGGGTTCATAGAATGTTGGAACGTGGCTATGCATACATTAAACCACATGTTCTCCTCATGCTGTTTCTAAAAATGTATGATTTAAGGCAGATTATTGGAAATCACTCAGTATCACAGTAGAAAATACCTCATTGTGGTTCACTCGTCCAAAGTTTCAGTGGGGACCTGCAACGAAAAATTGAGGATATTGGGTTCATAGAATGTTGGAACGTGGCTATGCATACATTAAACCACATGTTCTCCTCATGCTGTTTCTAAAAATGTATGATTTAAGGCAGATTATTGGAAATCAGTCAGTGACAGAGTAAAAAATACCTCAGTGTGGTTCACTCGTCCAAAGTTTCAGTGGGGACCTGCAACGAAAAATTGAGGATATTGGGTTCATAGAATGTTGGAACATGGCTATGCATACATTAAACCACATGTTCTCCTCATGCTGTTTCTAAAAATGTATGATTTAAGGCAGATTGTTGGAAATCAGTCAGTATCACAGTACAAAATACCTCAGTGTGGTACACTTGTGAACATTTTCGGTGGGAACCTGCAACGAAAAATTGAGGATATTGGGTTCATAGAATGTTGGAACGTGGCTATGCATACATTAAACCACATGTTCTCCTCATGCTGTTTCTAAAAATGTATGATTTAAGGCAGATTGTTGGAAATCACTCAGTATCACAGTAGAAAATACCTCATTGTGGTTCACTCGTCCAAAGTTTCAGTGGGGACCTGCAACGAAAAATTGAGGATATTGGGTTCATAGTATGTTGGAATGTGGCTATGCATACATTAAACCACATGTTCTCCTCATGCTGTTTCTAAAAATGTATGATTTAAGGCAGATTGTTGGAAATCAGTCAGTGGGCAGAGTAAAAATACCTCAGTGTGGTTCACTTGTCAACAGTTTCGGTGGGAACCTGCAACGAAAAATTGAGGATATTGGGTTCATAGAATGTTGGAACGTGGCTATGCATACATTAAACCACATGTTCTCCTCATGCTGTTTCTAAAAATGTATGATTTAAGGCAGATTGTTGAAAATCACTCAGTATCACAGTACAAAATACCTCAGTGTGGTACACTTGTGAACAGTTTTGGTGGGAACCTGCAACGAAAAATTGAGGATATTGGGTTCATAGAATGTTGGAACGTGGCTATGCATACATTAAACCACATGTTCTCCTCATGCTGTTTCTAAAAATGTATGATTTAAGGCAGATTGTTGGAAATCAGTCACTATCACAGTACAAAATACCTCAGTGTGGTCCAAAGTTTCAGTGGGGACATGAAAAATTGAGGATATTGGGTTCATAGAATGTTGGAACGTGGCTATGCATACATTAAACCACATGTTCTCCTCATGCTGTTTCTAAAAATGTATGATTTAAGGCAGATTGTTGGAAATCAGTCAGTATCACAGTACAAAATACCTCAGTGTGGTTCACTAGTCAAAAGTTTCAGTGGGGACCTGCAACGAAAAATTGAGGATATTGGGTTCATAGAATGTTGGAACGTGGCTATGCATACATTAAACCACATGTTCTCCTCATGCTGTTTCTAAAAATGTATGATTTAAGGCAGATTGTTGGAAATCACTCAGTATCACAGTAGAAAATACCTCATTGTGGTTCACTCGTCCAAAGTTTCAGTGGGGACCTGCAACGAAAAATTGAGGATATTGGGTTCATAGTATGTTGGAATGTGGCTATGCATACATTAAACCACATGTTCTCCTCATGCTGTTTCTAAAAATGTATGATTTAAGGCAGATTGTTGGAAATCAGTCAGTGACAGAGTAAAAAATACCTCAGTGTGGTTCACTCGTCCAAAGTTTCAGTGGGGACCTGCAACGAAAAATTGAGGATATTGGGTTCATAGAATGTTGGAACGTGGCTATGCATACATTAAACCACATGTTCTCCTCATGCTGTTTCTAAAAATGTATGATTTAAGGCAGATTGTTGGAAATCAGTCAGTATCACAGTACAAAATACCTCAGTGTGGTACACTTGTGAACAGTTTTGGTGGGAACCTGCAACGAAAAATTGAGGATATTGGGTTCATAGAATGTTGGAACGTGGCTATGCATACATTAAACCACATGTTCTCCTCATGCTGTTTCTAAAAATGTATGATTTAAGGCAGATTGTTGGAAATCACTCAGTATCACAGTACAAAATACCTCATTGTGGTTCACTCATCCAAAGTTTCAGTGGGGACCTGCAACGAAAAATTGAGGATATTGGGTTCATAGAATGTTGGAACGTGGCTATGCATACATTAAACCACATGTTCTCCTCATGCTGTTTCTAAAAATGTATGATTTAAGGCAGATTGTTGGAAATCAGTCAGTATCACAGTACAAAATACCTCAGTGTGGTACACTTGTGAACAGTTTCAGTGGGGACCTGTAACGAAAATTGAGGATATTGGGTTCATAGAATGTTGGAACATGGCTATGCATACATTAAACCACATGTTCTCCTCATGCTGTTTCTAAAAATGTATGATTTAAGGCAGATTGTTGGAAATCACTCAGTATCACAGTAGAAAATACCTCAGTGTGGTTCACTCGTCCAAAGTTTCAGTGGGGACCTGCAACGAAAAAATTAGGATATTGGGTTCATATAATGTTTGAACGTGGCTATGCATACATTAAACCACATGTTCTCCTCATGCTGTTTCTAAAAATGTATGATTTAAGGCAGATTGTTGGAAATCACTCAGTATCACAGTAGAAAATACCTCATTGTGGTTCACTCGTCCAAAGTTTCAGTGGGGACCTGCAACGAAAAATTGAGGATATTGGGTTCATAGAATGTTGGAACATGGCTATGCATACATTAAACCACATGTTCTCCTCATGCTGTTTCTAAAAATGTATGATTTAAGGCAGATTGTTGGAAATCAGTCACTATCACAGTACAAAATACCTCAGTGTGGTTCACTCGTCCAAAGTTTCAGTGGGGACCTGCAACGAAAAATTGAGGATATTGGGTTCATAGAATGTTGGAACGTGGCTATGCATACATTAAACCACATGTTCTCCTCATGCTGTTTCTAAAAATGTATGATTTAAGGCAGATTGTTGGAAATCAGTCAGTATTACAGTACAAAATACCTCAGTGTGGTTCACTCGTGAACAGTTTCAGTGGGAACCTGTAACGAAAAAAATTGAGGATATTGGGTTCATAGAATGTTGGAACATGGCTATGCATACATTAAACCACATGTTCTCCTCATGCTGTTTCTAAAAATGTATGATTTAAGGCAGATTGTTGGAAATCACTCAGTATCACAGTAGAAAATACCTCATTGTGGTTCACTCATCCAAAGTTTCACTGGGGACCTGCAACGAAAAATTGAGGATATTGGGTTCATAGAAAGTATGAACTTGGCTATGCATACATTAAACCACATGTTCTCCTCATGCTGTTTCTAAAAATGTATGATTTAAGGCAGATTGTTGGAAATCAGTCAGTATCACAGTACAAAATACCTCAGTGTGGTACACTTGTGAACAGTTTTGGTGGGAACCTGCAACTAAAAATTGAGGATATTGGGTTCATAGAATGTTGGAACGTGGCTATGCATACATTAAACCACATGTTCTCCTCATGCTGTTTCTAAAAATGTATGATTTAAGGCAGATTGTTGGAAATCACTCAGTATCACAGTACAAAATACCTCAGTGTGGTTCACTCATCCAAAGTTTCAGTGGGGACCTGCAACGAAAAATTGAGGATATTGGATTGAAAGAATGTTGTAACGTGGCTATGCATACATTAAACCACATGTTCTCCTCATGCTGTTTCTAAAAATGTATGATTTAAGGCAGATTGTTGGAAATCAGTCAGTATCACAGTACAAAATACCTCAGTGTGGTACACTTGTGAACATTTTCAATGGGAACCTGTAACGAAAAATTGAGGATATTGGGGGTTCATAGAATGTTGGAACATGGCTATGCATACATTAAACCACATGTTCTCCTCATGCTGTTTCTAAAAATGTATGATTTAAGGCAGATTGTTGGAAATCACTCAGTATCACAGTAGAAAATACCTCATTGTGGTTCACTCGTCCAAAGTTTCAGTGGGGACCTGCAACGAAAAATTGAGGATATTGGGTTCATAGAATGTTGAACGTGGCTATGCATACATTAAACCACATGTTCTCCTCATGCTGTTTCTAAAAATGTATGATTTAAGGCAGATTGTTGGAAATCACTCAGTATCACAGTAGAAAATACCTCATTGTGGTTCACTCGTCCAAAGTTTCAGTGGGGACCTGCAACGAAAAATTGAGGATATTGGGTTCATAGAATGTTGGAACGTGGCTATGCATACATTAAACCACATGTTCTCCTCATGCTGTTTCTAAAAATGTATGATTTAAGGCAGATTGTTGGAAATCAGTCAGTGACAGAGTAAAAAATACCTCAGTGTGGTTCACTCGTCCAATTTTTCAGTGGGGACCTGCAACGAAAAATTGAGGATATTGGGTTCATAGAATGTTGGAACGTGGCTATGCATACATTAAACCACATGTTCTCCTCATGCTGTTTCTAAAAATGTATGATTTAAGGCAGATTGTTGGAAATCAGTCAGTATCACAGTACAAAATACCTCAGTGTGGTACACTTGTGAACAGTTTTGGTAGGAAACTGCAACGAAAAATTGAGGATATTGGGTTCATAGAATGTTGGAACGTGGCTATGCATACATTAAACCACATGTTCTCCTCATGCTGTTTCTAAAAATGTATGATTTAAGGCAGATTGTTGGAAATCACTCAGTATCACAGTACAAAATACCTCATTGTGGTTCACTCATCCAAAGTTTCAGTGGGGACCTGCAACGAAAAATTGAGGATATTGGAGTACGAGAATGATGAACGTGGCTATGCATACATTAAACCACATGTTCTCCTCATGCTGTTTCTAAAAATGTATGATTTAAGGCAGATTGTTGGAAATCAGTCAGTATCACAGTACAAAATACCTCAGTGTGGTACACTTGTGAACATTTTCAATGGGAACCTGTAACGAAAAATTGAGGATATTGGGTTCATAGAATGTTGGAACATGGCTATGCATACATTAAACCACATGTTCTCCTCATGCTGTTTCTAAAAATGTATGATTTAAGGCAGATTGTTGGAAATCACTCAGTATCACAGTAGAAAATACCTCATTGTGGTTCACTCATCCAAAGTTTCAGTGGGGACCTGCAACGAAAAATTGAGGATATTGGGTTCATAGAATGTTGGAACGTGGCTATGCATACATTAAACCACATGTTCTCCTCATGCTGTTTCTAAAAATGTATGATTTAAGGCAGATTATTGGAAATCACTCAGTATCACAGTAGAAAATACCTCATTGTGGTTCACTCGTCCAAAGTTTCAGTGGGGACCTGCAACGAAAAATTGAGGATATTGGGTTCATAGAATGTTGGAACGTGGCTATGCATACATTAAACCACATGTTCTCCTCATGCTGTTTCTAAAAATGTATGATTTAAGGCAGATTATTGGAAATCAGTCAGTGACAGAGTAAAAAATACCTCAGTGTGGTTCACTCGTCCAAAGTTTCAGTGGGGACCTGCAACGAAAAATTGAGGATATTGGGTTCATAGAATGTTGGAACGTGGCTATGCATACATTAAACCACATGTTCTCCTCATGCTGTTTCTAAAAATGTATGATTTAAGGCAGATTGTTGGAAATCACTCAGTATCACAGTAAAAAATACCTCAGTGTGGTACACTTGTGAACAGTTTTGGTGGGAACCTGCAACGAAAAATTGAGGATATTGGGTTCATAGAATATTGAACGTGGCTATGCATACATTAAACCACATGTTCTCCTCATGCTGTTTCTAAAAATGTATGATTTAAGGCAGATTGTTGGAAATCAGTCAGTGACAGAGTAAAAAATACCTCAGTGTGGTTCACTCGTCCAAAGTTTCAGTGGGGACCTGCAACGAAAAATTGAGGATATTGGGTTCATAGAATGTTGGAACGTGGCTATGCATACATTAAACCACATGTTCTCCTCATGCTGTTTCTAAAAATGTATGATTTAAGGCAGATTGTTGGAAATCAGTCAGTATCACAGTACAAAATACCTCAGTGTGGTACACTAGTGAACAGTTTCTGTGGGAACCTGCAACGAAAAATTGAGGATATTGGGTTCATAGAATGTTGGAACGTGGCTATGCATACATTAAACCACATGTTCTCCTCATGCTGTTTCTAAAAATGTATGATTTAAGGCAGATTGTTGGAAATCAGTCAGTGACAGAGTATAAAATACCTCAGTGTGGTTCACTCGTCCAAAGTTTCAGTGGGGACCTGCAGCGAAAAATTGAGGATATTGGGTTCATAGAATGTTGGAACGTGGCTATGCATACATTAAACCACATGTTCTCCTCATGCTGTTTCTAAAAATGTATGATTTAAGGCAGATTGTTGGAAATCACTCAGTATCACAGTAGAAAATACCTCATTGTGGTTCACTCGTCCAAAGTTTCAGTGGGGACCTGCAACGAAAAATTGAGGATATTGGGTTCATAGAATGTTGGAACGTGGCTATGCATACATTAAACCACATGTTCTCCTCATGCTGTTTCTAAAAATGTATGATTTAAGGCAGATTGTTGGAAATCAGTCAGTGACAGAGTAAAAAATACCTCAGTGTGGTTCACTCGTCCAAAGTTTCAGTGGGGACCTGCAACGAAAAATTGAGGATATTGGGTTCATAGAATGTTGGAACGTGGCTATGCATACATTAAACCACATGTTCTCCTCATGCTGTTTCTAAAAATGTATGATTTAAGGCAGATTGTTGGAAATCACTCAGTATCACAGTAGAAAATACCTCATTGTGGTTCACTCGTCCAAAGTTTCAATGGGGACCTGCAACGAAAATTTGAGGATATTGGGTTCATAGAATGTTGGAACGTGGCTATGCATACATTAAACCACATGTTCTCCTCATGCTGTTTCTAAAAATGTATGATTTAAGGCAGATTGTTGGAAATCAGTCAGTGACAGAGTATAAAATACCTCAGTGTGGTTCACTCGTCCAAAGTTTCAGTGGGGACCTGCAACGAAAAATTGAGGATATTGGGTTCATAGAATGTTTGAACGTGGCTATGCATACATTAAACCACATGTTCTCCTCATGCTGTTTCTAAAAATGTATGATTTAAGGCAGATTGTTGGAAATCACTCAGTATCACAGTAGAAAATACCTCGTTGTGGTTCACTCGTCCAAAGTTTCAGTGGGGACCTGCAACGAAAAATTGAGGATATTGGGTTCATAGAATGTTGGAACGTGGCTATGCATACATTAAACCACATGTTCTCCTCATGCTGTTTCTAAAAATGTATGATTTAAGGCAGATTGTTGGAAATCAGTCACTATCACAGTACAAAATACCTCAGTGTGGTACACTTGTGAACATTTTCGGTGGGAACCTGCAACGAAAAATTGAGGATATTGGGTTCATAGAATGTTGGATCGTGGCTATGCATACATTAAACCACATGTTCTCCTCATGCTGTTTCTAAAAATGTATGATTTAAGGCAGATTGTTGGAAATCACTCAGTATCACAGTAGAAAATACCTCATTGTGGTTCACTCGTCCAAAGTTTCAGTGGGGACCTGCAACGAAAAAATGAGGATATTGGGTTCATAGAATGTTGGAACGTGGCTATGCATACATTAAACCACATGTTCTCCTCATGCTGTTTCTAAAAATGTATGATTTAAGGCAGATTGTTGGAAATCACTCAGTATCACAGTAGAAAATACCTCAGTGTGGTTCACTCGTCCAAAGTTTCAGTGGGGACCTGCAACGAAAAATTGAGGATATTGGGTTCATAGAATGTTGGAACGTGGCTATGCATACATTAAACCACATGTTCTCCTCATGCTGTTTCTAAAAATGTATGATTTAAGGCAGATTGTTGGAAATCACTCAGTATCACAGTAGAAAATACCTCATTGTGGTTCACTCGTCCAAAGTTTCAGTGGGGACCTGCAACGAAAAATTGAGGATATTGGTTTAATAGTATGTTGAACGTGGCTATGCATACATTAAACCACATGTTCTCCTCATGCTGTTTCTAAAAATGTATGATTTAAGGCAGATTGTTGGAAATCAGTCAGTGACAGAGTATAAAATACCTCAGTGTGGTTCACTCGTCCAAAGTTTCAGTGGGGACCTGCAACGAAAAATTGAGGATATTGGGTTCATAGAATGTTGGAACGTGGCTATGCATACATTAAACCACATGTTCTCCTCATGCTGTTTCTAAAAATGTATGATTTAAGGCAGATTGTTGGAAATCAGTCAGTATCACAGTACAAAATACCTCAGTGTGGTACACTTGTGAACAGTTTTGGTGGGAACCTGCAACGAAAAATTGAGGATATTGGGTTCATAGAATGTTGGAACGTGGCTATGCATACATTAAACCACATGTTCTCCTCATGCTGTTTCTAAAAATGTATGATTTAAGGCAGATTGTTGGAAATCACTCAGTATCACAGTACAAAATACCTCAGTGTGGTTCACTCATCCAAAGTTTCAGTGGGGACCTGCAACGAAAAATTGAGGATATTGGATTTACAGAATGTTGGAACGTGGCTATGCATACATTAAACCACATGTTCTCCTCATGCTGTTTCTAAAAATGTATGATTTAAGGCAGATTGTTGGAAATCAGTCAGTATCACAGTACAAAATACCTCAGTGTGGTACACTTGTGAACATTTTCAATGGGAACCTGTAACGAAAAATTGAGGATATTGGGTTCATAGAATGTTGGAACATGGCTATGCATACATTAAACCACATGTTCTCCTCATGCTGTTTCTAAAAATGTATGATTTAAGGCAGATTGTTGGAAATCACTCAGTATCACAGTAGAAAATACCTCATTGTGGTTCACTCGTCCAAAGTTTCAGTGGGGACCTGCAACGAAAAATTGAGGATATTGGGTTCATAGAATGATTGAACGTGGCTATGCATACATTAAACCACATGTTCTCCTCATGCTGTTTCTAAAAATGTATGATTTAAGGCAGATTGTTGGAAATCACTCAGTATCACAGTAGAAAATACCTCATTGTGGTTCACTCGTCCAAAGTTTGGGTGGGGACCTGCAACGAAAAAATGGGGATATTGGGTTCATAGAATGTTGTAACGTGGCTATTCATACATTAAACCACATGTTCTCCTCATGCTGTTTCTAAAAATGTATGATTTAAGGCAGATTGTTGGAAATCAGTCAGTGACAGAGTAAAAAATACCTCAGTGTGGTTCACTCGTCCAAAGTTTCAGTGGGGACCTGCAACGAAAAATTGAGGATATTGGGTTCATAGAATGTTGGAACGTGGCTATGCATACATTAAACCACATGTTCTCCTCATGCTGTTTCTAAAAATGTATGATTTAAGGCAGATTGTTGGAAATCAGTCAGTATCACAGTACAAAATACCTCAGTGTGGTACACTTGTGAACAGTTTTGGTGGGAACCTGCAACGAAAAATTGAGGATATTGGGTTCATAGAATGTTGGAACGTGGCTATGCATACATTAAACCACATGTTCTCCTCATGCTGTTTCTAAAAATGTATGATTTAAGGCAGATTGTTGGAAATCACTCAGTATCACAGTACAAAATACCTCAGTGTGGTTCACTCATCCAAAGTTTCAGTGGGGACCTGCAACGAAAAATTGAGGATATTGGATTTACAGAATGTTGGAACGTGGCTATGCATACATTAAACCACATGTTCTCCTCATGCTGTTTCTAAAAATGTATGATTTAAGGCAGATTGTTGGAAATCAGTCAGTATCACAGTACAAAATACCTCAGTGTGGTACACTTGTGAACATTTTCAATGGGAACCTGTAACGAAAAATTGAGGATATTGGGTTCATAGAATGTTGGAACATGGCTATGCATACATTAAACCACATGTTCTCCTCATGCTGTTTCTAAAAATGTATGATTTAAGGCAGATTGTTGGAAATCACTCAGTATCACAGTAGAAAATACCTCATTGTGGTTCACTCATCCAAAGTTTCAGTGGGGACCTGCAACGAAAAATTGAGGATATTGGGTTCATAGAATGTTGGAACGTGGCTATGCATACATTAAACCACATGTTCTCCTCATGCTGTTTCTAAAAATGTATGATTTAAGGCAGATTGTTGGAAATCACTCAGTATCACAGTAGAAAATACCTCAGTGTGGTTCACTCGTCCAAAGTTTCAGTGGGTACCTGCAACGAAAAATTGAGGATATTGGGTTCATAGAATGTTGAACGTGGCTATGCATACATTAAACCACATGTTCTCCTCATGCTGTTTCTAAAATGTATGATTTAAGGCAGATTGTTGGAAATCAGTCAGTGATCAGAGTAAAAATACCTCAGTGTGGTTCACTCGTCCAAAGTTTCAGTGGGGACCTGCAACGAAAAATTGAGGATATTGGGTTCATAGAATGTTGGAACGTGGCTATGCATACATTAAACCACATGTTCTCCTCATGCTGTTTCTAAAAATGTATGATTTAAGGCAGATTGTTGGAAATCAGTCAGTATTACAGTACAAAATACCTCAGTGTGGTACACTTGTGAACATTTTCGGTGGGAACCTGCAACGAAAAATTGAGGATATTGGGTTCATAGAATGTTGGAACGTGGCTATGCATACATTAAACCACATGTTCTCCTCATGCTGTTTCTAAAAATGTATGATTTAAGGCAGATTGTTGGAAATCACTCAGTATCACAGTACAAAATACCTCAGTGTGGTTCACTCGTCCAAAGTTTCAGTGGGGACCTGCAACGAAAAATTGAGGATATTGGGTTCATAGAATGTTGGAACGTGGCTATGCATACATTAAACCACATGTTCTCCTCATGCTGTTTCTAAAAATGTATGATTTAAGGCAGATTGTTGGAAATCAGTCAGTATCACAGTACAAAATACCTCAGTGTGGTTCACTTGTGAGCATTTTCGGTGGGAACCTGCAACGAAAAATTGAGGATATTGGGTTCATAGAATGTTGGAACGTGGCTATGCATACATTAAAAAACATGTTCTCCTCATGCTGTTTCTAAAAATGTATGATTTAAGGCAGATTGTTGGAAATCACTCAGTATCACAGTAGAAAATACCTCATTGTGGTTCACTCATCCAAAGTTTCAGTGGGGATCTGCAACGAAAAATTGAGGATATTGGGTTCATAGAATGTTGGAACGTGGCTATGCATACATTAAACCACATGTTCTCCTCATGCTGTTTCTAAAAATGTATGATTTAAGGCAGATTGTTGGAAATCACTCAGTATCACAGTAGAAAATACCTCATTGTGGTTCACTCGTCCAAAGTTTCAGTGGGGACCTGCAACGAAAAATTGAGGATATTGGGTTCATAGAATGTTGGAACGTGGGTATGCATACATTAAACCACATGTTCTCCTCATGCTGTTTCTAAAAATGTATGATTTAAGGCAGATTGTTGGAAATCAGTCACTATCACAGTACAAAATACCTCAGTGTGGTACACTTGTCCAACAGTTTCAGTGGGGACCCTGCAACGAAAAATTGAGGATATTGGGTTCATAGAATGTTGGAACATGGCTATGCATACATTAAACCACATGTTCTCCTCATGCTGTTTCTAAAAATGTATGATTTAAGGCAGATTGTTGGAAATCACTCAGTATCACAGTACAAAAATACCTCAGTGTGGTTCACTTGTGAAAGTTTCAGTGGGGACCTGCAACGAAAAATTGAGGATATTGGGTTCATAGAATGTTGGAACGTGGCTATGCATACATTAAACCACATGTTCTCCTCATGCTGTTTCTAAAAATGTATGATTTAAGGCAGATTGTTGGAAATCAGTCAGTGACAGAGTAAAAATACCTCAGTGTGGTTCACTCGTCCAAAGTTTCAGTGGGGACCTGCAACGAAAAATTGAGGATATTGGGTTCATAGAATGTTGAACGTGGCTATGCATACATTAAACCACATGTTCTCCTCATGCTGTTTCTAAAAATGTATGATTTAAGGCAGATTGTTGGAAATCTGTATGTGTCATAGTTATAAATACCTCAGTGTGGTTCACTCGTCCAAAGTTTCAGTGGGGACCTGCAACGAAAAATTGAGGATATTGGGTTCATAGAATGTTGGAACGTGGCTATGCATACATTAAACCACATGTTCTCCTCATGCTGTTTCTAAAAATGTATGATTTAAGGCAGATTGTTGGAAATCACTCAGTATCACAGTAGAAAATACCTCAGTGTGGTTCACTTGTCCAAAGTTTCAGTGGGGACCTGCAACGAAAAATTGAGGATATTGGGTTCATAGAATGTTGGAACGTGGCTATGCATACATTAAACCACATGTTCTCCTCATGCTGTTTCTAAAAATGTATGATTTAAGGCAGATTGTTGGAAATCAGTCAGTTTCACAGTAAAAAATACCTCAGTGTGGTTCACTCGTCCAAAGTTTCAGTGGGGACCTGCAACGAAAAATTGAGGATATTGGGTTCATAGAATATTGGAACGTGGCTATGCATACATTAAACCACATGTTCTCCTCATGCTGTTTCTAAAAATGTATGATTTAAGGCAGATTGTTGGAAATCAATCACTAACAGAGTAAAAAATACCTCAGTGTGGTTCACTCATCCAAAGTTTCAGTGGGGACCTGCAACGAAAAATTGAGGATATTGGGTTCATAGAATGTTGGAACGTGGCTATGCATACATTAAACCACATGTTCTCCTCATGCTGTTTCTAAAAATGTATGATTTAAGGCAGATTGTTGGAAATCACTCAGTATCACAGTAGAAAATACCTCATTGTGGTTCACTCGTCCAAAGTTTCAGTGGGGACCTGCAACGAAAAATTGAGGATATTGGGTTCATAGAATGTTGGAACGTGGCTATGCATACATTAAACCACATGTTCTCCTCATGCTGTTTCTAAAAATGTATGATTTAAGGCAGATTGTTGGAAATCACTCAGTATCACAGTAGAAAATACCTCATTGTGGTTCACTCGTCCAAAGTTTCAGTGGGGACCTGCAACGAAAAATTGAGGATATTGGGTTCATAGAATGGTTGAACGTGGCTATGCATACATTAAACCACATGTTCTCCTCATGCTGTTTCTAAAAATGTATGATTTAAGGCAGATTGTTGGAAATCACTCAGTATCACAGTAGAAAATACCTCATTGTGGTTCACTCGTCCAAAGTTTCAGTGGGGACCTGCAACGAAAAATTGAGGATATTGGGTTCATAGAATGTTGGAACGTGGCTATGCATACATTAAACCACATGTTCTCCTCATGCTGTTTCTAAAAATGTATGATTTAAGGCAGATTGTTGGAAATCACTCAGTATCACAGTAGAAAATACCTCATTGTGGTTCACTCGTCCAAAGTTTCAGTGGGGACCTGCAACGAAAAATTGAGGATATTGGGTTCATAGAATGTTGGAACGTGGCTATGCATACATTAAACCACATGTTCTCCTCATGCTGTTTCTAAAAATGTATGATTTAAGGCAGATTGTTGGAAATCAGTCAGTGACAGAGTAAAAAATACCTCAGTGTGGTTCACTCGTCCAAAGTTTCAGTGGGGACCTGCAACGAAAAATTGAGGATATTGGGTTCATAGAATGTTGGAACGTGGCTATGCATACATTAAACCACATGTTCTCCTCATGCTGTTTCTAAAAATGTATGATTTAAGGCAGATTGTTGGAAATCACTCAGTATCACAGTAGAAAATACCTCAGTGTGGTTCACTCGTCCAAAGTTTCAGTGGGGACCTGCAACGAAAAAATGAGGATATTGGGTTCATAGAATGTTGGAACGTGGGTATGCATACATTAAACCACATGTTCTCCTCATGCTGTTTCTAAAAATGTATGATTTAAGGCAGATTGTTGGAAATCAGTCACTATCACAGTACAAAATACCTCAGTGTGGTACACTTGTGAACATTTTCGGTGGGAACCTGCAACGAAAAATTGAGGATATTGGGTTCATAGAATGTTGGAACGTGGCTATGCATACATTAAACCACATGTTCTCCTCATGCTGTTTCTAAAAATGTATGATTTAAGGCAGATTGTTGGAAATCACTCAGTATCACAGTAGAAAATACCTCATTGTGGTTCACTCGTCCAAAGTTTCAGTGGGGACCTGCAACGAAAAAATGAGGATATTGGGTTCATAGAATGTTGGAACGTGGCTATGCATACATTAAACCACATGTTCTCCTCATGCTGTTTCTAAAAATGTATGATTTAAGGCAGATTGTTGGAAATCACTCAGTATCACAGTAGAAAATACCTCAGTGTGGTTCACTCGTCCAAAGTTTCAGTGGGGACCTGCAACGAAAAATTGAGGATATTGGGTTCATAGAATGTTGGAACGTGGCTATGCATACATTAAACCACATGTTCTCCTCATGCTGTTTCTAAAAATGTATGATTTAAGGCAGATTGTTGGAAATCACTCAGTATCACAGTAGAAAATACCTCATTGTGGTTCACTCGTCCAAAGTTTCAGTGGGGACCTGCAACGAAAAATTGAGGATATTGGGTTCATAGAATGTTGGAACGTGGCTATGCATACATTAAACCACATGTTCTCCTCATGCTGTTTCTAAAAATGTATGATTTAAGGCAGATTGTTGGAAATCAGTCAGTGACAGAGTAAAAAATACCTCAGTGTGGTTCACTCGTCCAAAGTTTCAGTGGGGACCTGCAACGAAAAATTGAGGATATTGGGTTCATAGAATGTTGGAACGTGGCTATGCATACATTAAACCACATGTTCTCCTCATGCTGTTTCTAAAAATGTATGATTTAAGGCAGATTGTTGGAAATCAGTCAGTATCACAGTACAAAATACCTCAGTGTGGTACACTTGTGAACAGTTTTTGTGGGAACCTGCAACGAAAAATTGAGGATATTGGGTTCATAGAATGTTGGAACGTGGCTATGCATACATTAAACCACATGTTCTCCTCATGCTGTTTCTAAAAATGTATGATTTAAGGCAGATTGTTGGAAATCACTCAGTATCACAGTAGAAAATACCTCATTGTGGTTCACTCGTCCAAAGTTTCAGTGGGGACCTGCAACGAAAAAATGAGGATATTGGGTTCATAGAATGTTGGAACGTGGCTATGCATACATTAAACCACATGTTCTCCTCATGCTGTTTCTAAAAATGTATGATTTAAGGCAGATTGTTGGAAATCACTCAGTATCACAGTAGAAAATACCTCATTGTGGTTCACTCGTCCAAAGTTTCAATGGGGACCTGCAACGAAAATTTGAGGATATTGGGTTCATAGAATGTTGGAACGTGGCTATGCATACATTAAACCACATGTTCTCCTCATGCTGTTTCTAAAAATGTATGATTTAAGGCAGATTGTTGGAAATCAGTCAGTGACAGAGTAAAAAATACCTCAGTGTGGTTCACTCGTCCAAAGTTTCAGTGGGGACCTGCAACGAAAAATTGAGGATATTGGGTTCATAGAATGTTAGAACGTGGCTATGCATACATTAAACCACATGTTCTCCTCATGCTGTTTCTAAAAATGTATGATTTAAGGCAGATTGTTGGAAATCACTCAGTATCACAGTAGAAAATACCTCATTGTGGTTCACTCGTCCAAAGTTTCAGTGGGGACCTGCAACAAAAAATGAGGATATTGGGTTCATAGAATGTTGGAACGTGGCTATGCATACATTAAACCACATGTTCTCCTCATGCTGTTTCTAAAAATGTATGATTTAAGGCAGATTGTTGGAAATCAGTCACTATCACAGTACAAAATACCTCAGTGTGGTACACTAGTGAAAATTTTCTGTGGGAACCTGCAACGAAAAATTGAGGATATTGGGTTCATAGAATGTTGGAACGTGGCTATGCATACATTAAACCACATGTTCTCCTCATGCTGTTTCTAAAAATGTATGATTTAAGGCAGATTGTTGGAAATCACTCAGTATCACAGTAGAAAATACCTCAGTGTGGTTCACTCGTCCAAAGTTTCAGTGGGGACCTGCAACGAAAAAAATGAGGATATTGGGTTCATAGTATGTTGGAACGTGGCTATGCATACATTAAACCACATGTTCTCCTCATGCTGTTTCTAAAAATGTATGATTTAAGGCAGATTGTTGGAAATCACTCAGTATCACAGTAGAAAATACCTCATTGTGGTTCACTCGTCCAAAGTTTCAATGGGGACCTGCAACGAAAATTTGAGGATATTGGGTTCATAGAATGTTGGAACGTGGCTATGCATACATTAAACCACATGTTCTCCTCATGCTATTTCTAAAAATATATGATTTAAGGCAGATTGTTGGAAATCAGTCAGTGACAGAGTAAAAAATACCTCAGTGTGGTTCACTCGTCCAAAGTTTCAGTGGGGACCTGCAACGAAAAATTGAGGATATTGGGTTCATAGAATGTTGGAACGTGGCTATGCATACATTAAACCACATGTTCTCCTCATGCTGTTTCTAAAAATGTATGATTTAAGGCAGATTGTTGGAAATCACTCAGTATCACAGTAGAAAATACCTCATTGTGGTTCACTCGTCCAAAGTTTCAGTGGGGACCTGCAACGAAAAAATGAGGATATTGGGTTCATAGAATGTTGGAACGTGGCTATGCATACATTAAACCACATGTTCTCCTCATGCTGTTTCTAAAAATGTATGATTTAAGGCAGATTGTTGGAAATCAGTCACTATCACAGTACAAAATACCTCAGTGTGGTACACTTGTGAACATTTTCGGTGGGAACCTGCAACGAAAAATTGAGGATATTGGGTTCATAGAATGTTGGAACGTGGCTATGCATACATTAAACCACATGTTCTCCTCATGCTGTTTCTAAAAATGTATGATTTAAGGCAGATTGTTGGAAATCACTCAGTATAACAGTAGAAAATACCTCATTGTGGTTCACTCGTCCAAAGTTTCAGTGGGGACCTGCAACGAAAAAATGAGGATATTGGGTTCATAGAATGTTGGAACGTGGCTATGCATACATTAAACCACATGTTCTCCTCATGCTGTTTCTAAAAATGTATGATTTAAGGCAGATTGTTGGAAATCACTCAGTATCACAGTAGAAAATACCTCAGTGTGGTTCACTCGTCCAAAGTTTCAGTGGGGACCTGCAACGAAAAATTAAGGATATTGGGTTCATAGAATGTTGGAACGTGGCTATGCATACATTAAACCACATGTTCTCCTCATGCTGTTTCTAAAAATGTATGATTTAAGGCAGATTGTTGGAAATCACTCAGTATCACAGTAGAAAATACCTCATTGTGGTTCACTCGTCCAAAGTTTCAGTGGGGACCTGCAACGAAAAAATGAGGATATTGGGTTCATAGTATGTTGGAATGTGGCTATGCATACATTAAACCACATGTTCTCCTCATGCTGTTTCTAAAAATGTATGATTTAAGGCAGATTGTTGGAAATCAGTCAGTGACAGAGTAAAAAATACCTCAGTGTGGTTCACTCGTCCAAAGTTTCAGTGGGGACCTGCAACGAAAAATTGAGGATATTGGGTTCATAGAATGTTGGAACGTGGCTATGCATACATTAAACCACATGTTCTCCTCATGCTGTTTCTAAAAATGTATGATTTAAGGCAGATTGTTGGAAATCAGTCAGTATCACAGTACAAAATACCTCAGTGTGGTACACTTGTGAAAAGTTTTGGTGGGAACCTGCAACGAAAAATTGAGGATATTGGGTTCATAGAATGTTGGAACGTGGCTATGCATACATTAAACCACATGTTCTCCTCATGCTGTTTCTAAAAATGTATGATTTAAGGCAGATTGTTGGAAATCATTCAGTATCACAGTACAAAATACCACAGTGTGGTTCACTCATCCACACTATCAGTGGGGACCTGCCCCGAAACATTGAGGATATTGGTTTTACAGAATGTTGGAACGTGGCTATGCATACATTAAACCACATGTTCTCCTCATGCTGTTTCTAAAAATGTATGATTTAAGGCAGATTGTTGGAAATCAGTCAGTATCACAGTACAAAATACCTCAGTGTGGTACACTTGTGAACATTTTCAATGGGAACCTGTAACGAAAAATTGAGGATATTGGGTTCATAGAATGTTGGAACATGGCTATGCATACATTAAACCACATGTTCTCCTCATGCTGTTTCTAAAAATGTATGATTTAAGGCAGATTGTTGGAAATCACTCAGTATCACAGTAGAAAATACCTCATTGTGGTTCACTCGTCTAAAAATTTCAGTGGGGACCTGCAACGAAAAATTGAGGATATTGGGTTCATAGAATGTTGGAACGTGGCTATGCATACATTAAACCACATGTTCTCCTCATGCTGTTTCTAAAAATGTATGATTTAAGGCAGATTATTGGAAATCACTCAGTATCACAGTAGAAAATACCTCATTGTGGTTCACTCGTCCAAAGTTTCAGTGGGGACCTGCAACGAAAAATTGAGGATATTGGGTTCATAGAATGTTGGAACGTGGCTATGCATACATTAAACCACATGTTCTCCTCATGCTGTTTCTAAAAATGTATGATTTAAGGCAGATTATTGGAAATCAGTCAGTGACAGAGTAAAAAATACCTCAGTGTGGTTCACTCGTCCAAAGTTTCAGTGGGGACCTGCAACGAAAAATTGAGGATATTGGGTTCATAGAATGTTGGAATGTGGCTATGCATACATTAAACCACATGTTCTCCTCATGCTGTTTCTAAAAATGTATGATTTAAGGCAGATTGTTGGAAATCAGTCAGTATCACAGTACAAAATACCTCAGTGTGGTACACTTGTGAACAGTTTTGGTGGGAACCTGCAACGAAAAATTGAGGATATTGGGTTCATAGAATGTTGGAACGTGGCTATGCATACATTAAACCACATGTTCTCCTCATGCTGTTTCTAAAAATGTATGATTTAAGGCAGATTGTTGGAAATCACTCAGTATCACAGTACAAAAATACCTCAGTGAGGTTCACTTGTGAAAGTTTCAGTGGGGACCTGCAAAGAAAAATTGAGGATATTGGGTTCATAGAATGTTTGAACGTGGCTATGCATACATTAAACCACATGTTCTCCTCATGCTGTTTCTAAAAATGTATGATTTAAGGCAGATTGTTGGAAATCAGTCACTATCACAGTACAAAATACCTCAGTGTGGTACACTTGTGAACATTTTCAATGGGAACCTGTAACGAAAAATTGAGGATATTGGGTTCATAGAATGTTGGAACATGGCTATGCATACATTAAACCACATGTTCTCCTCATGCTGTTTCTAAAAATGTATGATTTAAGGCAGATTGTTGGAAATCACTCAGTATCACAGTAGAAAATACCTCATTGTGGTTCACTCGTCCAAAGTTTCAGTGGGGACCTGCAACGAAAAATTGAGGATATTGGGTTCATAGAATGTTGGAACGTGGCTATGCATACATTAAACCACATGTTCTCCTCATGCTGTTTCTAAAAATGTATGATTTAAGGCAGATTGTTGGAAATCACTCAGTATCACAGTAGAAAATACCTCATTGTGGTTCACTCGTCCAAAGTTTCAGTGGGGACCTGCAACGAAAAATTGAGGATATTGGGTTCATAGAATGTTGGAACGTGGCTATGCATACATTAAACCACATGTTCTCCTCATGCTGTTTCTAAAAATGTATGATTTAAGGCAGATTGTTGGAAATCAGTCAGTGACACAGTACAAAATACCTCAGTGTGGTTCACTCGTCCAAAGTTTCAGTGGGGACCTGCAACGAAAAATTGAGGATATTGGGTTCATAGAATGTTGGAACGTGGCTATGCATACATTAAACCACATGTTCTCCTCATGCTGTTTCTAAAAATGTATGATTTAAGGCAGATTGTTGGAAATCAGTCAGTATCACAGTACAAAATACCTCAGTGTGGTTCACTCGTGAACAGTTTCAGTGGGGACCTGCAACGAAAAATTGAGGATATTGGGTTCATAGAATGTTGGAGCGTGGCTATGCATACATTAAACCACATGTTCTCCTCATGCTGTTTCTAAAAATGTATGATTTAAGGCAGATTGTTGGAAATCACTCAGTATCACAGTAGAAAATACCTCATTGTGGTTCACTCGTCCAAAGTTTCAGTGGGGACCTGCAACGAAAAATTGAGGATATTGGGTTCATAGAATGTTGGAATGTGGCTATGCATACATTAAACCACATGTTCTCCTCATGCTGTTTCTAAAAATGTATGATTTAAGGCAGATTGTTGGAAATCAGTCAGTATCACAGTACAAAATACCTCAGTGTGGTTCACTCATCCAAAGTTTCAGTGGGGACCTGCAACGAAAAATTGAGGATATTGGGTTCATAGAATGTTGGAACGTGGCTATGCATACATTAAACCACATGTTCTCCTCATGCTGTTTCTAAAAATGTATGATTTAAGGCAGATTGTTGGAAATCAGTCAGTATCACAGTACAAAATACCTCAGTGTGGTACACTTGTGAACAGTTTATGTGGGAACCTGCACCGAAAAATTGAGGATATTGGGTTCATAGAATGTTGGAACGTGGCTATGCATACATTAAACCACATGTTCTCCTCATGCTGTTTCTAAAAATGTATGATTTAAGGCAGATTGTTGGAAATCACTCAGTATCACAGTACAAAATACCTCAGTGTGGTTCACTCGTCCAAAGTTTCAGTGGGGACCTGCAACGAAAAATTGAGGATATTGGGTTCATAGAATGTTGGAACGTGGCTATGCATACATTAAACCACATGTTCTCCTCATGCTGTTTCTAAAAATGTATGATTTAAGGCAGATTGTTGGAAATCAGTCAGTATCACAGTACAAAATACCTCAGTGTGGTACACTCGTCCAAAGTTTCAGTGGGAACCTGCAACGAAAAATTGAGGATATTGGGTTCATAGAATGTTGGAACATGGCTATGCATACATTAAACCACATGTTCTCCTCATGCTGTTTCTAAAAATGTATGATTTAAGGCAGATTGTTGGAAATCACTCAGTATCACAGATGAAAATACCTCATTGTGGTTCACTCGTCCAAAGTTTCAGTGGGGACCTGCAACGAAAAATTGAGGATATTGGGTTCATAGAATGTTGGAACGTGGCTATGCATACATTAAACCACATGTTCTCCTCATGCTGTTTCTAAAAATGTATGATTTAAGGCAGATTGTTGGAAATCAGTCAGTATCACAGTACAAAATACCTCAGTGTGGTTCACTCGTCCAAAGTTTCAGTGGGGACCTGCAACGAAAAAATGAGGATATTGGGTTCATAGAATGTTGGAGCGTTGGCTATGCATACATTAAACCACATGTTCTCCTCATGCTGTTTCTAAAAATGTATGATTTAAGGCAGATTGTTGGAAATCAGTCAGTTTCAGAGTAAAAAATACCTCAGTGTGGTTCACTCGTCCAAAGTTTCAGTGGGGACCTGCAAAAAAAATTGAGGATATTGGGTTCATAGAATGTTGGAACATGGCTATGCATACATTAAACCACATGTTCTCCTCATGCTGTTTCTAAAAATGTATGATTTAAGGCAGATTGTTGGAAATCAGTCAGTATCACAGTACAAAATACCTCAGTGTGGTACACTTGTGAACAGTTTTGGTGGGAACCTGCAACGAAAAATTGAGGATATTGGGTTCATAGAATGTTGGAACATGGCTATGCATACATTAAACCACATGTTCTCCTCATGCTGTTTCTAAAAATGTATGATTTAAGGCAGATTGTTGGAAATCACTCAGTATCACAGTAGAAAATACCTCAGTGTGGTTCACTCGTCCAAAGTTTCAGTGGGGACCTGCAACGAAAAATTGAGGATATTGGGTTCATAGAATGTTGGAGCGTGGCTATGCATACATTAAACCACATGTTCTCCTCATGCTGTTTCTAAAAATGTATGATTTAAGGCAGATTGTTGGAAATCAGTCAGTATCACAGTAGAAAATACCTCAGTGTGGTTCACTCGTCCAAAGTTTCAGTGGGGACCTGCAACGAAAAATTGAGGATATTGGGTTCATAGAATGTTGGAACGTGGCTATGCATACATTAAACCACATGTTCTCCTCATGCTGTTTCTAAAAATGTATGATTTAAGGCAGATTGTTGGAAATCACTCAGTATCACAGTAGAAAATACCTCATTGTGGTTCACTCGTCCAAAGTTTCAGTGGGGACCTGCAACGAAAAATTGAGGATATTGGGTTCATAGAATGTTGGATCGTGGCTATGCATACATTAAACCACATGTTCTCCTCATGCTGTTTCTAAAAATGTATGATTTAAGGCAGATTGTTGGAAATCACTCAGTATCACAGTACAAAATACCTCAGTGTGGTTCACTCGTCCAAAGTTTCAGTGGGGACCTGCAACGAAAAATTGAGGATATTGGGTTCATAGAATGTTGGAGCGTGGCTATGCATACATTAAACCACATGTTCTCCTCATGCTGTTTCTAAAAATGTATGATTTAAGGCAGATTGTTGGAAATCAGTCAGTGATCACAGTAGAAAATACCCCAGTGTGGTTCACTTGTCATAAGTTTCAGTGGCGACCTGCAACGAAAAATTGAGGATATTGGGTTCATAGAATGTTGGAACGTGGCTATGCATACATTAAAC
>JAIFZK010000023.1:19335000-19534413 GCA_027481765.1 Tenualosa thibaudeaui | reverse complement strand
TATAGCTATGTCCTGCTCGACAAGACTTTTTCAAATGTCCATCGACAGAAAAATCAGGGACTCCATTGCCTGCAAGTGAAGGAAAGTCTCTGCACTCTGTAGTATAGCTTTGGAAGGCTCACTGACAGTATGCCAAGCTAAATTGACATAAACAATAAGTACATAAATGAGTACATAAAAATAATACACCTTTTTTTAACAAGTCCTTAGAATACAGTAAACAGTGAACACTTACCACTGACTGTGCTTCTGCTGCAGTTCCAGAATTTTAGGGCAATTCTTCAGATATAGCTGGGGTGGTGGTAGCGTACCCTAGGTTGCTCTAGGGGAGACTGGCCCTGAACACTTGATAGTTGATGAGTTTGGATAAAAGCGTCTGCTAAATGCATAAATAGATACACACTTAATGTTAGAGTATTAAACAAGTCAGCAAAAGTATGAATAAATCAGTGAATATCAAAATGTAATCCTACAGCTAAATCTCTAGGCTTTACAATAACTATTTCCCACCTCTCTCCACAAGAATTTGCATGGGACTCCAAATCAGAGACTGGCATCTGCTCTTGGCATATGGGGCAGTATCCCTATAGGACATTCATATGTGGAAAGATTTGTTGGTAGCCATTAATGTCACTGAAATACATATTACAAATACACTGAATTTGAATTCTGGACATGCAAACAGGATGTTACTTACTTGGTCAGTCTGATCATCGATTTCAATTACCTCACAGCTTTTTATATGAGATAACCAGAGGATATGACACCCCACACTTCTGGCCCGTCTCCTTTGTCATAGAATCAACGCTTGTTGATGACGGCGGAAGGGGAGTGGTGTTAAGTTCCACCTGTTAGGGAGCGATGTACACCATCCCCTTTCCTGAGTTGTTTGCCTGCTTCAAACGTCTCCCTGTGTAGCCTGCATCGTCTGGAGGGAAAAGAGTTAATTTCCGGGATCCCCAACCTGCTCAAAAATAAAAAATAAATGTCTAAATGTTATTAGTGTTCATTCTTCATGTTATCTAAAGACAAGCACCACCGGTATACTGTGTCCCTATGTGTGTCTTATGCCTGTTATTTTGCCTTAAATGTGTTATACATTATACATGTGGCATTCAAGTGGTCATCAAAGAAAGAATTTCATTGTGCAGGGAAATGTTTCCTAGCTCTACATATGACACAAAAATTGAAATTGAACTTGTGATTGGTGACTACCTGATGCTTTATACAGAAGCCATCCTCCTGATATTTCAGAAACTTTTGGATACAAATTCTTAAGTGTCTCAGATATCTACAAAATACAGCAGAGCAGGACAGACATAAGGCTTGAGTAAAAAAATTGTAATTTCAAAAATTAATCGTTCTTTGCCACTGCCTTGTCCATTATCCCCCTATATCAGGACACCTCAGCAGCCATTTTTATCCGTAACATCATAAATAAAATCAAATGATTTGTAATGTAAAATCTTGGTTTCATCACTATATTGAAAATTAAAATCCTTGAATCCTTGATCTTTCTCTAAAGGCTCATACTACTCACTTCTTCATAAGTCGCGTTCTTATCAACAGCTGTTGTTCTACGGCACAACCCAGCATACATGTGAACAAGCTGGTCAGCCTCCTTGGGAGTGCAGTCAAGGACAGAGGGTAAAAGGTAAAATTGTAAGAGGAAATATCTTTGGGGCTTTGTAGGACACAGGGGCAGAGAACCGTCTTTTCCCCCTTAGCCTGAAAAGTCCCAGAAGTTACCTCAGTCAAAAAAAAAAGAAAGTGCTACTGTACAACATACTTGTACAACCTTGCCATCTGAGTTTCCACCTCAGCATTTCTTGGCCTATTCAGAGGCTGTCTATAATTGAACCATAAAAAAACAATTAATAAAATGTAAGCACCACCTGTTACTATAACCTCGAGCAACAGTTAGTTATTAAATAAAAAAAACTGTGATAGGCATATGACATTACATTGCAAAAATAACACTCCACAACCTTGCCATCTGAGTTTACACCTCAGCATTTCTTGGCCTATGCAGAGGCTGCCTACAAATGAACCATACAAGTCAATTAAGAAAATGTTATTACCACCTACATTAATATAACTTCAAGCAACTGTTAGTCAATAAATAAAAAAACTAGGTCATTTTGACCATTTTACCGGGGTGGACCTTTTCTACTGCGTGTTGTGGAGCTCAAGGTCAACAAATGTCTTGCTGATCTTAATATATCGGCATTCTCCTACAAATACACATATTCACACGGCTAAGTCAATTGTATAACATGACGCTCTTCTCCTTTACCTGGAATAACTTATTTCCCCTTTTTTGGTCTGCTGTGTTTACCCTACATAAATCACCAGCTAAAACTGCCGGACACCTTAGCGCGAGTGTGTGTATTTTTCTCAAAATACCGATGAATCCAGACAAATACATGACTCTTATTACTGTATCAGTCTGAACAAAGACTCATGCCAATAACACAGAAAATGGGATAGCGTAGAGTGGTTCGTTCAGGCTCGTTTGCAGACCAAAAATCTGCCGGGACTAGCAAACCACCCGGGTACCTTTCAGTTAGTTGGGATATTCGGATGGACGGTCTGTTTCTGTTACTGCTGTCCAATATGGATTAAAAAGTAGGCTAATCATGTCACAGTCACAGAGCCCGCAACATTCTTACTGGGGACATGCTAAAACGCTTAACGTGCCTTCTCATGCCTCTCCAAAAATCAAAACCGAAATCTTAACATTATGGACGTACTTCACGTTAAGCTTTTTCTTTATAATACGCGCCTATGTAGAGCAAAAAAAGGTGCAGCTCACTGATAAGTGGCGCTACGGTGAGCTAGTTTTAGAACAGGTCCGCGGGCGACTCATGTGGTCCTTAGACCACGTTGGTGACCCCTGGTCTAAGGTTTATCGTTCCTCGTATCATTAAATGTCGTAGGCTATGTTAATCATAAATTGAAGCGCTTGTCTTACGTTTAGGTATAGCTAGCATATTTAGCATATATCAGTACCTACCGTTACATTACGGTTACAAGCTAACCTTCACTACTACGACCCAAAAAGCCTGACTGGGACTAACCAAAATACTATCTAGGCCTAACTTGAAAGTTTCAGGGACTTACTTCTGTAGACTCCATCCTCTTCTTCTCTGGAAGACTGGAATAGTGGAGTCACTTCAGACAACGTTCTCCCCTTCGTGCGTTGCTCTGTCCTCGATTCTCTTTCCGCGTTCTGTGGTGCTGGCGGTGTTCCTGGCCGCGGCCTCTATGAGTATGGCGCCCCCTGGTGTTTGCAAATTCCCATAGTAACAGAATCTCTGCGGTGAACGATGTTGGTCTGAATTTCTCAACTTGAATTTTTCCGATATGAATTTGTCGACTTGAATTTCTCAACTTGAATTTCGTCAGTCCAAATTAAAGATGCTGAAAAGTAATACACAAATTATAGGCATCTATATCACACACTAATACTATTTTCAATTATTTCCATTTCAACATTTTTTTATTCAAGTTATTTGATTTATCATGAAACATTTTAATTCAATTCTTCTGGCACATTTATACTTCCATAGTCACAGTAAAAATGAATTAGAATTTTGAGAACTTCATTAAATTCACTAAATTCAAATTCATTTACATTTAAGCATTTAGCAGATGCTTTTATCCAAAGCGACTTACCACAGAGGATAACATTCAAGCTACAACACAATGAAAGAAACTAACAAACAGTGCATACTGCTAACATAAAAACGGCACTATGTTGAGTTGAAAGAGCAATAGTGTAATAAAGTGCAGTATAAAAGAGAAATTAAGTATAAGTTGTTAAGTGCATTCTCAAAATTTACACCAGGAGATATTCTTGGAAGAGCTGAGTCTTCAAGAGTTTCTTGAAGGTGGAGAGGGTATCAGTTGATCTGGTAGCACTTGGAAGGTCATTCCACCAGCGTGGAACCAAACATTAGAAGAGTCTGGATTGACCTGCGCAAGGTGTTGGCCGTGCTAGATAACGTTCCTTAGAGGAGCAAAGTGGTCGGCAGGTGACATAGGGCTTTAGGAGAGTAAATTCAAATAATACTACTCAGGTTCTGGTGGCACATATTTCTGCCCATAAACATTACTCATTCATCTAACCAGTCTCAGTTTATCCTTTCAACTCTGAAGGATGTCTTCCTCACTCCGTAGTCCAACAAGAGTTCTTAAAGCACTTGATGTCCTATGATGCCAGAAAAAGTACCATCAGGGAATTTCAGATGGAAATGTACAGGCTTGACATTGTGTTTCTTTCTAGAGTGGTTCATTCACCTCCCACATGTGTCCTTGAGAGGATGAAACTCGCAGGGGAAAGTCTGTGCATCAATACAAAGACTGCCACCGTCTTTGCCCTTGAAAAGAAAAAGATAGCACATGACTCCATCCTCCAGTTCATCCATTAACTTTTTTTTTCAGAAGCAGGGATGACTCGCCCATGGTAATCACATGCAATATCTCCTTTGGAGACAGGCACAGTGGCAATTACACCTACACAAAACAGAAAAAGGAAATATGACAGTTATGTCCTCACAAAACTTTGACGCTGCTTTTCATATGTCATCCAATGTTTGTTGTTTGCTCACCTTTTGCTTTCTCCAAAGTCCTTAATGTCACGCCCCTTCCATATCTGGTCAGTGACTGCCTTTATAATTTTCTCATCTTCTTCAATGGCCATCCTCTCCGTTGATATCCAATTTTGGAAGGTTTGTATATCAGACGATGAACCCATGTCAGTTCACACCTGCCAAAGTGAACTGAAGTAAATTTTCAGTTGGAGTCAGTAAACAAATCATAAACAATGAAAAGCAGTTCAAAGAAATACATATAACGTTGTGCTCTTTGTCTTCCAGAGTGTTTATGTTACGAGGTAGTGTGTTGAGGGTCTTAAGGGTTGGCACAAAGTCAAAAATGAAGTCAAAAATAGCAGGACTTGCAATTTATTGTTTTTTTTTTTTTTTTACCAGCAGTGGTGAGGCATGCCCAACTCAAAAAGAAGTGTAACACCAAGAAAAAGAAAAAGAAAAATGGAAAATATATTTACAAAATAAATAGCTTGGTGCAGCCAGAGTAAAGCACAAATAAAAGGTTTACGCAAAACAATAAAAGGATTTCAGGCACCTCACCCATCTGAGGATATTAGAAGAGCAGGAGAGCACAAACAGACTCTCCTCTCCTAGCAAAAGTCTTCTTGGCAATGAACCTGCCACCCCTTAAATGGGTACCTGACCTCCCCCCTAATTGGGACAAACCCAAGCGATGAAGGCCTCTGCCAGCTCAGCCGCCTGCTTGGATGACTATGGATTGTGTTCTTTTACCCACACCTTGAGCTCCAGGTTCAGCATATGGAGAAATTGTCCTAAGGCGATGGCATCTCCAATCTGTTCCTTGGTCTTCACACTTGCGCACATCCACTTCAGGTAAAGGTCTGGTCGCCGAGTCTCGATTGCAGCTCTCTCGCTGTTTCTCCCTCCAGGACGGACATGGAGTGGAACCAGTGACGATACGCTTCTGGGTCAATTTCAAACTTTGTCAGGACAGCTTGCTTCACTTTAACATAGTCTCTGGCGTCTAATATGTCCATTGCCACATAGGCAGCACGAGCCTTCCCCGTCAGCAGGGGCCCAGTTCTCCATTGGCCATTGATTAGCAAAAGCAATCCTCAGTCCTCATCTGAGTGTAGGGGGTCATCCTGGGAGGGTGGTAGCCATACAGTAGTGGCGGATGGAAGCTTGCAGGTAGGGGTGTCTCTGGCATAGGGCTGGCTGAACGAGATATCGTCACTGGTCTGGTCATCCCCGACTAGCTGACCTGGCTATGGTGGCTGGCCTGGTCATCTCGGCTTTAGGCCCAATGGACTGCAAGACAGTTGAGCTGGCCCGGGGGTCTGGCAGAGGCACAAAGTCCGTACCTCTTCCTCCTCCATGGGGGACTGTCGGTGTAAGCTCTCCGTGCTCACCAACATCTGTAGCTGTTGGAACTAGTGTTGTAGAGAGCACCACCGCAGGTCTTGAAGCTGCGCCTCCTGCTCCCAACGCTGCTCCCTGGACTGCTGGGCCTGGATAAAAGATGACACAGCAATCTCCAGCCTGGATATACGGATATACTGGATATACGCACCTGGAGGCGCTGATCCCGTTCTTGAGGCAGCATCATCCTCATGCTGGGGGCACTAGCTAGGCTCATCAACACATCAACAAGCAAGACATATTACACAGAGCTAATAGCTAGAACTAGCTAGACATGAAGGGATGCAACGATATATAGCGTCTAAAAGCACATGCGTCCGCCATTAGGACGCGCTATAAGTCGCTGTCTCACAGTTTACAACATACTGTTTTCTTTCCAAAGACAAGACAGATGCTTACAGAGGATACATTTTGTGCACTGCTTGCACTGCTCTCTCCTCCACTTGTAAACGCTGCGGTCTTCATATCCAGCACTTATGCTCATCTGTTTTGTGGACGGTAGGCCATCAAGAGTGACGGGAAACTCTTCAACAAATTGTTCAAACAAGTCTGGAGCTGATTAGAATAGGATATTTTCAGCACTACTTTCAGGCACACAATTTTTCACTCAATAATACATCCATAATTGCAATCACAAGACATACCTTTCACCAGACTCCAGTGGATTGTCACTGCTGGGCACAGGACTCTTGCTGATCTGCTCGCAATGGAGATAATGGTAAAAAATTAGTTTGGTTTATGTCGGTGTATTTAAATTAATTTCATTTCATTTCATTTAAATGAATGGGAGGAAGGGTATCCTAATTTATAAAGTGGGGTTGTGTGTGTGTGTGGCTATGACCTACTACAACACCTCTGTGTTATAAGTTTTTTGTTTTATCTGTTCACTGTTCCGCTAAAATAAAAAAAGATCATACATTGAATATGGATTGTGGTTGTATTGTGTTGAATCTGAATTTGCATTTACAATGGGACCGTCCGTCTGACCTAGGAAGAAGCAGCCCTCATCTTCCGTCTCTTCATGTTGCCTCTGCAAGGCCAGTGGGCGGATGCACGTGAAGTACAACTCAAACCACTGTGGTAATGACATAAAAATGTCAACAGCCAAGTTGAATTTAGCAGTCTTTGGAAAACCTTATCCAGAAAGACATTTGAATGTGGCAAAATACCTCTTCCTCCTCCATTATGAGAGGACAGGCCTCTGAATTATCACTGAATTGGCTGGTCACACCATGAGTTCTTGCAATCTTGAGCACAGTTTGTAAATATGGGTATGTTTTCTTACATTCTTAGATGTATGGAAAACTTTTTATGACCAGGGTGATTTAGTTTTGATGTACATAATGTGGATTTTTACATACCTTGAAATTCACCAAACTCCTCAAGGATTTGTGGTACAGCACAGACAAGATGACCATACAGAAACAGCAGAACTGTGTCATGGAGTTTGTTGCCACTATACTCCCCGACTTCAGTTTAGCCGCCACACTGTACATCCATGCAGTGGTGTGCTGTAGAAGCTCCCGTTTCTTCACAGAAGAGCTAATTATAACCAACAACAGATAAAAGAGACACACGTTAGACATCTTAAGAACATTTGATAATGATTGAAACCATTAGTAGTAATTTCAGAGGAGAATCCAACCTCTCTGCTGGGTCACTGACTACAAAAAAGCCTCTCCTTTTCAAACAGTTGATCAAAGCATGGCAGGGACCTTGGTCTTTACCATCAGAGCAAGCTCATTGTAATCCCAACATCTGCCAACTTTTGTCCACTGCTTCTGGGATTCCTTAGCTTTTATCAACTCCTACTTGCGTTCCGCATCACTCTTATCCTTCATACAGACCTTCTTAAGATGATTTGGCAAATTATTATAAGACTTCCTGAAATAAATAATTATTTATTCACAGAAATAAATAATTATTTATACACACACACACACGTACATACATATATAGAGGGATGTGTAAACACAACTTGCTCCTTGTCTTCATTTAGGTGATCATGGAGGATGTAAACTTAAATGTAATGACACTTAAATAGCACTTGTCGATGCACCAAGGAATGCACGGGTTCAATAGTTATCTAGACCTTGAGAAAAAAAATGGAAGAAAGTGACATTACACTGTTGCGCTATTTGTTCTAGACAGCTTGCTGGTTATCAGTCACCAAGGCTAAAATTCCCTTGGTAGACATCTGTACATCTACGTTCAGTCTGCAGTCTTCAGAGCCTAATGTCTACAAAACTGTACATTGAAAAACACCCTAACCTAACTCCGCTGATGGAAATGGTAACATTGATGCCCACAAAACACAAGGCACAGAGACTGAAAGTGTTAGATAACACAACCTTATTTTCTATGTATAGAGAACTGACCCAAAATATTTATCCAGCTACTGGGCTACAGCTGACCTGCCCCTAAGACTTGTTTGTGAATAGAGCATGGGTCAGTCATTTCAAAATAATCAAAACAAACACACGTTACTGTACTGTGAGTGACATAACTTTATCATCCACAACTGAAATTTCCATCAACTTACCTAGGGCCTTCTTTGTGACAGGCTAACACCTTTCTGTGGTCTATGGCAACAGGCAGATGATCCACTGCCCATCCAACTCTCCACTTCAGGACTTTTGCTTGTTCAAAACTGTGCAGCCAATGAAAACACAAAGACAAGTCTGAAAAAAGAGGATAAAATGTGTGTGCTTGGCAAGGCAACTTCTATATTGTGCATCATGGGGAGTGTGATCCAATCATTACTTTGGACAGTGGTGGGTTACACATGTGGCAGCGGTCCTCCATGTGATACTCATGGTAGCGGATTCCACATCTGATAGTTGTGGTAGCGGTCTAAACATGTGATAGTTGTAGTCTTTGCACCATAGCTTGGAGTTCAGCTGCTCCCCCTTGTGAGAGCCCCAGGCACAACACTCCCTAATAATACACAACATTAATAGTAAAAAAAATATTAATAATAATAACAACAACAACAAAGGGATGTTGGGATTATGGGTGCATGTGTTTTTTTTAATTAGCCACAAAAGCAAGAGCACTAACTGATACATAGCGCTGCATCTAAATTTTCAAACACCACCGGCCACGAGTCTCTCTGAGGTGGCATTGCTGTCATACAGCCCTCTCTAGATCTGGGATTCATATATGGGTCTTGTCATAGCATGTTTTCACTCGCCAGGCACGACACTCTCAAAGAGTGTGTCTTAGTCAAAAGATCAAAAATTCATCTGTTTAAGGACAAGGACAGACAAATATTGTTGCCTTACATGTTTCAGCACAGTTGCATACCTGGTGGAATTATTTTGCAAGACTGCTATTCAAAGACCCATAAATGAAATGATGTCACCAAATTCAAATCACAAGGGGGAATCAGAATCAGTCTAACTGACTCTCTATACATTCAACAAATAGACAAGTCAAACAGACAAATGGAAAGATATAGACACATACTGTATAATGGAGGCAACTATGTCCACATAGTAGCTATCTACATCATGAAGGTCTACAAATAAGTGATAATATTCTACACAAAGTAGAGTGACATAATATTCAAGACACATGGAGTGGCATGTAAAGTGCAAAGTAATAGTTTATTAAAGTGTTTTTTTCCAAATCAGGTCGCATTGGATTCTTGTCAAGGCTAACTTAACTAAACTAGCTAACGGCAGCTGCTAGAGATTTGCGTTACTGCTAATGGAGGCTACTCATGGCTCGAAATGAAGGGTGTAATAATTCTCTTATTGGAGATAAAAGTTCACAAGGATGTTGTTTCATCATAATGGTGTCATGCTAATGTAACAGACTTTAACCAGCCGGCCAGTTACATTAATATTAAAAAGTCTTTGTATGGCTGTGATGATTGGATGATGGGGAGATGTGGAGTAGATCTGTCAGCATTTATTCTCTCTAACACATTAAACCGGGCACGTCACACGAGGACAGGGGAAAAGAATGCTGGCATCCCCCTTTTCCAAACTTCCAGCATGAGAAACAAAAGGATAAAATGTATGCACTTCTAGGCTACACATTTCAGTACATTATAGCCTACAGCGTGAAATACTTAGCTACAGTAATACAACAGTGCTTGTGTTCGTATAGTGTAGTTTAACAACAGTAGCATAAATTAAAAGAATGAAAATGCATGTGCAGAGTTCTGAATAAAGTACATGACAAATCTTAAGTGGGTTTTAAGAATTCAGAAACATGTAACACATCAAACAGGGCATGTCACACGAGGACAGGGGAAAAGAATACTGGCATCCCTATGACAATGTAATGAGCCAGTTAGCATCTGGTTAATGGCTAATTAACGTTCGACAATTCACACGTATTTTATGACTATAATTTGCATATCTGACATTCTACAAACGGCGAAACGACAGTATTCATTTCCACATCACGAAACTCATACATGTCATAGAAAACAATTAAAAGTAGACTGTACAAATGAATTACATACACGGAGCACTAAAACATCCAGCTTAACCCTTTTCCAGACTTCCAACATGAGAAAGTCTGGGTGTGTGCAACCTCAACAAATGCCCGATCTGAAACAATAACAAAGCGATTCGTATAACACTGTTACACTAACATTACCCACATAGCCTTCTCGTGTTAAATAAAACATTAGTGGCTAGCTAGCCTAACGCAAATCTCTAGCAGCTGCCGTTAGCTAGTTTAGTTAAGTTAGCCTTGACAAGAATCCAATGCTACGTGATTTGGAAAACAGACACTTACCGAGCTGGCCTGTGGTGGTAGCCCTGTGGGGGTTGCTGTCGCTGTCATCGTCGCTGTAGAGAAATTCTGGATTACCGCCAGAACGGCTCTGCCGATGTTTTCTGCTAAGGATGATTCAGACATGTTTGGTAACCAACCACAAGAACAGTTGTAGATTCTACCAGATGGAGAAAAGCGAGAAAGGCTCCTGCTAAGTCAGTTAAAGTGCGCCCTCTCGTGGCCATAATGGAATTTGCATATTAGTTAAATATTTAATTTCACCTGAAATATATAGATTTAACAATTAGATTGATATTTAACATTTAGATTTAACATTTAGATATAGATTTACATTTAACATTTAGATTTAATGTTAAGATTTAAAATTTATATTTATATTTATATTTAAATTTAGATTTAGATTCAGTATTTAGGTTTAACATTTAGGTGTTACATTTAATATTTAGATTTAAGTATTTAAAATATTTCTAATATTTTTGAAACATTGTTTAAAGCTGAATGTGACAAAAGGTGGCTGTAATTTTCAGCACGAGTCGCTTTACAAACGGCACCCCATAACATACTGTATAATGGAGGCAACTGTGTCCACATAGCAGCTATCTACATAATGAAAGCCTACAAATAAGTGATAATATTCTAGACAAAGTAGAGTGACATAATATTTATGACACATGGAGTGGGATGTAAGTAATAGTTTATTAATAATAAAATTATCTGAACTTTCTTTTGAAATAGTGTGATTATTATTTGTTTACAGTCAATATTTACATGACAGCAGAACAAAGAGGACAAGACAAATAAAATCAATACCGGCAAAAGAAATGAGCGAAAGGTAACGTATTAATCAAGATGGATCGGCCTAGATTTCACACCTCCATAACATCGTCAAATTCCTGAAGATTGATTGTTCCCAACTTGGACTAAAGTGTAGAAACACAGGACACTGATGTGAAAAATGCTCTAGTGAATAATATGTGAATAGTGAATTACCTGCACAGTCTCTTTTTTTAAATAAACCTGCGCTGCTAGCAATAATCTTTCATTTGCCAATAAGATATGTCCGGTTGCAAAAAGCTGGAAAAGTGTTGTACGCTAAATGACCACAAGATGGCGACTATAGACCATTCTCTTGTGTTTGAGCAACATTGGAAATAACTGCCAGCACGGCCAATTAGTATAAGCAATTCTACAGCTACAGAACAGTACTTGCAGAATTGTGAAATAGGCTTAGTGTGTCCACATTATACGTTCCCAAGCATGTAGGTGAGGACCAATGGGCAGTATTCAGTCTAGGCACGAAAATAATTGGTCTAGACATAAACGGTAACGTTTTAAGGAGGCTACAAAACAAAAGACCCTCACTTGTACTCTGCCTTGATGTGGTGTGGGGGCTTAAAAAGTCTTCATTATTGCAGGATCTCTCATTTCCCTACCATGACTAAGGCCTAGTCATGCACCAAAGGGTGTATTGCAAGTCCTGTAATGTAGCATTTTTCCAATGTATCATCTATCGCTGGCTGAAACAAACATTTAGTGATGTGTATGTCTGGATTGATAGTTTACATTAAAATGTCTCTCTCAAACATCTGAGAACGTCTAGAATGACGAGAAGAGCATAGAGAAAGTTTAAAACAATTTACTCTACAAGCTCGTTTTAAAATAAACCTGCGCTGCTAGCAATAATCTTTCATTTGCCAATAAAAGATGTATCCGATTGCAAAAAGCTGAAAAAGTGCCATACGCTAAATGGCCACAAGATGGCGACCATAGACCACTTTAATGTGGATGAGGAACAGTGGGAATGACCGCCAAATTTCAAATTGAACTAGTTTAAGGATGGAGGAAGAGCAATCGAGCACAGATACACAGGACTCCTCTTCAGCCAAGCAGCGTCACCTTCCTTTTTGAGCACAGTGCCCACTAAACGGAGGAGGATCAAGTGTGAAGACTGGAGCGACCATGACTGCAGATATGACAAATACGTTAATGAAAAATTTACATATATTTTAACGTTCTTTTGACCAACTGTTGTTAATGTAATAGCTTTTTTAACTATTCGGTTTAGTCGAGCTTAAATCATGTTTACAGTGATAGTATGTTTCAGTTATGATTTTAGCAAGGAGTGCTGGAGCTACTCTACAAATCCCCTGCAAACAATAACACTTTTTTACTCAGTGAATAGCACCGAGTGAAAGTGAACGTAGGCTGTCTTCAGCGTGATTAATTTTAATAACTACTCGTGATTGAATGTCTTTGACACCGCTGGTTCTGCTTCTGCTTAGAGTTTGTCTCTGTGTATGGCAGGTGCTATATTGAGAATGAGGAGTTGTCGTTAGTCCGCCTACGTTTAGTGGTTCTCTTTGATATCAACAGAAGATACAGACTTATTTCTCTATCTTAAGACGCAGAGCCAATTCCTGCCACAGAATATGTATACGGAGGAAGGACCCATGACATCACCCTTTAATATTAATTTGCTCCGTGTACAACAGTGAGCTAGGCTAACAAGCCTGTACGTTCACACCAGAAGCGACCAAAGCGACCAGGTCACCGACGTCGCTGAAGAAGCTTCGCTGTTGAGTTCGCTTTGTTCGCTCATGACGTATCATTTGGACCAACAGTTGTGAAAGCGGTGATGTATGCGTAGGGCAAAACATTGATGTACTTGAACTTTGACATGTTTGGTTAATAAAGGAATAAAAGAGTATAAAACGTCTACATGCACTGACTGCTGAAAAATATTCATATTCATACATGATTCATGAATTATTTAAGTCCTTGACTGAAAACATAAATTTACTTAAATCACACCATTCTTCGGATTAAATTGCAATGTCGTTTTAAACATGATTATGTTTAGCAATATTTAAAAAGTTGGCTTTGGTCGAGGCAGTCCACAAGAGCAAAGCAGTTGCGGATAAAACTACTAGCCTTAACAATTGGCTAAAGATTTACTGTAAAGAGCAAATTAAATGTACTCCCGCTTAATACAATGCAGAATGCGTTCTATAAATACTGGCACGTATCATTTCTGTTTCATCATCTCAGCATGGAAGACCAGGATCTTGTCTTGTCTGTCCCACTACCTCCGCAATTTTCTCCCACGCTTCACTTTTTTTGTTTGCATCGCTGTAGCAAAACTGGATTGGGTCGTAGAGGCCCGGATAGCCTGACACTGCTGTGATGAGCTTCTCCGTTGCCATTTTTAATACAAAGTAGGAACTAGGAACTAAAGTTACATCGTTTGTTTCCTCGAATCCAACTGATTCCGATTGGTATTCGCCGAATCGCGTCATAGCTCATTACCATAAAGTTATCTGACTTTTAACTTCTCTTTCTCGCTCTGGTCGCCCAGTTCTCTTCGCTGCCGGCGAATTCGCTTTGTTCGCCCAATTCGCCGACTCTCCATAGAGAAATAATGACTTCCGTCGCTCTGGTCGCTTCTGGTGTGAACGTACATATGCTCGTTGACGACAAGTGTTCGGGTTGTGGTTTGCGCTGAGAATGGTAAGTGCTTATTATATTAATATTATGATTTGATAATATCTAAGTTATTTATGTAAGGGATAATTGACGACATGGCACTCGTATATCAAAAAGTCAAAGCATGTTGGAGGTGGTAATGCAAGTTAACTTTCTGAGGTTCTGAGGTTGCTATGGCCAAGACCCAGTCGTTAGTTCCATGGCTTTGGTTGTCAAGCTAGCCACTCCAAAGTTCTGTTAAGCCTATTTTAGCAAAATTACATTGATTGGAAGACCAAATGAAGTGTAGGTGGTGCCAAATGTTTTGTTACAGTTGTTTTACAATATGGGATTCGATATTTGGGACAATAGCCTACAAGTATGTCATTTTTTTTTATTCGTGAAGCCTTCCATCAACTGAGCAGTTTGTTAGATCTGTGGAATAAGCCTCCCCCCTCAAAATCTGTGGTAAGGAGTATAGGTCCCCATGGACGTTTAAGGTCACAGGGACCACCTCCAAAGTCTTCTTCATCTTGGTCTGCCTGCCACATGTGTAGCAGGCATTCTTGGGGTCTCACGAAGAACTATACATAGGAGGATGCAGGAGTACAATATGTCAGTTAGGAGCCTGTATTCCATCATGACTGATGATGAAGTGAGAGCCATTAAATCTAGACTACCTCATGCTGGATACCAAATTGTCAAAGGGTGTCTTGAAGCAGAGACCACCATGTACAATGAACCAGACTTAAGGCTTCTATGCATAGAGTTGATACAGAAGGCATCTTAGATCTTAACTCTAGGAAGGTACGTTTCCTACTACCAGTACATAATCATGAAAATATTGCTGGTATAATCCATTTCTTGGTATGGTGTCCATCTTATGACTATTATCCCTTAACTATTATTAGTATTATTAGAGTAACTCATGTCTGTTTTCCACCATGTAGACATTGTACCTCAGTGCTGGATCCAATAACACAGCGAGTACTGCACTTGTTTTTTCTGTATGGAGTGAGAAGATTTGGATGGCTTTACAAGTGAGAAATGCCGCAGAAAATTTATTTTGAATTATGGTTCTTGTGTCCTTTAATGAAAAAGAAATGATTTGTCAGACGTTTATGAAACATGAAATTATCAGGACTTATTTAATGCGGAAGTGGATTCAGTTGTATTGATACTAATTTCAACATCTGATGTGTTACAGGGTAAGAGGTGACCAGGGTGTTGAAAATGTCAGCATTGCCCAAATGATGTTCACTGTGAGAGGCACCGGACATGGAAGTTTTATGAGTGGAAAAAGCATACACAACCAGAGGTGAAGTACTGATTATTATACAATTACATCAAGATCAAAGTAGGTACATGATATGTTGTAATTGTTGGTCTATAAGTATATGTGCTATTTTGATCCACGGTGTGCCCTTCAGTGTGGTATTTACTTTGGTTGAGTTACTGTTTGGCTATTCTTTTAGTCTGACATGGGAAACTTTTCGATGTACAAATTGAGATCCAGAATTGAAAATCCAGAGATGTCTGAGGAAAATGTGGCAGTTGAGTAATAATGGCAATTGTATCGTTGTCCTGCCTCTAACAATGATTTTCTCAATCTACATACTGATAATACTGTATTTTGTTGGTTTTAGGGAATCCAAATTGAGGATATTGATTGGGAGAGCTTAAGGGGCTTGTGACAACTCCACCAACCCAGGTGTTAGAGGAGATTGTGGTCAGCTTCCAGAGGGGCCACACCCAACACCCCCCACTGACCATCGACCTGGGGGTGCACATCAGCGACGACCTCTCCTGGACCACCAACACTGCATCACTGGCCAAGAAAGCGCAGCAGCGTCTCTACTTCCTGCGCAAACTGAAGCGGGCAAGTACTCCACCACCCATCATGACTGCATTCTACAAAGGAACCATAGAGAGCATCCTTACCAGCTGCATCACTGTGTGGGGTGGGAGCTGCACTTTCTACAACAGGAAGGCTCTACATCGTGAGGACAGCGGAGAGGATCATTGGTGCATCACTCCCCTCTCTGCAAGACCTGTACACCACCCGCCTCACCCGAAAAGCCATCACAATTGTCAGCGATGCAAGTCACCCAGCACACAGTCTGTTCAGTCTCCTGCCCCAACTGAGACTCTGCATATGCAAATTACACACATCTGCTGCTAATTGTTCTGTTTTATATTTGCACCACTTATTATCACTACTGCGGCAAGTACTGCCTATTAACATTTGCACATTGTTTTTTAGTGCAATCACAACAACTACCTCTAAATGCACAAAGCTGGAACACTCAGTGAACTTCACCTCATGCCTTGTCTGTCTTGTCATGCCCTGCTACATTAGTAGTGTACTTATGGTTCTCTATGTCTTGTCATACCTGTTATGTTGGGTAGTAGCACTAGGCAAAAGTAGCCTTAAGCTACTTGCACTTTATTTATTTATACAACCTTAGGATTAGAATCGTCTCGTCATGTATCTGCACTTTACTGTTGTCCACGTACACACGTGGGATAGTGAAACGACATACAAAGGAATCAAAGTACAAGTACATGTGAAGAAATTGACAATAAAAGTGACTGGTTACCGTGCCAGAAATGGAATGTCCACTGAAGACAGAAGACACTGAAACGCTTTGCCTTGCCATTGATCCCCTTTCTCATTCAAATAGTTTTGGAAGAGACATTTATTTGACCACACTCGCTCATGCTTTGTACCTACTTCATTGACAGTAATGCCTGTGCTAGAGGACTTTTAATAACTTGTGATAGGACAATTCTAGTGCAGGACCTCATGTATCCAGGCACCTTGTAGACCACCTTTCACCATTTACAGCAAACTAATTAAAAGTAAATGTATGAAATGCCACAAAGTTGTATTTTGCTTTCATACTTTTTTTTAATCAGACACCATCACATAAATTCTGGAAATTCTGACAACCACAGGGAGGAGGGTAAAATCATAGTGAAGGACATGTGATGAAAACACTTAATGAAAACATGCTAATGCTGCTTAAAGCACAACATTCAGTGTCATTAACACCCATGAACAGAATTAGGTGCAGATACAAACTAGATATTGCCACAAATATCTAAAACCCATTTACTACTTTAGCCTGAATGTATATATTTTGTACTGAACACTGAAGGTATGAAAAAAAGAGTATCACTAGATATTTGCAACGTCAGCATTTCACATAAACCAGATTGTATTGCTACATGCAGTGACTTGGGTAGCAAACTGTAAGTACACCATACTGGATGTCACAGGTGTAATTGAACTCCACAACAACTCACAACACACAAGTTTCTCTTCTCTTCTGGTAAGACGGGAATGTGGCCTTATCCTGTCAGCCACTGGAGAAATGTACTGGGGGACAGGTGACCTGGATAGTTACCCACTTCTGGATGTTCATCTTTTCAGAGACAGATGAAACAAACAATCATGTATATGAAACATTGGACACAGTTAACCTGTACTGACACAGGTAAATCTAATATCTGACAAGGAAAGTTTATCACATAATAACTGGGTGTAAAAAATGCAGTTTAATTATGGGGTGGGGGCTTACTGATGGCAGGGGAGGTGGAGTAGTGTGATGTGTATGTGGGGGAGAGGACTCAGGTTTGGGCAATGGCAGGGGCAGAAGGGCAGGGCAAACAAGGTCTTTAAGTGCACATAAGTGTACTTACAATGATGTAGCCTACATGGAAACTTCCTGAGATGTGTTATAGTGACACCAAGTACACAGAGTTTTCTTAGTGAGAAAAGACTAGATAAGCAATTACATGCTTCCAGCTGCTGCAAGAAGTCCTGTAGGTGGTTCATAACGCTCACTTCCACTTTTTCTTTGTTGGAGCCCAGGATGGCACGCCCCAAAAACAATCAGCATCAGCCTGGTGAGAGAAAGAGCAAGTGAGTGGCCCTGGTGAAAACAAAGCCAACAGACTGACGCCAGAGCCGCACAGCAGAGGAGGGTGATAAATGGGGAGGATTAATTTTTTTCGTATGACACCATAATGTTTTTTTTTTTTTCAGCATATTAGTCCTTTAGCTTAAATATCTTCATTAAAATTGTCCAATGACCCCACAAATGCTATGAGTCTATTGTAAAAAGTTAAAGTAAAGGACATGATTGTTACTTAAAATAAGCTGGGTTTATGATTTGGAATTACTATTGGTATTTAAGTGGCATCAGTCAAAGTAGGAGGTGGGGTGGTTCAGAGATATAGTTCCCTGGTTCTCCATCATCAGGTTAGAACTGAAGAAGCCTTTTAGATGAGAGTCGAAATGTATTCAAGTGGAAAAAGTTGCTTACAACTTTGACAACCATGACCTAGATGAATGAGAATGCCAACAGACTTAAGTGGCATCAATACATGGGTGTGTGTGTGTGTGTGTGTGTGTGTGTGTACGGAGGGGGCGGTAGGGGGTGTCCCTTCTTTCACTGGGAGACAGTGTTGTATATGTGTACATGCAAGATGTGTATATGATGTATATGTGTATATGTGAGATGTGTATATGATGTATATGGTGGATATGTTATGTTATATGGGATATATTTATGATGTTTATATGCTGCTGGACACCTTAATTTCCTTCGGGATTAATAAAGTAACTCTACTCTACATCCCTACTAAAGCGTACATCTATCAACTCACCTTCATCTCCAGTCCGGGGACAAAGAGTGGCTGGCAGATGTTTGGATACTGGTTCATTACATCAGTGAGCCCATAAAGCTGCAGACCTTCACGTAGTTGGGAGAGAAGGGGCAGCAGCCGAAGTTTGGCATGAAGAACAGCAGCACTAAAATATAGAAGGGAAAAAGAAATTCAATATGAAGTTAAATGTAACAAAGTAAAACATGAACATTAATGTAAGGACCTCTAAAACTAGGCCCCTTGGCCTAGGCCTTCTATAACTATTGCTGTATTATGATACATGCATTATGTTACTGTGCTGGTTTAGCCAACAGCCGGTATCTTTAGTTAGGAAGGACTAGAAACTAGAAACGCTAGACTGATATCCTCTGGTCAGGAAGAGAATTGCTTTCAATTCAACAACAATGAAGCCAACCCTAGGCCTCAGAGTTTTTTTTTATATGAAGAGTAAATAAACTAAAATAAACTAAAAATTGCCATGAGTATGGTTACACTAACACTCTCAACAAGGATCAGAGTAAAAAAGAAACTATTTTACCAAACAATTTCTTCCTTCTTTTCAACATTATAGGTCCATTATAGCCACAGCTCAAATTTCCTCAATCAGTTCAGTCATTGTAGCCTCTGTGGCCGACTCAACCTTACAAACACAAACACAAACACACACACACAAATGCCTAAGAGATAATTAGACACAACGTAAGTACGATGGTGAATACTGCGTGTTTGTACCCGACACAGATGTGGAGGGGCCTTTACACTTCGATAAGCGCGATATTCAACAAATACATACACCATGGAGTTGATTGTTAGTGATAGTCTGATTGGCACCTTGCATGGCAGCCTTAGTCATCAGAATCATATATCACAATATCTTTGACCAAATATCTCAGTATTGATGTTGCTACAAAATTCCCTGACTTCCCTTGAATTCTGTGACAGCGGGGAATTCTGTATTACAAATGTTACGTACTGGCTCAGGGCACGCAACATTAAGTGGGAAGACCAGGCGGTTTCATATCGATAATCTAAATATTTATTAAATTAATAAAGTTAAATGAACAATAATTAAAGATAAGTATAATAAGTGTGGTGCATGTCAGTGTAATGAGAAAACATCGTGTCATGTTCTTAGACTAAAACATACTCAGGGCAGAAAGCAAGAAATAATTCTTCCGTTGCATAACATTTTGAGCCAAGTTAAGTAATTTGAGAAAAATGGCATGCCACATATTAACAAATAACCATTTTACTTCTCATTCAAGTGAGGTAGGGAAAATGATAGTAATGTAATCCCATAGGCATAGCTAAATTGCTTGATCAAGATCCAACATGGAATATTTGCGACATTTTCCAGTCTGGTCACCCTCAAACAGCTTCTGCTCAATCCCTGCAACCATCTCTTTGAAAACAAAGAATGATTCAATGTCACTACGGTTACTTCTATTGCAACTGAAAATAACTCAAAGTTATGAACGGATTTCAATTAAACTTTCAGTAAATGTTGATAATGAGAAAGGAACATGTGATTACATTTGGGTGATCAGTTGAAGCAAAGGGGAGTAAATAGTACAAAATCCAAGCTGTTTGGCGAAGGTTCTAGTTCCAATATGTGTACCTGTGAGGAACTCCCTCCATAGTGCTCCTGTATCAAGGCCTCCCCTATGAACCGGATTTTTAACCGACTGGTTGGCAATGCCGCCTTCTGAGCTTCCATTGAGCAAGGCCCCGCTCCACCACATGGGTTCTTGATGCAGTGAGAAGAAATTCTTCTTCATTAATAACAGCAGCAGAGATGGCCTGCAGAACATCATTAAGGCTGAAGGAGAAATTAATGGGTGTCAGTGTGATTCTGGAAACTGTATATTGTATTTAAGTCTGTGGTTGTCCGGTGTATGTATGTTGTATGTATGTATATGTGACATGCTTTACTCTGTGTGAGTATTTGCACCTTTGTGTCAGTGACTTTTTTGTTAGTTCAGTCCCTGGATTATTTGACATGATGACGTACTTGGCCCCAAAAGTTTAAGAGTCTAGGGTTATTTACCGTCAGAGACTATACAAGCACACAAACCTAGAAATGCTCATCTTCTGTTTTGAAGTTGAAGGAATAAAGGCAACTTTTCTGAAATGACAAAACACAAATATGAATTTGACAGTGAAACCCATATCCTCTGACCTAAAACAAAAGTGTACAAAAACTCATAAAAGTTAAAGGTGGACTTTAAATACACAGATGTCAGCCTTTATGGTAACAGCTCAGGTAACAACAGGTAAGTTTAACTGGTCATTAACCCATTGGTGGGAAGACAGGTGCTTGGAGGGATATGCCTAACTAAATGCAACAATATTTTGACATATTTTCTAGATTGTGCTAAAAGATTCTCTTACCTCTCTCCACACTCACTGTGCCTCCAGCTCATTGGGAGGGAAAGATTGAACACACGGTCTGCTGGAATCATTTAAATGTTTAACATAAAAGGTGGAGATAATAGCTCAAAATTAAACACTTAACATCACAATATACCTCTGTCTTTGAGGACACAAAAAGCACATCTTACTCTGTAGGCTGTCAGGAGGAATGATAAAATTGAGAGACATTGTGATGTGATGCCAATATTAATTTTTCTTGATTGCATATATCTGTTATCTATCACTCATCTTTCAACAGATGTTTTTTCATTACCCGTTCATTGCATTACAAACTACCTTAAAACTTCACATTACACCAGGTGGAACTGGCTACTATACAAGTAATGACCAAATCCACTGTAATAATAAGTCTCCTCTTTGTTCTCTTAAGACACTTTATTCAAGCTTAATATTGCAACATGTCCCAGGGCAAAGTGACACTTATTTAGACAGATTGACATTTAATGTTTGCTGATTTACAGTACAGATTGTGTCAGGTCTGTAATTGTGTAATGTGTCCCTTGTACTTCGTCCAAAACCTTTTTAAAACCAAAATACCACTGATGTTTGAAAAGGTACCAATTGTCATCTTCTGATTTGAGTTTACCTCAAAGCCTTCCATATTAAATTTGGAGTTTCTGTAATCTGAGTCATCACTAATCTGATAAAGGAGAGTAGCAAGTTCTCATTTATTATATGAAGATGGTGTATGAAGTGAGTATTATGCAAGCAATATTCACAATGTTGCACCCGAGGAAGATCTTGAGGAGCAAAACATTGTCTATTACAGATATCTAGTGGCAAGCTTAAAAGTATGCAGTAGTTGTTTCTGTGTTTTACAGTGTACAGCTATTTGTAGTATAACGGGATCTCCCAAAATACAATAGGTCTGTACATACCTCCTGTGGATATGTATCTGAAGGCTTACAGGTTTGAACATGCAGCGAAAGGATTTATAGTGGATAGCTGGTCTGACAGGAGTGGCACACTGCCTTTGGCATAGTGGAGACAGACCTGGAGTCAGGAGGTAGTGGCAGTGTGTCTACTTCCTCCTGTATTGGAGCAATATATAGGACACCCTTTCCGCCTCCACTTGCAGTCTTCAGAATTAGCCCTAAATAGCCACTGTCCTCAGGAGCACCATGTGTAATTTTCTAGCACTCCACCCTCCTAAAAAGAAAAGTAAGTTAATAGTTGAATTGTATTGGAATGTGACAGTACTCATCACTCATGATATTGATAATTTTTCATTTTATTATAACTAAATTACATTGGCCGTGAGTAAGTTCTATGTACATGCTGCTTTGTAAATCAGCCAGCCCCCAGACACACTTTCCAGTTTTGGATAGAGATCTTTGAGGGTTGAACATACCTTCAAGAGCAATATAAACCACCAGTAAAATAAATAATACCACATACACCACATTGTGACATTTGTTTTGATAGTGGGCTATATTAATATATATAAAACTTGTTAATGATGCCACCTCACCTCATCATGAGTGTAGCTCTCTGGTATCAGTGTGGACCTGCGTCCCAAACCAGCTTGCAGATGGAAAATTTCTTCACTGCCTTTGGGAGTGCGTTCAAGACATTTGGGTAAAGGGTGAAGTGGTTGGCGGGCCCTCGAACACACTGGTGCTTTCCCTTGGCTCCAAAAAGGGCAGGAAAAGACCTGTGATGATGAGAACATTACATTACACAATACAAGTACACATCTCACTAGCAATAGTTTGAGAATTTAAATTGACTAATGTATAAGTCAGTCTGGCACAGAAATCAAAAACGGTGAAGGACCTCACATTTCTGTGTGCACACTGGGTCGGCCATCTCTGCCCCTTTCCTGACTCTTTCCCTGTCTGTTAGAATGACACCATGTTCAGAAGATGGATCACAATATTTTATGCTGAGTAGTTAACATTTAAATGAAGTAAAATGATTGAATTGGTATACATGTTAATCAGTGTTGTTTGTTATAAAACTAGACAACACCTTGGAGTCTCTGGGGCAGTTTGCTGTGGTCCTTGTTTACTAAAAGTAATTCGTTTGTAGGAAGAATTGCAGACTGGTGGCAGACTTCGGAACTTCAAGAAACAGGTTTTATCGTTACAATGGTGCGCATCAAGGGAGACATAAGGGTTTCAGCCCAAAAGCATCCACCATTATATCTAACTTAAACAATGAAAGTGTTCCACTTAAATACACATAACCGAGGGCAGCTGCATACAGTTGAAGGAAGTACAATGGAAGGTGATTGGTTCTTTACCTGGCGTCACTCTGTTCAAATGGCCCAAGGACACACCTATGGCAATTAGCATTTCCAAGTGGCTATCCAGTTGTATGTATACACCAAGATTCAGAAATGTTACATATGGGTTTTTCTGACAAGTCATACACTTCGATTATTACACTCCTTGTACCGAGACAATAATAATGATACCAAACATGAATACATTCACATTTCATAACATACAGAAATATATTCCAAATCTATCTGAGGTAAGATCATGTAAATATGAACAAAATGTTCTACCCAGCCAGGGGGAACCAGCCGTTAATTTACACTGATCACCGGGGGAAGATGATTCCTATTGTTTCTGTGACATGCCAAATGGTGGCGGCTCCTGGCTGACTGAGGCAGAATATACTTCTAAAATTATTGCCATCAATTCCCCCTTTTCAAGTCAGAATGACTTGATCTTTAACATTGCAAAAATCTGAATGAGTATCAAAATTAGAGCCAGGAGTGGAATAAATTTCATACAATGGTTCCATTACATTCAAAACTCTGTTCATATTGATTATGGCCTGTGTGACATCTAGGTTGAGAGAGCACATGAGAGATCATGGGATAACTGTAGCAACAACAATAGATGAGAACAAATACAGAGATCAGAATCATACCCAGGGATCCTAAAATCATAAGAACATATCAAGTTCATCCTCCCAGAGAGTCAAGGAATTCCTCCACCCTGTGTTGCCATGACACCGAAAGCAAACCTTGATTTGAATGTATGTCTTTGTTAGATTGGATGATAACTTGACGCAAGTCATTAACAGAGCTGCTTGCATCAGGGACATAAACACAACATTCCTTACCAATTACTTTACAAGTACCACCTTGTGCGGCAAATAAAATATCAAGAGCCATTCATCATCAAGCATCAAGTGCTTAACTACTACTTAAGTGTTTGGTTTGCAGTTTGTTCAAAAGCTTTTCTGAGGACTGATACGTCGTTCTGTAGATCACGAATTACAGGGTTACAGATTACAGAAGGGCTTCAAAGATATCTTTAGTGACTATACGAGATGGGGGAATCAGATGTGCAAAATAACATACTCCTGAAGCATTAACAGGAATAGATGTATATGCAGATTTACCACAGGCAAATGCAGACCATTTGAGGAGCGATCCTCACAGGAATCGTAATGTTACATTTTGAGTTACCCAGCTTGTATCCAAGACAGGGGCTTCTATGCTAACCACTGGGGTGGGCACAACAAATTTTGGTTCATTTTCTTTGGGACATCTTTGTGTTCAAGGATCTATGCATCCATGTCCACAATATTAGAGAAGTTTGGTTTTGAGTGTCTCGTTTGTTCCGACGTTTTCCCGAGATTGCCAACCACACTGCCAGGTGCCTGCAGGGTTGTCATACAGAAAGGGGCGCTGAATAAATTTTGTTGCTGAAGCAAGGGCTTCCATTTTTACCGTTTCGACGAAATGTTTACTAGCACAACTTTGGAAAAGTTGCCAATCTTCAGGTTTATACGGGGACGCAATCATTGGCCAACCACACCCGTCAGAAGGCATTAGGTGACAGACGTAACAATTACATTTGTTTAATTTCTGGGCTATGGTTTTAGACATTACAGGGGCCAAATTCTCAGTGTCCCTGGGGTCAATAGGAGGCAGCATGGACTCTTGGGAGGTTGGAGTCACTGTGAAACACACATACATAAATCATTAACATTTTGAACATCAGTTACAGTCCACAAACAATCCTTAAATCTGAGGCGAGTGTATGCGGGTATTCAGTGTACATGCATATGTGTGCGAACAAAGTGTGCAGAAGAGGCGCTAGGCTCACACCCTTTGCCTCTCTTCCTTGGAAGAGGCGATCCGCTTCGTGTTGTGCAAAACGTGGGAAACGTGAGTGTGTGTGCAAACAATATGTGCATAGAGGCGTCCCTCCACACCCTGTGATTCTCCTCTTCCAGTGGTTGTTTCTTGTCCACCTAAACTGAAGGTCCAGGTGGACTACCTGACCTCCAGATCCTAGCTGCTTTGGGTTTATTCTGCCCTACAGCAGGTCCACTAAAGTAAATTTAATGCGTGAAGTTGAGCGAAATAATCCAATATCAGTTTCCAGAGATCCTTTGAGAGGTAAAATTCTGCTCCGGTAGCACAGCAGCTCTCCTGTGACCATAGCAGAGAGTCTGGAAGGTCTCTGATAGAGTTGTGTTCAGAGTTTCTCTCATCCCCCTTTCGACGTTGTAGCAGTCGTTCTCTCATCCACACCAAACGGGAGCTCTCGGTTCTGGTCATTTCTCAGACTCGGATTAGAGCTCAACACATATCATACACCAAGATTCAGAAATGTTACATATGGGTTTTTCTGACAAGTCATAAACTTTGATTATTATACTCCTTGTACTGAGACAATAAAAATGATATGAAATGTGAATGTATTCATGTTTGCTAACATACAGAAATACATTCCAAATCTATCTGAGGTAAGGTCTTTGAGGGGAAGGATGATACCTATTGTTTCTGTGCCATGCCAAATGGTGGCGGCTCCTGGCTGAATATACTTCTAAAATGATTGCTATCATTACAGACCGTGTTACGCTTGGGTATCAATGCGCCAAGTTCGTGGTGAACTGTAATAAATGGTAAAGATGTGACAGCTTTAGCAAAATGATGAGCAGATGGAAATACAATGAGAAGTAACAAATTATATGCCTCTCAGAGGGTTTTTAGTGCTACCACACTTCATTTGTTTTTAATTTTCCTAAGCTAGGCTTAACAGAACTTTGGAATGGCTAGTGTGACAGTGCCAATAAGGGAGGGACACCAAGTTCTGATTCCCCATTGTTACCCACTACCCTCTATTAACACTTGAGAGGAACACACAGGTTAGGGGTACGAACAACAGAGGCATGGTTATTTATACCCAAAATATATACTCTTAATTTCCTTTTGTTCAAGTAGTGAGTAGTGAATTAAAATAAAGGCCTTAAGATACCAATGACAGTCAAAACACACAACACTTAATGGGCTTACTGGTGATGTGCTGAAACCCCTGGTGAAAACATCCCCAAAATCAAATTGGTCACACTGTGAGTCCAAATGAAATTAAATAATCCACTACCAACAATATGAAATAATTCACAGTAAACAAAATAAAGTAACAGACAGCAAGCAAAATGAAATGACACACAGCAAGCACAGTTTGTTAATACAGCATACAGGTAATGTCACCGTTAGCGGGGTTATTGGCTGCACAGTCACCAGAAGCATACATAAATGGACAGACTATACAGACGATGGACAAATTTAAACAATTAAAACAAATACAAACAACAACTTCTGTGCAACCGGCACACCGACATACACATACAGCGAACAACCACACACGTACAAAAATAAACTGCCAGCACCCAGTCGCAGGCGGCCTAGCTGCCAGCCACCACAAAGCAGCACGACAGACGGCAACAAAACAGGCAGAGGGCAAAACAGCAACACTGACCCTCACCGTTGGATGTCACACGACTCCTAGGGGAAATATAGGGGTGTTTATTTACTCTACTTTTAACCCTAGCTGCAGCAAATGGAGAAAAGGGAAACGAGGCACGAACCTACTGGGCAGTAGCTGACACACGCCACAGAGAGATCAGCCTGTGGAACCGTCTTATGAGATTATTGCTGTAAGCCACAGAGTCAACACGTTACCCTGCTAGTTAATACTATTCGGTGCCTCCAAAAGTAGTTTTAAGTACATACCTGAGCTACGACCAATAAGTGCGTCGGAGGGTAATGATGGAACAGCACTGCTAGCCAGTAAGCATAAGCAACGCAGCCACGGCTAGAATGTACACAAACCGTAAATACTCAAACATATCGGAATGCAGGAAATGCAATGAAAAGGCAACATACCAACAAGCCAGTGGAAAAGGAATTAACGTCTGGTTAGCCAATTACAACGCAGGTGGGGGCGAAGATGCAGGGACCGTCGTTAAAGTGGAGGTACAATCCTGTTACACTAGCTTGACAACCAAAGCCAAGGAACTAACGACTGGGTCTTGGCCATAGCAGCCTCAGAACCTCCAACGTGCATTGACTTTCTGATATACGAGCGCCATGTCGTCAATTACCCCTTATATAAATAACTTAGACATTATCAAATCAGAATATTAATACAATAAGCCCTTACCATTCTCAGCGCAACCCACAACCCGAACCCTTGTCGTCAACGAGCCGTTGAGATTAATAGAAACTGACTTGTTAGCCTAGCTCATTTTCGCACACGGAGCAAATATTAAAACGGTGATGTCATGGGTCCTTCCACTGTATACATTTTCTGTGACTGGAATTAGCTCTGCATCCTAAGATTAGACAAATAGGTCGATATTTCCTGTTAATATCAAAGGGAAGCACTAAACGTAGGCGGACTAACGACAACTCCTCATTCTCAATATAGCACCTGCCACAGACTCTCAGCGGAACCCGGCGGTGTCAAAGACATTCAATCACGAGTAGTTATTCAAATTAATCACACTGAAGACATGACCAGCCTACGTTCACTTTCACTCAGGGCTATTCACTGAGTAAAAATGTGTTGTTATTCTTTGCACTGCAGTTTGCAGACCAGTCCCAGCGCTCGTTGCTAAAATCATAACTGAAACATACTAATCTGACATCACAGTGAACATGATTTGTTTAAGATCGCAGACTAAGCGAAACGTTTCAACAAAATAGCTATGATATTAACAACAGTTAATCAAAAGAACGTTAAAATAAATGTTAAACTGCCATTACCGTATTTGTCATATCTGCAGCCATAGTCGCTCCAGTCTTCACACTTGTTCCTCCTCCGTTTAGTGGGCACTGTGCTCAGATCTCACGGTGCTGATTGGCCGAAGAGGAGTCCTGCGTATCTGTGCTCTATTGCTCTTCCTCCATCCTTAAACTACCCGGATGTGGGTCACAGTAAATTTGAATTTGAATTTTTGAGAGCTGAACATGAATTCAAATTCAGATCATAGTATTCAGATTCACTTTTTCAATGCAAGAATTGAACTTAATAAATACAATTTCAAACTATGTGCAGTTATTCTAGTTTAGCTATTCAAATTCAATTATAAATTCCCTCGAATTCAGTTTCTGGTGGCACATATTTCTGCCCATAAACATTACTCATTCATCTAACCAGTCCCAGTTTATCCCTTAACCTCTGAAGGATGTATTCCTCACTCCGTAGTCCCATAACAGTTCTTAATGCACTTGATGTCCTGTGATGCCAGAAAAGGTACAGTGTCTCTGGGATCAAGGAATTTCAACTGGAAATGTACAGGCTTGATATTGTGTTTCTTTCTAGAGTAGTTCATTTACCTCCCAAATGTGTCCTTGAGAGGATGACACTCACAGGGAAAAGTCTGTGCAACAATACAAGGACTGCCACCATCTTTGCCCTTGAAAAAAAAGATATATCTCCTTTGGAGACAGGCACAGTGGCAAAAAAGGAAATATGACTGTCATGTCCTCACAAAACTTTGACGCTGTGTTTTGTCATCCAATGTTGTTTGCTCACCTTTTCCCTTGCTTTCGCCAAAGTCCTTAATGTCAAGCCCCTTCCATTTCTGTGATCAGTGATCGCTTTATTCTCATCTTCTCCGTTGATATCCAATGTTGACGAATGTCTTTAAATTCTGGATGGTTTGTGTTCCATTTCTCTTGAAAGATGATGAATCCATGTCAGTTCACACCTGCCAAAGTGAACTGAAGTAAATTTTCAGTTGGAGTCAGTAAACAAATCATAAACAATGAAAAGCAGTTCAAAGAATTACATATAACACTGTGCTCCTTGTCTGTGTTTACAACATACTGTTTTCTTTTCAAAGACAAGACAGATGCTTACAGAGGATACATTTTGTGAGCTCCTTGCACTGCTCTCTCTACCACTTGTCGTAAACGCTGCGGTCTTCATGTCCAGCACTTATCCTCATCTGTTTTGTGGCCGGTAGGAAAGAACTTTCAGGACCTTCAGGCACACAATCTTCAACTCTTCACTCAATAATACATCCATAATTGCAATCACAAGACATACCTTTCACCAGACTCCAGTGGATTGTCACTGCTGGGCGCAGCACTCTTGCTGATCTGCTCGCAACAGAGATAATGGTAAAAAATTAGTTTGGTTTCTGTTGGTGTATGTGACCTAATTTAATTTAAATGCATGGGAGGAAGGGTATCCTAATTTATAAAGTGGGTTTGTGTGTGTGTGTGTGTGTGGCTATGACCTAGAACAACACCTCTTCCCGTGTGTTATGCAAGTTTTTTTGTTTTATCTGTACACAGTCACGGTAAAATTAAATAAAATCATTCATTCATTGAATATGGATTGTGGTTGAAGTACTTTTGAAATAGTCACTACCGCCAAAGATCTAAATCTGAATTTGCATTTGCAATGTGTTTTATACACACACACATACATATATATATATATATATACACACACACACACACACACACACACACACACACACATACATATATACAGAGATGTGTAATCCACTGAGCTTTGCTATCAAAAAGTTTGCTGCTTATCTTCATTTAGGTATTCATGGAGGACTTAAACTTGAACTTACATGTAACGACACTTCAACAGCACTTGTCGATGCACCAAGGAATGCACGGGTTCAATAGTTATCTAGACCTTGAGAAAAAAAATGGAAGAAAGAGACATTACACTGTTGAGCCATTTGTTCTAGACAGCTTGCTGATTTTGTCACCAAGGCTAAAATTCCTTTGGTAGGCATTGGTACATCTACGTTCAGTCTGCAGTCTTCAGAGCCTAACGTCTACAAAACTGTATTTTGTCATTTATTTTTTGGTCAGAGGAGCCACACATTGCAAAACACCCTAACCTAACTCTGCTGAAGGAAATGGTAACACAGGGCACAGAGGCTGAAAGTGTTAGATAACACAACATTATTTTCTCTGAATAGAGAACTGACCCAAAATATTTGTCCAGCTACTGGGCTACAGCTGACCTGTCCTTGTTTGTGAATAGAGCATGGCTCAGTAATTTCAAAACAATCAAAACAAATTAACACACTTTACTGTACCGTGAGTGACAACTTTATCATCCACAACTGAAATTTCAACTTACCTAGGGTCTTCTTTGTGACAGGCTAACACCTTTCTGTGGTCTATGGCAACAGGCAGATGATCCTTGTTCAAAACTGTGCAGCCAACGAAAACACAAAGACAAGTCTGAAAAAAGAGGATAAAATGTGTGTGCTTGGCAAGGCAACTTCTATATTGTGCATCATGAGTAGTGTGATACAATCATTACTTTGGACAGTGGTGGGTTACACATGTGGTAGCGGTCCTCCATGTGATACTCATGGTAGCGGTCTAAACATGTGATAGTTGTAGTCTTTGCACCATAGCTTGGAGTTCATTGCACCATAGCTTTGAGAGAGCCCCAGGCACAACACTCCCTAATAATACACAATACACATTAATGAATAATAATAACAACAACAACAAAGGGATGTTAGGATTACTGGTGCATGTGGGTTTTTGTAATTAGCCACAAAAGCAAGTGCACTAACTGATCCATAGCGCTGTATCTCGGTTTTCAAAAGTAAGGCTTTCCAACACCACCGACCACGAGTCTCTCTGAGGTGGCAATGCTGACATACAGCCCTCTCTAGATCTGGGATTCATATATGGGTCTTGTTATAGCGTGTTTTCACTCTGGGTCCCCTTGTGGGAGCGCCAGGCACGACACTCCCAAAGAGTTTGTCTTAGTCAAAAATCAAAACTTCATATATTTAAGGACAAGGACAGACAAATATTGTTGGCTTACATGTTTCAGCACAGTTGCGTACCTGGTGGAATTATTTTGCAAGACTGCTATTCAAAGACCCATGAATGATGACACCACATTCAAATCACAAGGGGGAATCAGAATCAGTCTAATTGACTCTCCATACATTCAACAAATAGACAAGTCAAATAGACAAATGGAAAGATATAGACACATACTGTATAATGGGGGCAACTATGTCCACATAGGAGCTATCTACATGATGAAGGCCTAAAAATAAGTGATAAAGTAGAGTGACATCACATTCAAAACATAAGGAGTGGGATGTAAAGTGCAGAGTAATAGTTTATTAAAGTGTCTGTTTTCCAAATCACGTAGCATTGGATTCTTGTCAAGGCTAACTAAACTAGCTAACGGCAGCTAGTAGAGATTTGCGTTGGAGGCTACTCATGGCTAAGTTAGCTTTGACAAGAATCCAATGCTACGTGATTTGGAAAACAGACACTTACCGAGCTGGTCTGTGGTGGTAGCCCTGTGGGGGTTGCTGTTGCTGTCATCGTCGCTGAAATTTTGGATTGCCGCCAGAACGGCTCTGCCGTCTGCCGATGTTTTCTGCTAAGATGGTTGCAAACCAACCATAAGATCAGTTGTAGATTCTACCAGATGAAGGAAGGCGAGAAAGGCTCTTGCTGAGCAAGCGATGCCAAAGTCAGTCAAAGTGCGCCCTCTCGTGGCCATAATGGAATTTGCATATTAGTTAAATAGTTTCACCTGAAACATTTAGATTTAACATTTAGATTTACATGTAACATTTAGGTTTAACATTTATATTTAACATTTTGATTTAATATTTAGATTTAACATTTATATGTAGGTTTAAATTTAACATTTAGATTCAGTATTTAGGTTTAACATTTAGATGTTACATTTAATATTTAGATTAAACTATTTAAAATATCTATAAGATGACAAATATTGAGGTGCTTAAAGCTAGATATTGGAAACTCAATGTTTATTTGAGAGGACACAGATCCAGCACACCAATGTTTTCTGCTAAGATGGTTGCAAACCAACCATAAGATCAGTTGTAGATTCTACCAGATGAAGGAAGGCGAGAAAGGCTCTTGCTGACCATGCGATGCCAAAGTCAGTCAAATTGCGCCCTCTCGTGGCCATAGTGGAATTTGCATATTAGTTAAATAGTTTCACCTGAAACATTTAGATTTAATATTTAGATTTAAAATTTATATTTATATTTAAATTTAACATTTAGACTCAGTATTTAGGTTTAACATTTAGATGTTACATTTAATATTTAGATTAAACTATTTAAAATATCTATAAGATGACAAATATTGTAATAAATGTGCAAAAAACTTGACACACATTTTTTAAACACTATTTAAAGCTGAATGTGACAAAATGTTTCTGTAATTTTCAGCACGGGCCACTTTACAAACGGCACCCCATAACATACTGGATAATGGAGGCAACTATGTCCACATAGCAGCTATCTACATGATGAAGGCCTACAAATAATATTCTAGACAAAGTAGAGTGACATAATATTTAAGACACGTGGGGTGGGATGTAAAGTGCAAAGTAATAGTTTATTAATAATAAAATTATCTGAACTTTCTTTTGAAAGAGTGTGATTATTATTTGTTTACAGTCAATATTTACATGACTGCAGAACAAAGAGGACACGAGAAATTAGCAAAAGGCAACATATTAATCAAGATGGATCGGCCTGGATTTCACACCTCCATAACATCTTCAAATTCCTGAAGATTGATTGTTCCCAACTTGGACTAAAGTGTAGAAACACAGGACACCGATGTGAAAAATGCTCCAGTGAATAATATGTGAATATTGAATTTATTACACAGTCCACACCACAGTCTCTGTGTGAATGTGTTTGGTTATGTATCAGTCACCTGATTTAAATTGCAATCCAACTAAGACTCAGGAAGATTTGAGTCCCAACTCACATTGAAGAGAGAATCTAACCCGGTCTACATAGGAAAAACACAGAAGACACTTAAGACAAATGGTCTGCTTAATACAGTAATATGGCCTTCATACCACCTTCATAGAGATGGGATTATGGTCCTATGATCAAACATTTGCAGTTAGTAGTTACTAAGTAGTTAACTTAGTACACTAGACATTTTGTGATGTATATGTCTGGATTGATTGTTTGATTGTTTACATTAAAATTACTATCCCAGACTTCTGAGAACGTCTGGAATGACGAGAATTAAAACAATTTACCCTACAAGCTCTTTTTAAAATAAACCTGCGCTGCTAGCAATAATCTTTCATTTGCCATGAAAAGATATGTCCAGTTGTAAAAAGCTTAAAAAGTGCCTTGCGCTAAATGACCACAAGAGGGCGACGACAGACCACTCTAATGTGGATGAGGAACATTGGGAATGACCGCCAAATTTCAAATTCAACTTTACTGTGACCCACATCCGGGTAGTTTAAGGATGGAGGAAGAGCAATCGAGCGCAGATACACAAGACTCCTCTTCGGCCAATCATCACCTTCCTTTTTGAGCACAGTACCCACTAAACGGAGGAGGAACAAGTGTGAAGACTGGAGCGACCATCAGTGCAGATATGACAAATATGGTAATGAAAAATGTACATATATTTTAACGTTCTTTTGATCAGCTGTTGTTAATGTAATAGCTTTTTTAACAATTCGGTTTCATCGGCGAGCTTAAATCATGTTCACAGTGATGTCAGACGACTAGTATGTTTCAGTTATGATTTTAGCAACGAGCGCTGGAGCTAGTCTACAAACCCCCTGCAAACAATAACGACACCTTTTTACTCAGTAAATAACACCGAGTGAAAGTGAACGTAGGCTGTCTTCAGCGTGATTAATTTTAATAACTACTCGTGATTGAATGTCTTTGACACCGCTGGGTTCTGCTTAGAGTCTGTCGCTGTGTATGGCAGGTGCTATATTGAGAATGAGGAGTTGTCGTTAGTCCGCCTACGTTTAGTGGTTCTCTTTGACATTAACGGAAGATACAGACTTATTTCTCAATCTTAAGACGCAGAGCCAATTCCTGCCACGGAATATGTATACGGAGGAAGGACCCATGACATCACCGTTTAATATTAATTTGCTCCGTGTAAGACAATGAGTTAGGCTAACAAGCCTGTACGTTCACACCAGAAGCGACCAAAGCGACCAGGTCACCGAGGTCGCTGAAGAAGCTTCGCTGTTGAGTTCGCTTTGTTCGCTCATGACGTATCATTTGGAATGTTAGTCATTTAAAGGGCCGCAGCCAAAAAACGCTTCCCCGACCAACAGTTGTGAAAGCGGTGATGTATGCGTAGGGCAAAACATTGATGTACTTGAACTTTGACATGTTTGGTTAATAAAGGAATAAAAGAGTATAAAACGTCTACATGCACTGACTGCTGAAAAATATTCATATTCATATTCATACAATGATTCATGAATTATTTAGGCCGCTGACTGTAAACATCAGTTTACTTAAATCGCATCATTCTTCGCATTAAATTGCAATCTCGTTTTAAACATGATTATGTTTGTAGCAGTATTTAAAAACTTGGCCTTGGTCGAGGCAGTCCACAAGAGCAAAGCAGTTGCGGATAAAATCCCGCTTAAAACTACTAGCCTTAACAATTGGCTAAAGATTTCCTGTAAAGAGCAAATTAAATGTACTCCCGCTTAATAAAATGCAGAATGCGTTCTATAAATACTGGCACGTATCATTTCTGTATCATCATCTCAGCATGGAAGACCAGGATCTTGTCTTGTCTGTCCCACTACCTCCGCAATTTTCTCTTTTTTGTTTGTTTGTTTGTTCGCTGAAGCAAAACAGGATTGGGTTGAGTTACAATTATATCGTTGTCCTGCCTCTAACCATGATTTTCTCAATCTACATACTGATAATACTGTATTGTGTTGGTTTTAGGGAATCCAAATTGAGGATATTGATTGGGAGAGCTTAGGGGGGCTTGTGACAACTCCACCAACCCAGAGGAGGAGATTGTGGTTTCCAGAGTTTCCAGAGGGGCCACACCCAACAGCCCCCACTGATCAGCGACGACCTCTACTGGACCACCAACACTGCATCACTGGCCAAGAAATCACAGCAGCGTCTCTACTTCCTGCGCAAACTGAAGCGGGCAAGTACTCCACCACCCATCATGACCGCATTCTACAAAGGAACCATAGAGAGCATCCTTACCAGCTGCATCACTGTGTGGGGTGGGAGCTGCACTGACTACAACAGGAAGGCTCTACATCGTGAGGACAGCTGAGAGGATCATTGGTGCATCACTCCCCTCCCTGCAAGACCTGTACACCACCCACCTCACCCGAAAAGCCATCAAAATGGTCAGTGATGCAAGTCACCCAGCACACAGTCTGTTCAGTGTCCTGCCCTCTGCAAAGAGGTACAGGAGCCTCTGCTCCCGCACTACCAGACTCGCCAACAGCTTCATCCACCAGGCTGAGACTGCTGAACTCTTTCCCTTCCCCACTCCCAGCCCCAGCCAGCAGAAGCACCAGGCGTCTAGGAAGACACTGGACTCACCCCCCCCCAACTGAGACTCTGCATATGCAAATTGAAGGGGCAGCTACCTCTAAATGCACAAAGCTGGAACACTCAGTGAACTTCACCTCATGCCTTGTCTGTCTTGTCATGCCCTGCTACATTAGTAGTGTACTTAGGGTTCTATGTCTTGTCTCATCATACCTGTTATGTTAGGTCATACCTGTTATGTTAGGTAGTAGCACTAGGCAAAAGTAGCCTTAAGCTACTTGCACTTTTATTTATACAACCTTAGGATTAGAATTGTCTTGTTGTGCATCTGCACTTTACTGTTGTCCACGTACACGCATGGGATACTGGGAAACGTAATTTCGATTCCTTTGTATGTCAAGTACATGTGAAGAAATTGACAATAAAAGTTCTGCTTCCTGATACCTTAGGCCTTCGCCTATCATGGCTTACCACCAAGATTCCCCTCCTGAGACCTTGGCCCCCCACTGGACTATCTATGAACTGCAACCTCTGTGTTTTGTTTTCATTCCCCATGTGCTTCTGTTCTGTTGCCTGCCCTGCCCCTTTCTCCTCCCCTGCTCTACACCTGCTCCTCATGATTCTGTTTTCCCCATAATGAGTTTCAGCTGCTCCCTGTTTCTCCTAGTGCTCCTGCCCCCTATATAAACCCCAGTTTTTTTTTTCTGTTCCTGGTCTGATCATCTGACCTCGTTCCTCGTCTATTGTAAGTCTGTATCTAGTCTGCTCACCTACCCGTGAGTTTTGTTTCCGTGTTTTTACCTGCTCTCGTTTCTCGCGTCTGCCTCGTGGAATTCTTTTCAGCTTTTTGTTTCTTCCTGAACCTTTTGAGGAAGTTTAGATAACTGTCTTTGTACCTTTTGGATGTTTTGAGTTTCCTCTGTTTTCCCCGAACCCCTGCCCTTTTTGATACCTGTTTTTGGAAACCCTTTGTTGGATTACTTGTGTGTTTTTGCCTTACCGAGATCTCCTGAGCTTTCTTCCACCGCGTACTGCTTTTTGTATAGTTTCTTGCTCTTTGTGAAATAAACCGTGCTGATCTGCATTTGGTTTCCTGTTTGAGTCTTAACGAACTTTACAAAAAGTGACTGACTTTGGTTACCGTGCCAGAAATGGAATGTCCACTGAAGACAGAGGACACTGAAACGCTTTGCCTTGCCCTTGATCCCCTTTCTCATTCAAATAGTTTTGGAAGAGACATTTATTTGACCACACTCGCTCATGCTTTGTACCTACTTCACCATCATTGACAGTCATGCCTGTGCTAGAGGACTTTTAATAACTTGTGATGGGACAATTCCAGTGTAGGACCACATGTATCCAGGCAACTTGTAGACCACCTTCTGCCATTTACAGCAAACTAATTAAAAGTAAATGTATAAAATGCCACAAAGTTGTATTTTGCTTTCATACTTTTTTTTTTAATCAGACACCATCACATAAATTCTGACAACCACAGGGAGGAGGGTAAAATCACAGTGAAGGACGTGATGAAAACACTTATCAAAAACATGCTAATGCTGCTTAAAGCACAACATTCAGAGTAATGGTCATTAACACCCATGAACAGAATTAGGTGCAGATACAAACAAGATTTTGGTATAAATATCTGAAACCCATTTACTACTTTAGCCTGAATGTATATATTTTGTACTGAACACTGAAGCTATGGAAAAAAAGTAGCACTAGATATTTTCAACGTCAGTATGTCACATAAGCCTGGTGAAATGCCTGGCTTAGATGAAAGGCTTCTGTCATTACTTGTTTGAAGTCAAGATAAGTTTGGATATGCTGAACAGGCAGGTGGATTGTATTGCTACATGCAGTGACTGTTAGGTAGCAAACTGTAGATACATCATACTGGATGTCACAAGTGTGATTGAACTCCACAACGACTCTGAAGTTTCTCTTTTCTTCTGGTAAGACAGGAATGTGGCCTTGTCCTGTCAGCCACTGGAGAAATGTACTGGGGGACAGGTGACCTGGATAGTTACCCACCTCTGGATGTTCATCTTTTCAGAGACAGATGAAACAAACAATCATGTATATGAAACATTGGACACAGTTTACCTGTACTGACACAGGTAAATCTAATATCTGACAAGGACAGTTTATCACATATAATAACTGGGTGTAAAAAATGCAGTTTAATTATGGGGGTGGGGGCTTACTGATGGCAGGGGAGGTGGAGTAGTGTGATGTGTATGTGGGGGAGAGGGCTCAGGTTTTGGCAATGGCAGGGGCAGAAGGGCAGGGCAAACAAGGTCTTTAATTGTACATAAGTGTACTTACAATGATGATGTAGCCTACATGGAAACTTCCTGAGGTGTGTTATAGAGACAGTAAGTACACAGAGTTTACAAGAAAAAGACTAAATAAGCAATTACATGCTTCCAGCTGCTGCAAGAAGTCCTGTAGGTGGTTCATAACGCTCACTTCAACTTGTTCTTTGTGTGTGTGTGTGTGTGGGTGTGGAGGGGCAGAGGGGTAGGGGGTGTCCCTTCTTTCACTGGGATGTGTATATGATGTATATGGTGGATATGTTATGTTATATGGGATATATTTATGATGTTTATATGCTGCTGGACACCTTCATTTCCTCTGGGATTAATAAAGTAACTCTACTCTACATCCCTACTAAAGCGTACATCAGCGAGCCCATAAAGCTGCAGACCTTCACGTAGTTGGGAGAGAAGGGGCAGCAGCCGAAGTTTGGCATTAAGAACAACAGCACTAAAACATAGATGGGAAAAAGAAATTCAATATGAAGCTAAATGTAACAAAGTAAAACATGAACATTAATGTAAGAACCTCTAAAACTAGGCCCCTTGGCCTAAGCCTACTATAACTATTGCTATAACTATAACTATTAACTAGTATAACTATTGTATTATGATACATGCATTATGTTACTGTGCTGGTTTAGCCAACAGCCTATATCTTTGGTTAGGAAGGGCTAGAAATTAGAAACGCTAGACTGATATCCTCTGGTTGAATTGCTTTCAATTCAACATCAATGAAATCAACCCTATGTCTAGTTATAGCACTTTTTTATGAAGAGTAAATAAACTTAAATAAAATTGCCATGAGAACAGTTACACTAACATTCTTAACAAGGATCAGCAGAGTTAAAATTTCTTCCTTCTTTTCAACATTAACAGGTCCATTATAGCCACAGTTCAAAATTTCCTCAATCAGTTCAGTCATTGTAGCCTCTGTGGCCGACTCAACCTTAAAAACACACACACACACACACACAAATGCCTAAGAGATAATTAAAGACACAACATAAGTACGATGGTGAATACTGCGTGTTTGTACCCGACACAGATGTGGAGGGGCCTTTACACTTTGATAATACATACACCATGGAGTTGATTGTTAGTGATAGTCTGATTGGCACCTTGCATGGCAGCCTTAGTCATCAGAATCATATATCACAATATTTTTGACCAAATATCTCAGTACTGATGTTGCTACAAAATTCTGTGACTTCCCTTGAATTCTGTGACAGCGGGGAATACTGTATTACAAATGTTACGTGCTGGCTGAGGGCACGCAACATTAAGCGGGAAGACCAGGCGGTTTCATATCGATAATCAAAATATTTATTAAATGAATAAAGTTAAATGAACAAAGATAAGTATAATAAATGTGGTGCATGTCAGTGTAATGAGAAAACAAAAGTGTTGTCGATAACAAGTCAGATTTCACCAGCACTCCTGAAAGAAACAGTATAAATTAGTAGAAACAGTCATGTTCTTAGACTAAAACATACTCAGGGCAGAAAGCAAGAAATAATTCTATGTGTTGCACAACATTTTGAGCCAAGTTAAGTAATTTGAGCAAAATGGCATGCCACATATTAACAACTAACCATTTTACTTCTCATTCAAGTGAGGTAGGGAAAATGTTAGTAATGTAATCCCATAGGCATAGCTAAATTGCTTGATCAAGATCCAACATGGAATATTTGGGACATTTTCCAGTCTGGTCACCCTCAAACAGCTTCTGCTCAATCCCTGCAACCATCTCTTTGAAAACAAAGAATGACTCAATGTCACTACGGTTACTTCTATTGCAACTGAAAATAACTCAAAGTTATGAACGGATTTCAATTAAACTTTCAGTAAATGTTGATAACGAGAAAGGAACACGTGATTACATCTGGGTGATCAGTTGAAGCAAAGGGGAGTAAATAGTACAAAATCCAAGCTGTTTGGCGAAGGTTCTAGTTCCAATATGTGTACCTGTGAGGAACTCCCTCCATAGTGCTCCTGTATCAAGGCCTCCCCTATGAACCGGATTTTTAACCGACTGGTTGGCAATGCCGCCTTCTGAGCTTCCATTGAGCAAGGCCCCGCTCCACCACATGGGATCTTGATGCAGTGAGAAGAAATTCTTCCTCATTGTTAACAGCAGCAGAGATGGCCTGCAGAACATCATTAAGGCTGAAGGAAAAATGAATGGGTGTTAGGCAGTTTGATTCTGGAAACTGTATATTGTATTTAAGTCTGTGGTTGTCCGGTGTATGTATGTTGTATGTATGTATATGTGACATGCTTTACTCTGTGTGAGTATTTGCACCTTTTTGTCAGTGACTTTTGTTAGTTCAGTCCCTGGATTATTTGACATGATGAGGTACTTGGCCCCAAAAGTTTAAGAGTCTTGGGTTATTTACTGTCAGAGACTATACAAGCACACACACCTAGAAATGCTCATCTTTGTTTTGAAGTTGAAGGAATAAAGGCAACTTTTCTGAAATGACAAAACACAAATATGAATTTGACAGTGAAACCCACATCCCCTGACCTAAAACAAAAGTGTACAAAAACTCATATAAACGGTAAAAGTGGACTTTAAATACACAGATGTCAGCCTTTATGGTAACAGCTCAGGTAACAACAGGTAAGTTTAACTGGTCATTAACCCATTGGTGGGAAGACAGGTGCTTGGAGGAATATGCCTAACTAAATGCAACAATATTTTGACATATTTTCTAGATTGTGCTAAAAGATTCTCTTACCTCTCTCCACACTCACTGGCATGTGCCTCCAGCTCATTGGGAGGGAAATTCTGGCCACAGATTGAACACACGGTCTGCAACTGGAAACACTTAAATGTTTAACATAAAAGGTGGAGACAATAATAGCTCAAAATTAAACACTTAACATCACAACATACCTCTGTCTTTGAGGACACAAAAAGCACATCTTACTCTGTAGGCTGTCAGGAGGAATGACAAAATTGAGAAAGACATTGTGATGCGATGCCAATATTAATTTTTCTTGATTGCATATATCTGTTATCTATCATTCATCTTTCAACAGATGTTTTTGCATTACCCGTTCATTACATTACAAACTTCCTTAAAACTTCACATTACACCAGATGGAACTGGCTACTATACAAGTAATGACCAAATCCACTGTAATGATAAGTCTCCTCTTTGTTCTCTTAAGACACTTTATTCAAGCTCAATGGTGCAACATGTCCCAGGGCAAAGTGACACTTATGTAGACAGATTGACATTTAATGTTTGCTGATTTACAGCACAGATTGTGTCAGGTCTGTAATTGTGTAATATGTCCCTTATACTTCGTCCAAAACTTTTTTAAAACCAAAATACCACTGATGTTTGAAAAGGTACCAATTATGTCACCTTCTGATTTGAGTTTACCTCAAAGTAGTGTTTGTAATTCGAGTCATCACATTAATCACTAATCTGACGAAGGAGAGTAGCAAGTTCTCATTTATTATATGAAGATGGTGTATGAAGTGAGTATTATGCAAGCAATATTCACAATGTTGCACCCGAGGAAGATCTTGAGGAGCAAAACATTGTCTATTACAGATATCTAGTGGCAAGCTTAAAAGTGTGCAGTAGTTGTTTCTGTGTTTTACAGTATACAGCTATTTGTAGTATAATGTGATCTCCCAACATACAATAGGTCTGTACATATCTCCTGTGGATATGTATCTGAAGGCTTGAACATGCAGCGAAAGGATTTGTAGTGGATAGCTGGTCTGACAGGAGTGGCACATTACCTTTGACATTGTGGAGACGGACCTGGAGTCAGAATGCAGTAGCAGAGTTTCTACTTCCTCCTGTATTGGAGCAATATATAGGACACCCTTTCCGCCTCCACTTGCAGTCTTCAGAATTAGCCCTATGTAGCCACTGTCCTCAGGACACACCATGTGTAATTTTCTAGCACCCCACCCTCCTAAAAAGAAAAGTAATTTAATAGTTGAATTGTACTGAAATGTGACAGTATTCATCACTCATGATATTGATCCAATGTTTTATAAAAAAAAAATAAGTGGCCATAAATGGCCATAAGTTCTATGTACCTGCTGCTTTGTAAATCAGCCAGCCCCCAGACACACTTTCCAGTTTTGGATAGAGATCTTTGAGGGTTGAACCCTGAGGGTACTTCAAGAGTAATATAAACCACTAGTAAAATAATAAATAATACCACATACACCACATTGTGACATTTGTTTTGATAGTGGGCTACATTAATATATATAAACCTTGTTAATGATGCTGCCTCACCTCATCATGTGTAGCTCTGTGGTATCAGTGTGGACCTGCGTCCCAAACTGGCTTGCAGATGGAAAATTTCTTCACTGCCTTTGTGAGTGTGTTCAAGAAATCTGGATAAGAGATAATAATAAAATGTAACTTGCATCTCTTTGACTGGTGTGAAGTGGTTGGACGGGGCCCAACAGGACCAGGGACAGGTATTCATTTGTCAGTAAATCTAGGAGGCATCTTGCAGAGTTAACTTAATATGTAACAATTTATACCACGGCTTGATTTGATTTCCAATTATGATGCGCTGTTTTGAATGTTGATTAATTTTCTGTATACGCACACCTATGAAGTGGTCCCTGTTTACAGACCGCGTTGCACTTGGGTATCAATGCGGCAAGCTCGTGGTGAACTTTAAAAAAATGGTAAAGATGTGACAGCTTTAGCAAAATGGCGAGCAGATGGAAATACAAGGAGTAGCGACAAATTATATGCCTCTGAGATGGTTTCTAGTGCTACCACACTTCATTTTGTCTTCCAGTCAACGATGACAGTCAAAACACACAACACTCAATGGGCTTACTGGTGATGCGCTGAAACCCCTGGTGAAAACATCCCCGAAATCAAATTGGTCACACTGTGAGTCCAAACGAAATTAAATAATCCACTACCAACAATATGAAATAATTCACAGTAAACAAAATGAAGTAACACACAGCAAGCAAAATGAAGTAACATGCAACAAACAACATGAAATGACACACAGCAAGCAAGGTTTGTTAATACAGCATAGAGGGAATGCTTCAAGACCACCTCCATAGTGCCAGTGCCGAAACACTCATCACCTACGTGCTTGAATGACTACCGCCCTGTAGCACTCACGCCCATAGTGATGAAGTGCTTTGAACCACTGGCACACCTCAAGAAATGCTTGCCGCCCACACTGGACCCTCACCAATTTGCCTACAGAAGCAACAGAAGCACAGAAGATGCGATATCCACAGCGCTTCATTGTGTGCTCTCACACTTGGACAACAAGAATACATATGCAAGAATGCTGTTTGTTGACTTCAGCTCAGCATTTAACAGTCATCCCCTCCAAGTTAATCGCCAAACTCTGCAACCTTGGAATCAGCAACCCCATCTGCAACTGGATCATGGACTTCCTGACCAACAGACCCCAGTTTTGTTAGTTCAGGCCAGAACCGGTCCACCACCCTGTCACTGAGCACCGGTGCACCACAAGGCTGTGTGCTATCCCCATTCCTCTACTCCCTTTTCACCCATGACTGCAGGCCTGTGTATGGATCCAACTCCATCATCAAGTTTGCAGATGACACCACGGTGATTGGACTCATCAGTGACAACGATGAGTCTGACTACAGGAAAGAGATGAAGCACCTGGCTGCATGGTGTGCTGACAACAACCTGCTCTTGAACCTGCTCAAGGAACTCATCGTGGACTTCAGGAAAGAGAAGGGAAACACCCATGACCCCATCCACATGAATGGTATGGCTGTGGAACGTGTTACCAGCTGCAAATTCCTGGGAACCCACATCTCAGAGGACCTGTCCTGGTCGACCAACACCTCAAGCCTGGTCAAGAAGGCCCACCAGCGCCTCTTCTTCCTAAGGACACTAAAGAAAAACCACCTGTCCACTAGCATCCTGAGCAAATTCTACCGCTGTACGATCGAGAGCATCCTGACTAACTGTGTAACAGTTTGGTATGGAAATTGCTCTGTCGCTGGTCGCAAGGCTCTGCAGCGAGTGGTGAAAACTGCTCAGAGAATCACAGGGACTCCGCTTCCTGCCATTGAGGATGTCCACAAGAAAAGATGTCTGCGACGGGCACGCAACATTCTGAAGGACACCTCTCATCCTGCCAACATACTACTCCAACTCCTCCCCTCCAGAAGGCGCTACAGGAGCCTCCAGACTAAAACCACCAGGTTCAGGAACAGCTTCTTCCCCACAGCCGTCACACTACTGAACTCTGTCCCCCACTGAACCTCACACTGCACTCTGCTGCTATAGCCCTTGGACTGCACATCTGTATATACTTAATACATCTGTACATTACTATCTCTAGCACATCTGTATATTGCATATCTGTATATTGCACATCTGTATATACTTCTGTACATCTGTATATACTTAATACAGCTGTACATAACTATCTCTATTGCACATCTGTATATTGCCCTTTATATTGAATCTATACAGCACATCTGTATATTACCCTCATTATCTCTTCACCTTACATGTATATTGCTCTTCTGCCTAATTATTATTCTGCATATTTATTATTACTACTCTTATCTGAATATTATGTGGCAAGGCTGATTCGCAGCTCTGGTGTAAACGTCCACCTGTGGGTGGTAGTGCCTACGTCGCTTCCTTTTATTCTGACGCAGCTAGTCATTTGGTTGTTTGTTGCGTGGGTGCTCGTGGTCGGTCGCGGGAACACAGGTAGGTTTTCTGGTTATTCCTTCTTATTTAACTTGGGTACAATTTTACATATTGTGTACTTGTATTGCACCGCTGAGAGTTGTTTTAATTGGTGTGATCTGCTGTTACCGCAACACTCCGTTCTTTCTCTCTCTCGGCCTGTTGACTGTGGGCAGTTCCACGCCAACGAAAGGTACATGGGATTAGCCACTCGTGTTATGATGCCTAGCAGTTGGGTAGTTTGTTAGACGACAATTAAACAGTATTTGCCCCATTTAGGAAGCACGTTACTGCTGTGTCTCCATGCCTTCTCGCCGACGGAGGTAGTTCATCTTTCTCCCGTCCTGGGCCTACTATGGCGACGCAGCCTGTTTGAAGGTATTTAAACAGCATGTGTGTAATAGGCAGCCTAAATGGGAAGATTGATTTTAGTATGTCTGACGTATTTATGTATTACATAACTAACTGAACACCTAGTGGTGTGGAACTACCTAATAGTCCGCGGTGGGTGTAATGATGTGTGTGAACCAGTGAGAGTGATTTTGCATACAGCGATGCCTTCTAGACTCCACGGGTGATCTAGATTGATTTGCAGTGTACTACGTTAACATCTTGTGTATTTTCTTTGCAGTGTACTACCTTAATTTGCTATGAGTTTGTTTTTGGGTGTAATCTGTCAGGGTGTTGTCTAGCTGGCTATCCCAGACTGCCTGCCTGTGGGCGGCATTGTGTGCAGAAAGTCTCTGTGTGGGTTTATTTTCTCATTTTTTTTATTTGTGCCTCATTTATGTTGATCTAACAATCAATTTCAGTCTTGCTATGTTATTAATTATTTATTTCCATACTGGAGCAATAAAGATACACAGATTTGTTGTACTCCTGCCTCCCTCTATTCATTCAGTTGAATAGCCTGTAGCCTAGTGACATTACAGTAAGTGGTCACATAGTTGCAACATACCACAATAATTTGCTCTTTAACTGTACATATTGCATTTACTGTATATACTGCACTTGCTGCTCTTTGCACTTCTGATTAGGTGCCAAACCGCATTTCGTTACTTGTATTTATACATGAGTAATGACAATAAAGTTGAATCTAATCTAATCTAATGCCACGGATTACATCTAATGTTAGCAGGGTTATTGGCTGCACAGTCACCAGAAGCATACATAAATGGACAGACACTATACAGACGATGGACAAAAAAATTAAACAATTAAAACAAACACAAACAAGCTCCATGCAACCGGCACACCGACAAACACATACAGCGAACAACCACACACATGTACAAAAATGAACTGCCAGCACCCAGTCGCAGGCGGCCTAGCTGCCAGGTAGCCACCACCACAAAGCAGGACGACAGACGGGAAAATGGCAACAAAACAGGCAGAGGGCAAAACAGCAACACTGACCCTCACCGTTGGATGTCACACGACTCCTAGGGGAAATATAGGAGTAATTATTTACTCTACTGTTAACCCTAGCTGCAGCAAACGGAGGAGAAAAGAGGCATGAACCTACTGGGCAGTAGCTGACACACGCCACAAAGAAGTCAGCCTGTGGAACCGTTTTATGAGATTATTACTGTAAGCCACACAGAGTCAACACGTTACCTTGCTAGTTGATATTATTCGGTGCCTCGAAAAGTAGTTTTAAGTACATACCTGAGCTACGACCAACAAGTGCGCAAGAGGGTAATGATACAGCACTGCTAGCTAGTAAGCATATGCAACGCAGCCACGGCTAGAATGTACACAAACCGTAAATACTCAAACATATCGGAATGCAGGAAATTCAAACGCAATGAAAAGGCAACATACCAACAAGCCAGTGGAAAAGGAATTAACGTCCGGTTAGCCAATTACAACGCAGGTGGGGGCGAAGATGCAGGGACCGTCGTTAAAGTGCAGGTACAATCCTGTTACACTAGCTTGACAACCAAAGCCAAGGAACTAACGACTGGGTCTTGGCCATAGCAGCCTCAGAACCTCCAACGTGCATTGACTTTCTGATATACGAGCGCCATGTCGTCAATTATCCATTATATAAATAACTTAGACATTATCAAATCAGAATATTAATACAATAAGCCCTTACAATTCTCAGCACAACCCACAACCCGAACCCTTGTCGTCAACGAGACGTTGAGATTAATAGAAACTGGCTTGTTAGCCTAGCTCATTTTCACACACGGAGCAACTTATTATTAAACGGTGATGTCATGGGTCCTTCCATCGTATACATTTTCTGTGACTGGAATTAAACAAATAAGTCCATATTTTCTGTTAATATCAAAGGGAAGCACTAAACGTAGGCGGACTAACGACAACTCCTCATTCTCAATAGCACCTGCCATACACAGCGACAGACTGTCAGCGGAACCCGGCGTTGTCAAAGACATTCAATCACGAGTAGTTATTAAAATTAATCACGCTGAAGACATGACCAGCCTACGTTCACTTTCACTCGGTGCTATTCACCGAGTAAAAAGGTGTCTTTATTCTTTGCACTGCAGTTTGTAGACTAGTTCCAGCGGTCGTTGCTAAAATCATAACTGAAACATACTAGTCATCTGACATCACTGTGAACATGACCTGTTTAAGCTCACCTAGTGAAACGTTTCAACAAAATAGCTATGATATTAACAACAGTTAATCAAAAGAACGTTAAAATAAATGTAAAACTGCCATTACCGTATTTGTCATGTCTGCAGTCATGGTCGCTCCAGTCTTCACGCTTGTTCCTCCTCCGTTTAGTGGGCACTGTGCTCAGAAAGGAAGGTGCTGATTGGCCGAAGAGGAGTCCTGTGTGTCTGTGCTCGATTGCTCTTCCTCCATCCTTAAACTACCCGGTTATGGATCACAGTAAAATTGTAATTGAATTTTGAGAACTAAACATGAATTCAAATTCAAATTATAGTATTCAGATTCAGTTTTCAATGCAAGGCTTCAACTTAATAAATTTCACACTATGTGCAGTTATTCTAGTTTAGCTATTCAAATTCAATTATAAATTCCTCGAATTCAGTTTCTGGTGGCAGATATTTCTGCCCATAAACATTACTCATTCATCTAACCAGTCCCAGTTTATCCCTTAACCTCTGAAGGATGTCTTCCTCACTCCGTAGTCCCATAACAGTTCTTAATGCACTTGATGTCCTGTGATGCCAGAAAAGGTACAGTGTCTCTGGGACCATCAGGGAATTTCAGCTGGAAATGTACAGGCTTGATATTGTGTTTCTTTCTAGAGTAGTTCATTTGCCTCCCAAATGTGTCCTTGAGAGGATGACACCCACAGGGGAAAGTCTGTGCATCAATACAAAGACTGCCACCATCTTTGCCCTTGAAAAAAAGATAGCCCATGACTCCATCCTCCAGTTTAACCATTAACTTTTTTCCTTCAGAAGCAGGGATGACTCGCCCATGGTAATCACACACAATATCTCCTTTGGAGACAGGCACAGTGGCAATTACACCTACACGAAACAGAAAAAGGAAATATGACTGTCATGTCCTCACAAAACTTTGACGCTGCTTTTTATATGTCATCCAATGTTTGTTGTTTGCTCCCCTTTTCCCACGCTTTCTCCAAAGTCCTTAATGTCAAGCCCCTTCCATTTCTGGTCAGTGATCGCCTTTATAATTTTCTCATCTTCTTCAATGACCATCTTCTCCGTTGATATCCAATGCTGACAAATGTCTTTAAATTCTGGAAGCTTTGTGTTCCATTTCTCTTTAAAGATGATGAATCCATGTCAGTTCACACCTGCCATAGTGAACTGAAGTAAATTTTCAGTTGGAGTCAGTAAACAAATCATAAACAATGAAAAGCTGTTCAAAGAATTACATATAACACTGTGCTTCTTGTCTTCCAGAGTGTTTACAACATACTGTTTTCTTTTCAAAGACAGATGCTTACAGAGGATACATTTTGTGCGCTGCTTGCACTGCTCTCTCTACCACTTGTCGTAAACACTGCAGTCTTCATATCCAGCACTTATCCTCATCTGTTCTGTTTAGAACTTTCAGGACTTTCAGGCACACAATCTTCAACTCTTCACTCAATACATCCATAATTGCAATCACAAGACAAACCTTTCACCAGACTCCAGTGGATTGTCACTGCTGGGCGCAGCACTCTTACTGATCTGCTCGCAACAGAGATAATGGTAAAAATTGTTGGTGTATGTGACCTAATTTAATTTAAATGCATGGGAGGAAGGGTATCCTAATTTGGTTTGTGTGTGTGTGTGGCTATGACCTAGTACAACACCTCTTCCCGTGTGTTATGCAAGTTTTTTTGTTTTATCTGTACACAGTCCTGGTAAAATGAAATAAAATCATTCATTCATTGAATATGGATTGTGGTTGAAGTACTTTTGAAATGCTCACTGCCGCCAAAGACAAGTTCTACATCTGAATTTGCATTTGCAATGTGTTTTATACACACACACACATATATATATATAGACACATACATATATACAGAGAAGTGTAATCCACTGAGCTTTGCTATCAAAAAGTTTGCTGCTTATCTTCATTTAGGTGTTCATGGAGGACTTAAACTTAAATGTAATGACACTTCAACAGCACTTGTCGATGCACCAAGGAATGCACGGGTTCAATAGTTATCTAGACCTTGAGAAAAAAAATGGAAGAAAGAGACATTACACTGTTGAGCCATTTGTTCTAGACAGCTTGCTGATTTTGTCACCAAGGCTAAAACATTCAGTCTGCAGTCTTCAGAGCCTAATGTCTACAAAACTGTATTTTGTCATTTATTTTTTGGTCAGAACCCTAACCCACCCTAACCTAACTCTGCTGAAGGAAATGGTAACATTGATGCCCACAAATCACAAGGCACAGAGGCTGAAAGTGTTAGATAACACAACATTATTTTCTCTGAATAGAGAACTGACCGAAAAAATTTCTCCAGCTACTGGGCTACAGCTGACCTGCCTACTGACCTACTGGGCTACAGCTGACTTGTTTGTGAATAGAGCATGGGTCAGTCATTTCAAAATAATCAAAACAAATTAACACACGTTGCTGTACCGTGAGTGACATAACTTTATCATACACAACTGAAATTTCCATTGACTTACCTAGGGTCTTCTTTGTGACAGGCTAACACCTTTCTGTGTTCTATGGCAACAGGCAGATGATCCTTGTTCAAAACTGTGCAGCCAATGAAAACACAAAGACAAGTCTGAAAAAAGAGGATAAAATGTGTGTGCTTGGCAAGGCAACTTCTATATTGTGCATCATGGGGAGTGTGATCCAATCATTACTTTGGACAGTGGTGGGTTACACATGTGGTAGCGGTCCTCCATGTGATACTGATGGTAGTGGATTCCACATGTGATAGTTGTGGTAGCGGTCTAAACATGTGATAGTTGTAGTCTTTGCACCATAGCTTGGAGATCAGCTGGTCCCCCTTGTGAGAGCCCCAGGCACAACACTCCCTAATAATACACAAAACACATTAATTAATAATAATAACAACAACAAAGGGGTGTTAGGATTACGGCTGCATGTGGGTTTTTGTAATTAGCCACAAAAGCAAGTGCACTAACTGATCCATAGCGCTGTATCTCGATTTTGAAAAATAAGGCTTTCCAACGCCACCGGCCACGAGTCTCTCTGAGGTGACATTGATGACATACAGCCCTCTCTAGATCTGGGATTCATATACGGGTCTTAAGGAGAAGGACAGACAAATATTGTTGGCTTACATGTATCAGCACAGTTGCGTACCTGGTGGAATTATTTTGCAAGACTGCTATTCAAAGACCCATGAATGATGACACCACATTCAAATCACAAGGGGGAATCAGAATCAGTCTAATTGACTCTCCATACATTCAACAAATAGACAAGTCAAATAGACAAATGGAAAGGCACCCCATAACATACTGGATAATGGAGGCAACTATGTCCACATAGTAGCTATCTACATGATGAAGGCCTACAAATAATATTCTAGACAAAGTAGAGTGACATAATATTTAAGACACATGGAGTGGGATGTAAAGTGCAAAGTAATAGTTTATTAATAATAAAATTATCTGAACTTTCTTTTGAAATAGTGTGATTATTATTTGTTTACAGTCAATATTTACATGACAGCAGAACAAAGAGGACACGAGAAATGAGCGAAGGCAACGTATTAATCAAGATGGATCGGCCTGGATTTCACACCTCCATAACATCTTCAAATTCCTGAAGATTGATTGTTCCCAACTTGGACTAAAGTGTAGAAACACAGGACACCGATGTGAAAAATGCTCTAGTGAATAATATGTGAATAGTGAATTTATTACACAGTCCACACCACAGTCTCTGTGTGAATGTGTTTGGTTATGTATCAGTCACTTGATTTAAATTGCAATCCAACTAAGACTCTGAGACTTTGAGTCCCAACTCACATTGAAGACAGAATCTAACCCGGTCTACATAGGAAAAACACAGAAGACACTTAAGACAAATGGTCTGCTTAATACAGTAATATGGCCTTCATACCACCTTCATAGAGATGGCATTATGGTCCTATGATCAAACATTTACAGTTAGTAGTTATTAAGTAGTTAACTTAGTCACTAGACATTTTGTGATGTATATGTCTGGATTGATTGTTTAATTGTTTACATTAAAATTACTATCCCAGACTTCTGAGAATGTCTGGAATGACGAGAAGACCATAGAGAAAGTTTAAAACAATTTACCCTACAAGCTCTTTTTTAAATCAACATGCGCTGCTAGCAATAATCTTTCATTTGCCATTAAAAGATGTCAAGTTGCAAAAAGCTTAAAAAGTGCCTTGCGCTAAATGACCATAAGAGGGCGACTATAGACCACTCTAATGTGGATGAGGAAAACAGGAAGTGGCCGCCAGCATGGTCAGTAGTATAAGCAATGCTATAGAGCGGTACTTGCAGAATTGTGGGTGAAATAGGCTTAGTGTGTCCACATTATACATTCCCAAGCATGTAGGTCAGAAACAACTGGCATTAAAATTACTCTCCCAGACTTCTGAGAACGTCTGGAATGACGATAAGAGCTCAGAGAAAGTTTAAAACAAGTTACCCTACAAGCTCTTTTTAAAATAAACCTGCGCTGCGAGCAATAATCTTTCATTTGCCATTAAAAGATATGTCCGGTTGCAAAAAGCTTAAAAAGTGCCGTACGGCAAATGACCACAAGAGGGCGCCTATAGACCACTCTAATGTGGATGAGGAACAGTATAAGCAATGCTACAGAGCGGTACTTGCAGAATTGCGAGTGAAATAGGCTTAGTGTGTCCACATTATACGTTTCCAAGCATGTACGTGAAGACCAATGGGCAGTATTCAGTCTCGGCACGAAAATAATGGGTCTAGACACAAACTGTAACATTTTAAGAAGGCTAAAAAACAAAACAAAAAAGACCCTCACTTGTACTCTGTCTTGATGTGGCGTGGGGGCTTAAAAAGTCTTAATTATTGCAGGATCTCTCATTCCCCTACCATGACTAAGTCCTGCACCAAAGGGTGTATTACAAGTCCTGTATTGTAGCATTTTTCCAATGTATCATCTGTCGCTGGCTGAAACAAACATTTAGTGATGTGTATGTCTGGATTGATAGTTTACATTAAAATTACTCTCTCAGACATCTGAGAACGTCTAGAATGACGAGAAGAAAGTTTAAAACAATTTACTCTACAAGCTCTTTTTAAAATAGACCTGCGCTGCTAGCAATAATCTTTCATTTGCCAATAAAAGATATGTCCGATTGCAAAAAGCTGAAAAAGTGCCGTACGCTAAATGACCACAAGATAGCGACTATAGACCACTTTAATGTGGATGAGGAACAGTGGGAATGACCGCCAAATTTCAAATTCAACTTTACTGTGACCCACATCCGGGTAGTTTAAGGATGGAGGAAGAGCAATCGAGCACAGATACACAGGACTCCTCTTCGGCCAATCATCACCTTCCTTTTTGAGCACAGTGCCCACTAAACGGAGGAGGAACAAGTGTGAAGACTGGAGCGACCATTAGTGCAGATATGACAAATATGGTAATGAAAAATGTACATATATTTTAACGTTCTTCTGATCAACTGTTGTTAATGTAATAGCTTTTTTAACAATTCGGTTTAATCGGCGAGCTTAAATCATGTTCACAGTGATGTCAGACGACTAGTATGTTTCAGTTATGATTTTAGCAACGAGCGCTGGAGCTAGTCTACAAACCCCCTGCAAACAATAACGACACCTTTTTACTCAGTAAATAACTGAGTGAAAGTGAACGTAGGCTGTCTTCAGCGTGATTAATTTTAATAACTACTCGTGATTGAATGTCTTTGACACCGCTGGGTTCTGCTTAGAGTCTGTCGCTGTGTATGGCAGGTGCTATTGAGAATGAGGAGTTGTCGTTAGTCCGCCTACATTTAGTGGTTCTCTTTGACATTTACAGAAGATACAGACTTATTTCTCTATCTTAAGATGCAGAGCCAATTCCTGCCACGGAATATGTATACGGAGGAAGGACCCATGACATCACGTTTAATATTAATGTGCTCCGTGTACGACAATGAGTTAGGCTAACAAGCCTGTACGTTCACACCAGAAGCGACCAAAGCGACCAGGTCACCGAGGGCGCTGAAGAAGCTTCGCTGTTGAGTTCGCTTTGTTCGCTCATGACGTATCATTTGGAATGTTAGTCATTTAAAGGGCCGCAGCCAAAAAAACGCTTCCCCGACCAACAGTTGTGAAAGCGGTGATGTATGTGTAGGGCGAAACATTGATGTACTTTGACATGTTTGGTTAATAAAGGAATAAAAGAGTATAAAACGTCTACATGCACTGACTGCTGAAAAATATTCATATTCATATAATGATTCATGAATTATTTAGGCCCCTGACTGTAAACATCAGTTTACTTAAATCGCATCATTCTTCGCATTAAATTGCAATCTCGTTTTAAATATGATTATGTTTGTAGCAGTATTTAAAAACTTGGCCTTGGTCGAGGCAGTCCACAAGAGCAAAGCAGTTGCGGATAAAATCCCGCTTAAAACTACTAGCCTTAACAATTGGCTAAAGATTTACTGTAAAGAGCAAATTAAATGTACTCCCGCTTAATACAATGCAGAATGCGTTCTATAAATACTGGCATGTATCATTTGTGTTTCATCATCTCAGCATGGAAGACCAGGGTCTTGTCTGTCCCACTACCTCCGCAATTTTCTCCCACGCTTCACTTTTTTGTTTGCATCGCTGAAGCAAAACAGGATTGGGTCAAGGGTTGAGTTACAATTATATCGTTGTCCTGCCTCTAACCATGATTTTCTCAATCTACATACTGATAATACTGTATTGTGTTGGTTTTAGGGAATCCAAATTGAGGATATTGATTGGGAGAGCTTAGGGGGGCTTGTGACAACTCCACCAACCCAGAGGAGGAGATTGTGGTCAGTTTCCAGAGGGGCCACACCCAACAGCTCCCAATGACCATCGACCTGGGGGTGCACATCAGCGACGACCTCTCCTGGACCACCAACACTGCATCACTGGCCAAGAAAGCACAGCAGCGTCTCTACTTCCTGCGCAAACTGAAGCAGGCAAGTACTCCACCACCCATCATGACCGCATTCTACAAAGGAACCATAGAGAGCATCCTTACCAGCTGCATCACTGTGTGGGGTGGGAGCTGCACTGACTACAACAGGAAGGCTCTACATCGTGAGGACAGCTGAGAGGATCATTGGTGCATCACTCCCCTCCCTGCAAGACCTGTACACCACCCACCTCACCCGAAAAGCCATCACAATGGTCAGTGATGCAAGTCACCCAGCACACAGTCTGTTCAGTGTCCTGCCCTCTGGAAAGAGGTACAGGAGCCTCTGCTCCCGCACTACCAGAATCGCCAACAGCTTCATCCACCAGGCTGTGAGACTGCTGAACTCTTTCCCTTCCCCACTCTCAGCTCCAGCCAGCAGAAGCACCAGGCGTCTAGGAAGACACTGGACTCACCCCCCCCCCCCAACCGAAACTCTGCATATGCAAATGCACAAAGCTGGAACACTCAGTGAACTTCACCTCATGCCTTGTCTGTCTTGTCATGCCCTGCTACATTAGTAGTGTACTTAGGGTTCTATGTCTTGTCTCATCATACCTGTTATGTTAGGTCATACCTAATGTTAGGTAGTAGCACTAGGCAAAAGTAGCCTTAAGCTACTTGCACTTTATTTATTTATACAACCTTAGGATTAGAATTGTCTTGTTGTGCATCTGCACTTTACTGTTGTCCACGTACACGCATGGGATACTGGGAAACGTAATTTCGATTCCTTTGTATGTCAAGTACATGTGAAGAAATTGACAATAAAAGTTCTGCTTCCTGATACCTTGGCTTTCCCACTGGACTACCTCGGCATTGCACCTCTGGTGGTCCTCACCCATCACGGCTTACCACCAAGATTCCCCTCCTGAGACCTTGGCCCCCCACTGGACTATCTATGAACTGCAACCTCTGTGTTTTGTTTTCATTCCCCATGTGCTTCTGTTCTGTTGCCTGCCCTGCCCCTTTCTCCTCCCCTGCTCTACACCTGCTCCTCATGATTCTGTTTTCCCCGTAATGAGTTTCAGCTGCCCCGTTTCTCCTAGTGCTCCTGCCCCCTATATAAACCCCAGTTTTTTTCTGTTCCTGGTCTGATCATCTGACCTCGTTCCTCGTCTATTGTAAGTCTGTATCTAGTCTGCTCACCTACCCGTGAGTTCTGTTTCCGTGTTTTTACCTGCTCTCGTTTCTCGCATCTGCCTCGTGGAATTCTTTTGAGCTTTTTATTTCTTCCTGAACCTTTTGAGGAAGTTTAGATAACTGTCTTTGTACTTTTTGGATGTTTTTGAGTTTCCTCTGTTTTCCCCCGAACCCCTGCCCTTTTTGATACCTGTTTTTGGAAACCCTTTGTTGGATTACTTGTGTGTTTTTGCCTTACCGAGATCTCCTGAGCTTTCTTCCACCGCGTACTGTTTTTTGTATAGTTTCTTGCTCTTTGTGAAATAAACCGTGCTGATCTGCATTTGGGTTCCTGTTTGAGTCTTAACGAACTTTACAAAAAGGGACTGACTTTGGTTACCGTGCCAGAAATGGAATGTCCACTGAAGACAGAGGACACTGAAACGCTTTGCCTTGCCATTGATCCCCTTTCTCATTCAAATAGTTTTGGAAGAGACATTTATTTGACCACACCCGGTCATGCTTTGTACCTACTTCACCATCATTGACAGTCATGCCTGTGCTAGAGGACTTTTAATAACTTGTGATGGGACAATTCCAGTGTAGGACCACATGTATCCAGGCAACTTGTAGACCACCTTCTGCCATTTACAGCAAACTAATTAAAAGTAAATGTATAAAATGCCACAAAGTTGTATTTTGCTTTCACACTTTTTTTTTAATCAGACACCATCACATAAATTCTGACAACCACAGGGAGGAGGGTAAAATCATAGTGAAGGACATGTGATGAAAACACTTAATGAAAACATGCTAATGCTGCTTAAAGCACAACATTCAGTGTAATGGTCATTAACACCCATGAACAGAATTAGGTGCAGATACAAACTAGATATTGCCACAAATATCTGAAACCCATTTACTACTTTAGCCTGAATGTATATATTTTGTACTGAACACTGAAGCTATGGAAAAAAAAGTAGCACTAGATATTTTCAATGTCAGTATTTCACATAAGCCTGGTGAAATGCCTGGCTTAGATGAAAGGCTTCTGTCATTACTTGTTTGAAGTCAAGATAAGTTTGCATATGCTGAACAGGCAGGTGGATTGTATTGCTACATGCAGTGACTGTTGGGTAGCAAACTGTATGTACACCATACTGGACGTCACAAGTGTGATTGAACTCCACAACGACTCTGAAGTTTCTCTTCTTCTGGTAAGACGGGAATGTGGCCTTGACCTGTCAGCCACTGGAGAAATGTACTGGGGGACAGGTGACCTGGATAGTTACCCACCTCTGGATGTTCATCTTTTCAGAGACAGATGAAACAAACAATCATGTATATGAAACATTGGACAGTTTGCCTGTAGCGACACAGGTAAATCTTATATCTGACAAGGAAAGTTTATCACATATAATAACTAGGTGTAAAAAATGCAGTTTAATTATGGTGGTGGGGGCTTACTGATGGCAGGGGAGGTGGAGTAGTGTGATGTGTATGTGGGGGAGAGGGCTCAGGTTTTGGCAATGTCAGGGGCAGAAGGGCAGGGCAAACAAGGTCTTTAATTGTACATAAGTGTACTTACAATGATGATGTAGCCTACATGGAAACTTCCTGAGGTGTGTTATAGAGACACTGAGTACACAGAGTTTACAAGAAAAAGACTAAATAAGCAATTACATGCTTCCAGCTGCTGCAAGAAGTCCTGTAGGTGGTTCATAACGCTCACTTCAACTTGTTCTTTGTGTGTGGGTGTGTGTAGGGAGGGGGGGCGGGGTGGGGTGGGGTAGGGGGTGTCCCTTCTTTCACTGGGATGTGTATATGATGTATATGGTGGATATGTTATGTTATATGCGATATATTTATTTATGTTTATATGCTACTGGACACCTTAATTTCCTCTGGGATTAATAAAGTAACTCTACTCTACATCCCTACTAAAGCGTACATCTATCAACTCACCTTCATCTCTTCTCCTGGCAGATGTTTGGATACTCGTTCATTACATCAGCGAGCCCATAAAGCTGCAGACCTTCACGTAGTTGGGAGAGAAGGGGCAGCAGCTGAAGTTTGGCATGAAGAACAGCAGCACTAAAATATAGAAGGGAAAAAGAAATTCAATATGAAGTTAAATGTAACAAAGTAAAACATGAACATTAATGTAAGAACCTCTAAAACTAGGCCCCTTGGCCTAAGCCTACTAATAACTATTGCTATAACTATAACTATTAACTAGTATAACTATTGTATTATGATACATGCATTATGTTACTGTGCTGGTTTATCAACAGTAGTATCTTTGGTTAGGAAGGGCTAGAAACTAGAAACGCTAGACTGATATTCTCTGGTCAGGAAGAGAATTGCTTTCAATTCAACATCAATGAAGCCAACTCTAGGCCTCAGAGTTATATTAAGCGCTTTTTTTATGAAGAGTAAATAAACTTAAATAAAATTGCCATGAGTACAGTTACACTAACATTCTTAACAAGGATCAGCAGAGTTAAAAAAAGATATTTTACCAAACAATTTCTTCCTTCTTTTCAACATTAACAGGTCCATTATAGCCACAGTTCAAAATTTCCTCAATCAGTTCAGTCATTGTAGCCTCTGTGGTCGACTCAACCTTAAAAACACACACACACACACACACACACACACACACACACACGCCTAAGAGATAATCAAAGACACAACATGAGTACGATGGTAAATACTGCGTGTTTGTACCCGACACAGATGTGGAGGGGCCTTTACACTTCGATAAGCGCGATATTCAACAAATACATACACCATGGAGTTGATTGTTAGTGATAGTCTGATTGGCACCTTGCATGGCAGCCTTAGTCATCAGAATCATATATCACAATATTTTTGACCAAATATCTCAGTACTGATGTTGCTACAAAATTCCCTGACTTCCCATGAATTCTGTGACAGCGGGGAATACTGTATTACAAATGTTACGTGCTGGCTCAGGGCACGCAACATTAAGCGGGAAGACCAGGTGGTTTCATATCGATAATCAAAATATTTATTAAATGAATAAAGTTAAATGAACAATAATTAAAGATAAGTATAATAAGTGTGGTGCATGTCAGTGTAATGAGAAAACAAAAGTGCAAAAGTCGATAATCAGTCAGATTTCACCATTTTTGAATCTGGTCAGCCTTAAAAAGCTTCTGCTCAATCCCTGCAACCATCTCTTTGAAAAGAAAGAATGATTCAAATCACTATGGAATGTCACTACGGTTACTTCTATTGCAACTGAAAATAAAGTTATTAACGGATTTCAATTAAACTTTCAGGAAATGTTGATAATGAGAAAGGAACACGTGATTACATTTGGGTGATCAGTTGAAGCAAAGGGGAGTAAATAGTACAAAATCCAAGCTGTTTGGCAAAGGTTCTAGTTCCAATATGTGTACCTGTGAGGAACAACAACAGGATCAAGGCCTCCCCCATGAACCGGATTTTTAACCGACTGGTTGGCAATGCCGCCTTCTGACGCTTCCATTGAGCAAGGCCCCGCTCCACCACATGGGTTCTTGATGCAGTGAGAAGAAATTCTTCCTCATTGTTAACAGCAGCAGAGATGGCCTGCAGAACATCATTAAGGCTGAAGGAGAAATTAATGGGTGTCAGTGTGATTCTGGAAACTGTATATTGTCTGTATTCCTTAAAGTCTGTGGTTGTCCGGTGTATTTATGTTGTATGTATGTATATGTGACATACTTTACTCTGTGCGAGTATTTGCACCTGCACCTTTGCACCTCGGACTGTAATCCAAGTCATCAGATTAATCACTAATCTGATAAAGGAGAGTAGCAAGTTCTCATTTATTATATGAAGATGGTGTATGAAGTGAGTGTTATGCAAGCAATATTCACAATGTTGCACCCAAGAAAAATCTTGAGGAGCAAAACATTGTCTATTACAGATATCTAGTGGCAAGCTTAAAAGTATGCAGTAGTTGTTTCTGTGTTTTACAGTGTACAGCTATTTGTAGTATAATGGGATCTCCCAACATACAATGGGTCTGTACATACCTCCTGTGGATATGTATCTGAAGGCTTACAGGTTTGAACATGCTGTGAAAGGACTTGTAGTGGATAGCTGATCTGTCAGAAGTGGCACACTGCCTTTGGCATAGTGGAGGACCTGGAGTCAGGAGGCTGTGGCAGAGTGTCTAGTTCCTCCTGTACTGGAGCAATATATAGGACACCCTTTCCTGCCTGCACTTGCAGTCTTCAGAATTAGCCCTGTGTAGCCACTGTCCTCAGGAGCACCATGTGTAATTTTCTAGCACCCCACCCTCCTAAAAAGAAAAATAATTTATGTGATAGTACTCATCACTCATGATATTGATCCAATTTTAACATTACAAACAAAATTACATTGGCCATAAGTTCTATGTACCTGCTGCTTTGTAAATCAGCCAGCCCCCAGACACACTTTACAGTTTTGGATAGAGATCTTTGAGGGTTGAACATACCTTCAAGAGTAATATAAACCACTAGTAAAATAATAAATAATACCACATACACCACATTGTGACATTTGTTTTGATAGTGGGCTATATTAATATATATAAACCTGTTAATGATGCCACCTCACCTCATCATGGGTGTAGCTCTCTGGTATCAGTGTGGACCTGTGTCCCAAACCAGCTTGCAGATGGAAAATGTCTTCACTGCCTTTGGGAGTGCGTTCAAGACATTTGGGTAAGAGGTAAAATGTAACTTGCATCTCTTTGACTGGTGTGAAGTGGTTGGCAGGCCCTCGAACACACTGGTGCTTTCCCTTGGCTCCAAAAAGTGCTGGAAAAGACCTGTGATGAGAACATTACATTACACAATACAAGTACACATCTCACTAGCTATATTGAGAATTTAAATTGACTAATGTATAAGTCAGTCTGGCATAGAAGCCAAAAACATTTCACATTTCTGTGTGCACACTGGGTCGGCCATCTCTGCCCCTTTCCTGACTCGTTCCCTGTCTGTTAGAATGTCACCGTGTTCAGAAGATGGATCACAATATTTTATGATGAGTAGTTAACATTTAAATGAAGCAAAATGATTGAATTGGTATACATATTAATCAGTGTTATTTGTTATGAAACTAGACACAACACCTTGGAGTCTCTGGGGCAGTTTGCTGTTGGACACTGGGCCTAGGGTTGGCTCTGTATTGGGGACTGGGCCCAACAGGACCAGGGACAGGTATTCATTTGTCAGTAAATCTAGGAGGCGTCTTGCAGAGTTAACTTAATATGTAACAATTTATACCACGGCTTGATTTTATTTCCAATTATGATGCGTTGGTTAATTTTCTGTATATGCACAACTATGAAGTGGTCCCTGTTTACAGACCGTGTTACGCTTGGGTATCAATGCGGCAAGTTCGTAGTGAACTGTAATAAATGGTAAAGATGTGACAGCTTTAGCAAAATGATGAGCAGATGGAAATACAAGGAGTAGCAACAAATGATATGCCTCTGAGATGGTTTTTAGTGCCACCACACTTCATTTGGTCTTCCAGTCAACGTAATTTTGCTAAACTAGGCTTAACAGAACTTTGGAATGGCTAGTGTGACAGTGCCAATAAGGGAGGGACACCAAGTTCTGATTCCCCATTGTTACCCACTACCCTCTATTAACACTTGAGAGGAACACACAGGTTAGGGGTACGAACAACAGAAGCATGGTTATTTATACCCAAAATATATACTCTTTCTTTTGTTCAACAGAGCACACAAGTAATGAGTAGTGAATTAAAATAAAGACCTTAAGATACCAATGACAGTCAACACACACAACACTCAATGGGGTTACTGGTGATGCGCCAAAACCCCTGGTTAAAACATCCACGAAATCAAATTGGTCACACTGCGAGTCCAAACGAAATTAAATAATCCACTACCAACAATATGAAATAATTCACAGTAAGCAAAATGAAGTAACACACAGCAAGCAAAATGAAGTAACATGCAACAAACAATATGAAATGACACACAGCAAGCAAGGTTTGTTAATACAGCATAGAGGGAATGCTTCAAGACCACCTCCATAGTGCCAGTGCCGAAACACTCATCACCTACGTGCTTGAATGACTACCGCCCTGTAGCACTCACGCCCATAGTGATGAAGTGCTTTCAACAAGAAATGCTTGCCGCCCACACTGGACCCTCACCAATTTGCCTACAGAAGCAACAGAAGCACAGAAGATGCGATATCCACAGCGCTTCATTGTGTGCTCTCACACTTGGACAAGAATGCATATGCAAGAGTGCTGTTTGTTGACTTCAGTTCAGCATTTAACACAGTCATCCCCTCCAAGTTAATCGCCAAACTCTGCGACCTTGGAATCAGCAACCCCATCTGCAACTGGATCATGGACTTCCTGACCAACAGACCCCAGTTTGTTAGGTCAGGCCAGAACCGGTCCACCACCCTGTCACTGAGCACTGGTGCACCACAAGGCTGCATTCCTCTACTCCTTTTTCACCCATGATCAAGTTTGCAGATGACACCACGGTATGATCCAACTCCATCTCAGTTTGCAGTGACACGACGGTGAGTCTGACTACAACGAAGAGGTACAGGGAAGAGGTGAAGCACCTGGCTGCATGGTGTGCTGACAACAACCTGCTCTTGAACACCAGCAAGACCAAGGAACTCATCGTGGACTTCAGGAAAGAGAAGGGAAACACCCATGACCCCATCCACATCAATGGTATGGCTGTGGAACGTGTTACCAGCTTCAAATTCCTGGGAACCCACATCTCCGAGGACCTGTCGACCAACACCTCAAGCCTGGTCAAGAAAGCCCACCAGTGCCTCTTCTTCCTAAGGACACTAAAGAAAAACCACCTGTCCACTAGCATCCTGAGCAATTTCTACCGCTGTGCGATCGAGAGCACACTGACTAACTATGTGACAGTTTGGTATGGAAATTGCTCAGTCACTGGTCGCAAGGCTCTGCAGCGAGTGGTGAAAACTGCTCAGAGAATCACAGGGACTCCGCTTCCTGCCATTGAGGATGTCCACAAGAAAAGATGTCTGCGACGGGCACGCAACATTCTGAAGGACACCTCTCATCCTGCCAACATACTATTCCAACTCCTCCCCTACAGAAGGCGCTACAGGAGCCTCCAGACTAAAACCACCAGGTTCAGGAACAGATTCTTCCCCATTGCCGTCACACTACTGAACTCTGTCCCCCACTGAACCTCACACTGCACTCTACTGCTATAGCCCTTGGACTGCACATCTGTATATACTTCTGTACATAACTATCTCTAGCACATCTGTATATTGCATATCTGTATACTGCACATCTGTATATACTTCTGTACATCTGTATATACTTAACACTTCATACATCTGTACATAACTATCTCTATTGCACATCTGTATATTGCCCTTTATATTGAATCTATATAGCACATCTGTATATTACCCTCATTATCTCTTCACCTTACATGTATATCGCTCTTCTGCCTAATTATTATTCTGCCTATTTATTATTACTACTCTTATCTGAATATAATTTGCTCTTTAACTGAACATATTGCATTTACTGTATATACTGCACTTGCTGCTCTTTGCACTTCTGATTAGATGCCAAACCGCATTTCGTTACCTGTATTTATACATGAGTAATGCCAATAAAGTTGAATCTAATCTAATCTAATCTAATGCCACCGTTAGCGGGGCTATTGGCTGCACAGTCACCAGAAGCATACATAAATGGACAGACACTATACAGACGATGGACAAAAAAATTTAACAATTAAAACAAAGACAAACAAGCTCTATGCAACCGGCACACCGACATACACATACAGCGAACAACCACACACACGTACAAAAATAAACTGCCAGCACCCAGTCGCAGGCGGCCTAGCTGCCAGGTAGCCAGCCACCACAAAGTAGGACGACAGACGGGAAAATGGCAACAAAACAGGCAGAGGGCAAAACAGCAACACTGACCCTCACCGTTGGATGTCACACGACTCCTAGGGGAAATATAGGGGTGTTTATTTACTCTACTGTTAACCCTAGCTGCAGCAAATGGAGGGAAAAGAGGCATGAACCTACTGGGCAGTAGCTGACACACGGCACAGAGAGGTCAGCCTGTTGAACCGTCTTATGAGATTATTGCTGTAAACCACACAGTCAACACGTTACCCTGCTAGTTAATACTATTCGGTGCCTCTAAAAGTAGTTTTAAGTACATACCTGAGCTACGACCAACAAGTGCGTCGGAGGGTAATGATACAGCACTGCTAGCTAGTTAGCATATGCAACGCAGCCACGGCTAGAATGTACACAAACCGTAAATACTCAAACATATCGGAATGCAGGAAATTCAAACACAATGAAAAGGCAACATACCAACAAGCCAGTGGAAAAGGAATTAACGTCTGGTTAGCCAATTACAACGCATGTGGGGGCGAAGATGCAGGGACCGTCGTTAAAGTGCAGGTACAATCCTGTTACACTAGCTTGACAACCAAAGCCATGGAACTAACGACTGGGTCTTGGCCATAGCAGCCTCAGAACCTCCAACGTGCATTGACTTTCTGATATACGAGCGCCATGTCGTCAATTATCCCTTATATAAATAACTTAGACATTATCAAATCAGAATATTAATACAATAAGCCCTTATCATTCTCAGCGCAAGCCACAACCCGAACCCTTGTCAACGAGACGTTGAGATTAATAGAAACTGGCTTGTTAGCCTAGCTCATTGTCGTACACGGAGCAAATTATTATCAAACGGTGATGTCATGGGTCCTTCCATCGTATACATTTTCTGTGACTGGAATTAGCTCTGCGTCCTAAGATTAAACTAATAAGTCCATATTTTCTGTTAATATGGGAAGCACTAAACGTAGGCGGGCTAACGACAACTCCTCACTCTCAATAGCACCTGCCATACACAGCGACAGACTCTCAGCGGAACCCAGCTGTCAGACATTCAATCACGAGTAGTTATTCAAATTAATCACGCTGAAGACATGACCAGCCTACGTTCACTTTCACTCGGTGCTATTCACTGAGTAAAAATCTGTCATTATTCTTTGCACTGCAGTTTGAAGACCAGTTCCAGCGCTCGTTGCTAAAATCATAACTGAAACATACTAGTCATCTGACATCGCAGTGAACATGATTTGTTTGAGCTCACCAACTAAGAGAAACGTTTCAACAAAATAGCTATGATATTAACAACAGTTAATCAAAAGAACGTTAAAATAAATGTAAAACTGCCATTACCGTATCTGTCATGTCTGCAGTCATGGTCGCTCCAGTCTTCACGCTTGTTCCTCCTCCGTTTAGTGGTCACTGTGCTCAGAAAGGAAGGTGCTGATTGGCCGAAGAGGAGTCCTGTGTATCTGTGCTCGATTGCTCTTTCTCCATCCTTAAACTACCCGGATGTGGGTCACAGTAAATTTGAGTTTGAATTTTGAGTGAATTCAAATTCAAAGCATAGTATTCAGACTCAGTTTTCAATGCAAGGATTCAACTTAATAAATTTCACACAATGTGCAGTTATTCTATTTTAGCTATTCAAATTCAATTATAAAGTCTTCGAATTCAGTTTCTGGTGGCACATATTTCTGCCCATAAACATTACTCATTCATCTAACCAGTCCCAGTTTATCCCTTAACCCCTGAAGGATGTCTTCCTCACTCCGTAGTCCCATAACAGTTCTTAATGCACTTGATGTCCTGTGATGCCAGAAAAGGTACAGTGTCTCTGGGACCATCAGGGAATTTCAACTGGAAATGTACAGGCTTGACAAAGTATTTCTTTCTAGAGTAGTTCATTTGCCTCCCAAATGTGTCCTTGAGAGGATGACACTCGCAGGGGAAAGTCTGTGCATCAAATGACTGCCACCATCTTTGCCCTTAAAAAAAAAAAGTTAGCCCATGACTCCATCCTCCAGTTCATCCATTAATTTTTTTTCCTTCAGAAGCAGGGATAACTCGCCCATGGTAATCACACGCAATATCTCCTCTGACAGGCACAGTGGCAATTACACCTACACGAAACAGAAAAAGGAAATATGACTGTCATGTCCTCACAAAACTTTGACGCTGCTTTTTATATGTCATCCAATGTTTGTTGTTTGCTCACCTTTTCCCTTGCTTTCTCCAAAGTCCTTAATGTCAAGCCCCTTCCATTTCTGGTCAGTGATCGCCTTTATAATTTTCTCATCTTCTTCAATGACCATCTTCTCCGTTGAAGTTAATTTTCAGTTGGAGTCAGTAAACAAATCATTTGAACAACAATGAAAAACAGTTCAAAGAATTGCATATAACACTGTGCTCCTTGTCTTCCAGAGTGTTTACAACATACTGTTTTCTTTTCAAAGACAAGACAGATGCTTACAGAGGATACATTTTGTGCGCTGCTTGCACTGCTCTCTCTACCACTTGTCGTAAATGCTGTGGTCTTCATATCCAGCACTTATCCTCATCTGTTTTGTGGCCGGTAGGAAAGAACTTTCAGGCACACAATCTTCAACTCTTCACTCAATAATACATCCATAATTGCAATCACAAGTTTCACCAGACTCCAGTGGATTGTCACTGCTGGGCGCAGCACTCTTGCTGATCTGCTCGCAACAGAGATAATGGTAAAAAATTAGTTTGGTTTATGTTGGTGTATGTGACCCTTATTTAATTTAAATGCATGGGAGGAAGGGTATCCTAATTTATAAAGTGGGTTTGTGTGTGTGTGTGTGTGTGTGGCTATGACCTAGAACAACACCTCTTCCCGTGTGTTATGCAAGTTTTTTTGTTTTATCTGTACACAGTCCCGGTAAAATGAAATAAAATCATTCATTCATTGAATATGGATTGTGGCTGAAGTACTTTTGAAATACTCACTGCCACCAAAGACTAAGTTCTAAATCTGAATTTGCATTTGCAATGTGTTTTATACACACACACACATACATATATATATATATACAGAGATGTGTAATCCACTGAGCTTTGCTATCAAGAAATTTGCTGCTTATCTTCATTTAGGTGTTCATGGAGGACTTAAACTTACATGTAATGACACTTCAACAGCACTTGTCGATGCACCAATGAATGCACGGGTTCAATAGTTATCTAGACCTTGAGAAAAAAATGGAAGAAAGAGACATTACACTGTTGAGCCATTTGTTCTAGACAGGTTGCTGGTTATCAGTCACCAAGGCTAAAATTCCTTTGGTAGGCATTGGTACATCTACGTTCAGTCTGCAGTCTTCAGAGCCTAATGTCTTGGTTAGAGGAGCCACACATTGCGAAACACCCTAACCTAACTCTGCTGAAGGAAATGGTAACATTGATGCCCACAAAACACAGGGCACAGAGGCTGAAAGTGTTAGATAACACAACATTATTTTCTCTGAATAGAGAACTGACCCAAAATATTTGTCCAGCTACTGGGCTACAGCTGACCTGCCCCTAAGACTTGTTTGTGAATAGAGCATGGGTCAGTTATTTCAAAACAATCAAAACAAATTAACACACGTTACTGTGCCGTGAGTGACATAACTTTATCATACACAACTGAAATTTCAATTGACTTACCTAGGGTCTTCTTTGTGACAGGCTAACACCTTTCTGTGGTCTATGGCAACAGGCAGATGATTCTTGTTCAAAACTGTGCAGCCAACGAATACAAACAAGTCTGAAAAGAAGAGGATAAAATGTGTGTGCTTGGCAAGGAACTTCTATATTGTGCATCATGAGGAGTGTGATCCAATCATTACTTTGGACAGTGGTGGGTTACACATGTGGTAGCGGTCCTCCATGTGATACTCATGGTAGCGGATTCCACATCTGATAGTTGTGGTAGCGGTCTAAACATGTGATAGTTGTAGTCTTTGCACCATACCTTGGAGTTCAGCTGCTCCCCCTTGTGAGAGCCCCAGGCACAACACTCCCTAATAATACACAACATTAATAGTACAAAATTAATAACAACAACAACAACAACAACAAAGGGATGTTGGGATTATGGGTGCAAGTGTTTTTTTTTAATTAGCCACAAAAGCAAGAGTGCTGCATCTCAATTTTCCAACACCACCACCCATGTGTCTTTCTGAGGTGATATTGCTGACATACCGCCCTCTCTAGATCTGGGATTCATATATGGGTCTTGTCATAGCGCAGCCACTGCCTGTGGGAGCGCCAGGCACGACACTCCCAAAGAGTTTGTCTTAGTCAAAAGACCAAAAATTCATCTGTTTAAGGACAAGGACAGACAAATATTGTTGGCTTACATGTTTCAGCACAGTTGCGTACCTGGTGGAATTATTTTGCAAGACTGCTATTCAAAGACCCATAAATGAAATTATGTCACCACATTCAAATCACAAGGGGGAATCAGAATCAGTCTAATTGACTCTCTATACATTCAACAAATAGACAAGTCAAACAGACAAATGGAAAGATATAGACACATGCTGTATAATGGAGGCAACTATGTCCACATGTTCATTGAACAACATTGTTGTTCATTGTTGTTTCAGCCATATACACAGTACATAGTGAGACGAGACAACGTTTCACCGGGAACAATTGGTGATACACGTAACTGTTAAAACACAGTATGGACAAGACAGATACGTAATAGTGCCTACATACACTATTGCAGGAGAAAAATAACATTACAACACAGTTGTAAACAATCTGCAGGTCAGAATACAGGTGACCTAAAACAAACACGCTAGACAGGGCATGGCTTTTTGCAGAGCACTGTGGCTAGTGGTGTGATTTGTAAAATGAAGACTGTTCAATATAAATATAAATAATAGCAGCTAGAGACTATTCTACATAAATATAAGTGATGGCAGCAAAAAAGTGCAGGGGCCATAAGGTGCAGTGTGCTGTGACGCGCTGGTTTGCATCCTGAGTAAGAAATTCCAGTCCAACTGCACTACAGGTTGTTCAGCAGTCTGATTGCCTGCGGGAAGAAGCTCTTCCCCATTCTGGAGGTGTGGGCAGTGATACTGCGGAACCTTCTACCAGATGGTAGTAGGGTGAATAGTCCATGGGAGGGATGGGTAGTGTCTTTGGTAATGTTCTTGGCTTTCTGCAGACAGTGGGTGCTGTAGATGTCTGAGAGGGGGGGCAGAGAGACTCCAGTGATCTTTTCTCCTCACAATCCACTGCAGGGCCTTATGGTCTGCTGCGGTGCAGTTGCCGAACCACGCTGTGATGGCGCCGCTGAGGATGCTCTCAATCGTCCCTCTGTAGAAAGTTGTGAGGATGGAGGTTGGGAGATTGGCTTTACGCAGTCTTCTCAGAAAGTACAGACGCTGCTGGGCTTTCTTTGTGATGTGTGTGGTGTTGAGAGTCCATGAGTGGTCGTCAGTTATGTGTGTGCCCAGAAACTTTGTGCTCTGGACAATCTGTACTGGAAGGTTGTTGATGCACAGTGGGATGTGTTTATGCAGAGTCCGCCTGAAGTCGATGACCAGTTCTTTTGTTTTGTCCATGTTGAGGGACCGGTTGTTGTTGGTGCACCAGTTGCTGAGCTGAGCCACCTCTTCTCTGTACGGGGCCTCGTTGCCTCCGCTGATCAGACCCACCACGGTAGTGTCATCAGCAAACTTGATGATGTGGTTTGAGCTGTGCGTTGCCGCACAGTCATGGGTGAGGAGTGTGAACAGCAGTGGACTGAGCATGCAGCCTTGAGGTGCTCCAGTGTTCAGTATGGTAGTGCTGGAAGTCTTGCTCCCGATCCTGACTGCTTGTGGTCTGCCCACCAGGAAGTCCAGGATCCAGTTGCAGAGGGTTGTGTTCAGGCCAAGTTCACCTAATTTCGTTATCAGCTGCTGAGGGATGATGGTGTTGAATGCTGAGCTGAAGTCAATGAACAGCATCCTGACATATGCGTCCTTTTGGTCCAGATGAGAGAGAGCCAGGTGGACGGCAGTGTTGATGGCATCGTCTGTGGAGCGATTTGGGCGGTATGGAAACTGCAGTGGGTCCAGTGTGGCTGGTAGTTGTGACTTGATGTGTCTCAATACCAGCCTTTCGAAGCACTTCATGATGGTGGATGTCAGTGCAACTGGGCGTTAGTCATTGAGGCAGGTCACTGTGGGTTCCTTCGGAACGGGGATGATGGTGGTGGTCTTGAAACAGGTAGGAACGATACAGCTAATGGAGGCTACTCATGGCTCGAAATGAATGTTGTAATAATTCTCTTATTGGAGACAAATGTTCACAAGGATGTTGTTTCATCGGATTCCACATCTGATAGTTGTGGTAGCGGTCTAAACATGTGATAGTTGTAGTCTTTGCACCATACCTTGGAGTTCAGCTGCTCCCCCTTGTGAGAGCCCCAGGCACAACACTCCCTAATAATACACAACATTAATAGTACAAAATTAATAACAACAACAACAACAACAACAAAGGGATGTTGGGATTATGGGTGCAAGTGTTTTTTTTTAATTAGCCACAAAAGCAAGAGTGCTGCATCTCAATTTTCCAACACCACCACCCATGTGTCTTTCTGAGGTGATATTGCTGACATACCGCCCTCTCTAGATCTGGGATTCATATATGGGTCTTGTCATAGCGTGTTTTCACTGCCTGTGGGAGCGCCAGGCACGACACTCCCAAAGAGTTTGTCTTAGTCAAAAGACCAAAAATTCATCTGTTTAAGGACAAGGACAGACAAATATTGTTGGCTTACATGTTTCAGCACAGTTGCGTACCTGGTGGAATTATTTTGCAAGACTGCTATTCAAAGACCCATAAATGAAATTATGTCACCACATTCAAATCACAAGGGGGAATCAGAATCAGTCTAATTGACTCTCTATACATTCAACAAATAGACAAGTCAAACAGACAAATGGAAAGATATAGACACATGCTGTATAATGGAGGCAACTATGTCCACATGTTCATTGAACAACATTGTTGTTCATTGTTGTTTCAGCCATATACACAGTACATAGTGAGACGAGACAACGTTTCACCGGGAACAATTGGTGATACACGTAACTGTTAAAACACAGTATGGACAAGACAGATACGTAATAGTGCCTACATACACTATTGCAGGAGAAAAATAACATTACAACACAGTTGTAAACAATCTGCAGGTCAGAATACAGGTGACCTAAAACAAACACGCTAGACAGGGCATGGCTTTTTGCAGAGCACTGTGGCTAGTGGTGTGATTTGTAAAATGAAGACTGTTCAATATAAATATAAATAATAGCAGCTAGAGACTATTCTACATAAATATAAGTGATGGCAGCAAAAAAGTGCAGGGGCCATAAGGTGCAGTGTGCTGTGACGCGCTGGTTTGCATCCTGAGTAAGAAATTCCAGTCCAACTGCACTACAGGTTGTTCAGCAGTCTGATTGCCTGCGGGAAGAAGCTCTTCCCCATTCTGGAGGTGTGGGCAGTGATACTGCGGAACCTTCTACCAGATGGTAGTAGGGTGAATAGTCCATGGGAGGGATGGGTAGTGTCTTTGGTAATGTTCTTGGCTTTCTGCAGACAGTGGGTGCTGTAGATGTCTGAGAGGGGGGGCAGAGAGACTCCAGTGATCTTTTCTCCTCACAATCCGCTGCAGGGCCTTATGGTCTGCTGCGGTGCAGTTGCCGAACCACGCTGTGATGGCGCCGCTGAGGATGCTCTCAATCGTCCCTCTGTAGAAAGTTGTGAGGATGGAGGTTGGGAGATTGGCTTTACGCAGTCTTCTCAGAAAGTACAGACGCTGCTGGGCTTTCTTTGTGATGTGTGTGGTGTTGAGAGTCCATGAGTGGTCGTCAGTTATGTGTGTGCCCAGAAACTTTGTGCTCTGGACAATCTGTACTGGAAGGTTGTTGATGCACAGTGGGATGTGTTTATGCAGAGTCCGCCTGAAGTCGATGACCAGTTCTTTTGTTTTGTCCATGTTGAGGGACAGGTTGTTGTTGGTGCACCAGTTGCTGAGCTGAGCCACCTCTTCTCTGTACGGGGCCTCGTTGCCTCCGCTGATCAGACCCACCACGGTAGTGTCATCAGCAAACTTGATGATGTGGTTTGAGCTGTGCGTTGCCGCACAGTCATGGGTGAGGAGTGTGAACAGCAGTGGACTGAGCATGCAGCCTTGAGGTGCTCCAGTGTTCAGTATGGTAGTGCTGGAAGTCTTGCTCCCGATCCTGACTGCTTGTGGTCTGCCCACCAGGAAGTCCAGGATCCAGTTGCAGAGGGTTGTGTTCAGGCCAAGTTCACCTAATTTCGTTATCAGCTGCTGAGGGATGATGGTGTTGAATGCTGAGCTGAAGTCAATGAACAGCATCCTGACATATGCGTCCTTTTGGTCCAGATGAGAGAGAGCCAGGTGGACGGCAGTGTTGATGGCATCGTCTGTGGAGCGATTTGGGCGGTATGGAAACTGCAGTGGGTCCAGTGTGGCTGGTAGTTGTGACTTGATGTGTCTCAATACCAGCCTTTCGAAGCACTTCATGATGGTGGATGTCAGTGCAACTGGGCGTTAGTCATTGAGGCAGGTCACTGTGGGTTCCTTCGGAACGGGGATGATGGTGGTGGTCTTGAAACAGGTAGGAACGATACAGCTAATGGAGGCTACTCATGGCTCGAAATGAATGTTGTAATAATTCTCTTATTGGAGACAAATGTTCACAAGGATGTTGTTTCATCATAATGATGTCATGCTAATGTAACAGACTTTAACCAGCCGGCCAGTTACATTAATATTAAAAAGTCTTTGTATTGCTGTGATGATTGAATGATGGGGAGATGTGGAGTAGATCTGTCAGCATTTATTCTCTGCAACACATTAAACAGGGGAAAAGAATGCTAGCATCCCCCTTTTCCAAACTTCCATCCATTCCAAAGGATAAAATTGATGCACTTCTAGGCTACACATTTCAGTACATTATAGCCTACAGCGTGAAATACTTAGCTAAAGTAATACAACAGTGCTTGTGTTCGTATAGTGTAGTTTAACAAAAGTAGCATAAAAAAAAAGAATGAAAATGCATGTGCAGAGTTCTGAATAAAGTACATGACAAATCTTAAGTGGGTTTTAAGAATTCAGGAACATGTAACACATCAAACAGGGCATGTCACACCAGAACAGGAGAGAAGAGTGCTGGCATCCCTATGACAATGTAATGAGCCAGTTAGCATCTGGTTAATGGCTAATTAACGTTCGACAATTCACACGTATTTTATGACGTTAATTTGCATATCTGACATTCTACAAACGGCGAAAACGACAGTATTCATTTCCACATCACGAAACTCATACATGCCATAGAAAACAATTAAAAGTAGACTGTACAAATGAATTACATACACGGAGCACTAAGACATCCAGCTTGCCCCTTTTCCAGACATCCAACATGAGAAAGTCTGGGTGTGTGCAACCTCAATAAATGCCCGATCTGAAACAATAACAAAGCGATTCATGTAACCAAAGGAACCACATAGGTAAACAGTAAGGGATTTGGGACTTTAAAAACTGAAGTTTATTTATAACACTGTTACACTAGCATTACCCACATAGCCTTCTCGTGTTAAATAAAACATTAGCGGCTAGCTAGCCTAACGCAAATCTCTAGCAGCTGCCGTTAGCTAGTTTAGTTAAGTTAGCCTTGACAAGAATCCAATGCTACGTGATTTGGAAAACACAGACACTTACCGAGCTGGCCTGTGGTGGTAGCCCTGTGGGGGTTGCTGTCGCTGTCATCGTCGCTGTAGAGAAATTCTGGATTGCCGCCAGAACGGCTCTGCCGATGTTTTCTGCTAAGGATGATTCAGACATGTTTGCAAACCAACCATAAGAACAGTTGTGGATTCTAGCAGATGAAGGAAGGCGAGAAAGGTTCCTGCTGAGCAAGCGATGCCAAAGTCAGTCAAAGTGCGCCCTCTCGTGGCCATAGTGGAATTTGCATATTAGTTAAATATTTAATTTCACCTAAAATATATAGATTTAACAATTAGATTGATATTTAACATTTAGATTTAACATTTAGATATAGATTTACATTTAACATTTAGATTTACATTTAACATTTACATTTAGATTTAATATTTAGATTTAACATTTCTATTTATATTTAAATTTAACGTTTAGATTTAGATTCAGTATTTAGGTTTAACATTTAACATTTAGGTGTTACATTTAATATTTAGATGTAACTATTTTAAATATTTCTAAGATGACAAATATTGTTATAAATGTGATATAAATGTTTTAAAAGTTGACACCCATTTTTTAAACATTGTTTAAAGCTGAATGTGACAAAATGTGGCTGTAATTTTCAGCACGAGTCGCTTTACAAACGGCACCCCATAACATACTGTATTATGGAGGCAACTGTGTCCACATAGCAGCTATCTACGTAATGAAAGCCTACAAATAAGTGATAATATTCTAGACAAAGTAGAGTGACATAATATTTATGACACATGGAGTGGAATGTAAAGTGCAAAGTAATAGTTTATTAATAATAAAATTATCTGAACATTCTTTTGAAATAGTGTGATTATTATTTGTTTACAGTCAATATTTACATGAGAGCAGAACAAAGAGGACAAGACAAATAAAATCAATACCGGCAAAAGAAATGAGCGAAAGGCAACGTATTAATCAAGATGGATCGGCCTGGATTCACACCTCCATAACATCTTCAAATTCCTGAAGATTGATTGTTCCCAACTTGGACTAAAGTGTAGAAACACAGGACACTAATGTGAAAAATGCTCTAGTGAATAATATGTGAATAGTGAATTATCTGCACAGTCTCTGTGTGAATGTGTTTGATTATGTATCACCTGATTTACATTGCAAGCCAATTGAGACTCCTAGAAGCCTAAGATTCCAAAAAGCTGGTCTCCTTGTAATCCCAAGAATATCAAAATCTACGATAGGAGGAAGAGCCTTTTGTTACCGTGCACCCCTCCTGTGGAATAATCCCCCCCCCCACACACACACATTCGACAAGCGGACACTCTCAATACCTTTAAGTTTAGACTTCCTCTTTATTGTTTCCCATAGTTAGGGATGGTGCTGGCAAATCACTTCTCATGGGTCTTTTGAGAGGGTCTGCCTCTGCTGTGCCCCCAGTTGCGAGGCATGGTGGCCACTGACCATCCCTGCAGTGGTGTTGGGTTGCCATGCATCATACCTTAGTTATACTGCTATAGCCTAATGCCGCTAATCAAGTGTCATGCCGTACAACTCGCTCTCTCTCTCTCAATATCTATATATATGTGTGTGTCTATATATTTGTGTATATATATATATACGTATATATGTATGTATATGTGTATATATTCATATATGTATGTGTGTGTGGGGCCTGGCCTAATTCACTTTCTTCCTCTGTCCACAATTATCTCTGCTGAGTGTCATCCCTGACTCCTTCCGGCAGACTCCTCTCACCCTCCTCTCCTGAGTGGACTACAACCAACACTACGGGAGGCCCATGTCAGAACCGGCTCTCCATCATAGAGGCCCTTCCTGGACGCCTATGCTAGGCCCGTCTCCCCTTCCTTGAGGCTTTGTGATTGACCCCCCCCCCCCCCCACAATGGCACTGTCAAATGGACCCTTACTGTTACCCCCATGACCCATCTCACTCCTTTGAGTTTGACACTATGTCTGGCCGCTGCTACATTGTCCAGGCATAATTCCTGATAACCACCTATAGACTGACTACCATATAATGTAAAGTGGGATAACACTCCATTATGAACTATTATGAACCTCAGCTAAAACCATAGGCAACTTGTAGTCTGTCATGGTTACCACTGATTGTAATTTTTCTCCATGACCCCTGGCAGTTGGGTTAGCCCCTTGAGTCATGGATCTGCCCAAGGTTTCTTCCTAGATTAACTGAACATAAGGGAGTTTTTCCTTGCCCCTGTTGCTCTTGGGTGCTCCTTCTGTGAAGCGCCACGAGACAATACTATTATAAAAGATGCTGTATAAATAAAATTTTATTGAATTAAATTGAATTGAATTAATTCCACTTTAAAACAGGAATAAACCACCCACTTAATTTGGAATGAAGTTTAATTCTGAATAATCATTTTCATTAGGAATTAAGTGCTCACATGGTCTTTTTAAATTAATGTTTATTCAGAATTAAATAAATTTTATTCAGCACATAGTTTCATTCAGCATATAGTTTGCATTAAAATTACTCTCCCAGACTTCTGAGAACGTCTAGAATGACGAGAAGAGCATTGAGAAAGTTTAAAACAATTTACTCTACAAGCTCTTTTTTTAAATAAACCTGGCTGCTAGCAATAATCTTTCATTTGCCAATAAAAGATATGTCCTGTTGCAAAAAGCTGAAAAAGTGTCGTACGCTAAATGACCACAAGATGGCGACTATAGACCATTCTCTTGTGTTTGAGCAACATTAGAAATAACTGCCAGCACGGCCAACAGTATAAGCAATGCTATAGTACGGTACTTGCAGAATTGTGAGTGAAATAGGCTTAGTGTGTCCACATTATACATTCCCAAGCATGTAGGTCAGAAACAACTGGCATTAAAATTACTCTCCCAGACTTCTGAGAACGTCTGGAATGACGACAAGAGCACAGAGAAAGTTTAAAACAAGTTACCCTACAAGCCCTTTTTAAAATAAACCTGCGCTGCTAGCAATAATCTTTCATTTGCCATTAAAAGATATGTCCGGTTGCAAAAAGCTTAAAAAGTGCCGTACGGCAAATGACCACAAGAGGGCGCCTATAGACCACTCTAATGTGGATGAGGAACAGTATAAGCAATGCTACAGAGCGGTACTTGTAGAATTGTGAGTGAAATAGGCTTAGTGTGTCCACATTATACGTTCCCAAGCATGTAGGTGAAGACCAATGCGCAGTATTCAGTCTCGGCACGAAAATAATGGCTCTAGACACAAACTGTAACATTTTAAGGAGGCTAAAAAACAAAACAAAAAAGACCCTCACTTGTACTCTGTCTTGATGTGGTGTGGGGGCTTAAAAAGTCTTAATTATTGCAGGATCTCTCATTTCCCTACCATGACTAAGACCTGCACCAAAGGGTGTATTACAAGTCCTGTATTGTAGCATTTTTCCAATGTATCATCTGTCGCTGGCTGAAACAAACATTTAGTAATGTGTATGTCTGGATTGATAGTTTACATTAAAATTACTCTCTCAGACATCTGAGAACGTCTAGAATGACGAGAAGAGCATAGACAAAGTTTAAAACAATTTACTCTACAAACTCTTTTTAAAAGAAACCTGCGCTGCTAGCAATAATCTTTCATTTGCCAATAAAAGATATGTCCGATTGCAAAAAGCTGAAAAAGTGCCGTACGCGAAATGACCACAAGATGGCGACGATAGACCACTTTAATGTGGATGAGGAACAGGGGGAATTCAACTTTACTGTGACCTACATCCGGGTAGTTTAAGGATGGAGGAAGAGCAATCGAGCGCAGATACACAAGACTCCTCTTCGGTCAATCATCATCTTCCTTTTTGAGCACAGTGCCCACTAAACGGCGGAGGAACAAGTGTGAAGACTGGAGCGACCATTAGTGCAGATATGACAAATATGGTAATGAAAAATGTACATATATTTTAACGTTCTTTTGATCAACTGTTGTTAATGTAATAGCTTTTTTAACAATTCGGTTTCATCGGCGAGCTTAAATCATGTTCACAGTGATGTCAGACGACTAGTATGTGTCAGTTATGATTTTAGCAAGGAGAGCTGGAGCTAGTCTACAAGCCCCCTGCAAACAATAACGACACCTTTTTACTCAGTAAATAACACCGAGTGAAAGTGAACGTAGGCTGTCTTCAGCGTGATTAATTTTAATAACTACTCGTGATTGAATGTCTTTGACACCGTCGGGTTCTGCTTAGTGTCTGTCGCTGTGTATGGCAGGTGCTATTGAGAATGAGGAGTTGTCGTTAGTCCGCCTACGTTTAGTGGTTCTCTTTGATATTAACAGAAGATACAGACTTATTTCTCTATCTTAAGACACAGAGTCAATTCCTGCCACGGAATATGTATACGGAGAAAGGACCCATGACATCACCGTTTAATATTAATTTGCTCCCTGTACGACAATGAGTTAGGCCAACAAGCCTGTACTTCACACCAGAAGCGACCAAAGCGACCAGGTCATATTCATACAATGATTCATGAATTATTTAGGCCGCTGACTGAAAACATCAATTTACTTAAATCACATCATTCTTCGGATTAAATTGCAATATCGTTTTAAACATGATTATGTTTGTAGCAGTATTTAAAAACTTGGCCTTGGTCGAGGCAGTCCACAAGAGCAAAGCAACTGCGGATAAAATCCCGCTTAAAACTACTAGCCTTAACAATGCAGAATGCGTTCTATAAATACTGGCACGTATCACTTCTGTATCATCATCTCAGCATGGAAGACCAGGATCTTGTCTTGTCTGTCCCACTACCTCCGCAATTTTCTCCCACGCTTCACTTTTTTTGTTTGCATCGCTGAAGCAAAACAGGATTGGGTCGTAGAGGCCCGGATAGCCTGCCACTGCTGTGATGAGCTGCACTTTACTGTTGTCCACGTACACGCATGGGATAGTGGGAAACGTACCTTCGATTCGTTCCTTCGTATGTCAAGTACATGTGAAGAAATTGACAATAAAAGTGACTGGTTACCGTGCCAGAAATGGAATGTCCACTGAAGACAGAAGACACTGAAACGCTTTGCCTTGGCACTGTTCCCCTTTCTCATTCAAATAGTTTTGGAAGAGACATTTATTTGACCACACTCGCTCATGCTTTGTACCTACTTCACCATCATTGACAGTCATGCCTGTGCTAGAGGACTTTTAATAACTTGTGATGGGACAATTCCAGTGCAGGACCTCATGTATCCAGGCACCTTGTAGACCACCTTTCACCATTTACAGCAAACTAATTAAAACTAAATGTATGAAATGCCACAAAGTTGTATTTTGCTTTCATACTTTTTTTTTTTTAATCAGACACCATCACATAAATTCTGGCAATTCTGACAACCACAGGGAGGAGGGTAAAATCACTTTTTTTAATCGTGACAATCACATAAATGTGATGAATTCTGACTTACAGGGAGAAAACATCACTAATGAAGGCTGATAAAGCAAAACAAAAACACTTATCGAAAACATCCTAATGCTGCTTAAAGCACAGAATTCAGTGTAATGGTTAACATGACCAGAATACAAGATACAAACTAGATATTGCCACAAATATCTGAAACCCATTTACTACTTTAGCCTGAATGTATATATTTTGTACTGAACACTGAAGGTATGGAAAAAAACGTATCACTAGATATTTGCAACGTCGGCATTTCACATAAACCAGATTGTATTGCTACATGCAGTGACTTGGGTAGCAAACTGTAAGTACACCATACTGGATGTCACAGGTGTGATTGAACGACTGAAGTTTCTCTTCTTCTGGTAAGACGGGAATGTGGTCTTGTCCTGTCAGCCACTGGAGAAATGTACTGGGGGACAGGTGACCTGGATAGTTACCCACCTCTGGATGTTCATCTTTTCAGAGACAGATGAAACAATCATGTATATGAAACATTGGGCAGTTTGCCTGTACCGACCTGTAAATCCAATATCTGACAAGGAAAGTTTATCACATATAATAACTGGGTGTAAAAAATGCAGTTTAATTATGGGGGTGGGGGCTTACTGATGGCAGGGGAGGTGGAGTAGTGTGATGTGTATGTGGGGGAGAGGGCTCAGGTTTGGGCAATGGCAGGGGCAGAAGGGCAGGGCAAACAAGGTCTTTAATTGTACATAAGTGTACTTGCAATGATGATGTAGCCTACATGGAAACTTGTCTGTGTGTGTTATGTATATGTGTGTTATGTATATTAGAGACACTAAGTACACAGAGTTTACAAGAAAAAGACTAAATAAGCAATTACATGCTTCCAGCTGCTGCAAGAAGTACTGTAGGTGGTTCATAACACTCACTTCAACTTGTTCTTTGTTGTAACCCTTCTCACTGAACTCAGGATGGCACGCCCCATAAACAAAGTCAGCATCACGCTGGTGAGAGAAACAACGTGTCGTTATGAGTTTATCCAGAAAGACAGAGTGACTGGGAGAGAGCTGGAGAGTTGGTACAGCAAGCGGCCCTGGTGACACCATAGATTTTTTTTTGGGGGGGGGGGGAATTCTGCATATTGGTCATTTAACTTAAATATCTTCATTAATATTGTCCAATGACCCCACAAATGCTATGAGTCTATTATAAAAAGTTAAAGTAAAGGACATGAATGTTACTTAAAATAAGCTTGGTTTATGATTTGGAATTACTGTTGGTATTTAAGTGGCATCAGTCACAGTAGGAGGTGGGGTGGTTCACAGATATAGTTCCCTGGTTCTCCATCATCAGGTTAGAACTGAAGAAGCCTTTTAGATGAGAGTCAAAATGTATTCAAGTGGAAAAAGTTGCTTACAACTTTGACAACCATGACCTAGATGAATGAGAATGCCAAAAGACTTAAGTGGCATCAATACATGGGTGTGTGTGTGTGTGTGTGTAGGGAGGGGGGCGGTAGGGGGTGTCCCTTCTTTCACTGGGAGACAGTGTTGTATATGTGTACATGCAAGATGTGTATATGATGTATATGATGTATATGTGAGATGTGTATATGATGTATATGGTGGATATGTTATGTTATATGGGATATATTTATGATGTTTATATGCTGCTGGACACCTTAATTTCCTTTGGGATTAATAAAGTAACTCTACTCTACATCCCTACTAAAGCGTACATCTATCAACTCACCTTCATCTCCTCTCCTGGCAGATGTTTGGATACTGGTTCATTACATCAGCGAGCCCATAAAGCTGCAGACAATTTCTTCCTTCTTTTCAACATGAACAGGTCCATTATAGCCACAGTTCAAAATTTCCTCAATCAGTTCAGTCATTGTAGCCTCTGTGGCCGACTCAACCTTAAAAACACACACACACACACACACACACGCCTAAGAGATAATCAAAGACACAACATGAGTACGATGGTAAATACTGCGTGTTTGTACCCGACACAGATGTGGAGGGGCCTTTACACTTCGATAAGCGTGATATTCAACAAATACATACACCATGGAGTTGATTGTTAGTGATAGTCTGTGGTAGTGGTAGTTGTGGTAGTGGTAGTTGGCACCTTGCATGGCAGCCTTAGTCATCAGAATCATATATCACAATATTTTTGACCAAATATCTCAGTACTGATGTTGCTACAAAATTCCCTGACTTCCATGAATTCTGTGACGGTGGGGAATACTGTATTACAAATGTTGCGTGCTGGCTCAGGGCACGCAACATTAAGCGGGAAGACCAGGCGGTTTCATATCGATAATCTAAATATTTACTAAATTAATAAAGTTAAATGAACAATAATTAAAGATAAGTATAATAAGTGTGGTGCATGTCAGTGTAATGAGAAAACAAAAGTGTTGTCGATAATCAGTCAGATTTCACCAGCACTCCTGAAAGAAACAGTATAAATTAGTAGAAACAGTCATGTTCTTAGACTAAAACATACTCAGGGCAGAAAGCAAGAAATAATTCTATGCGTTGCATAACATTTTGAGCTAAGTTAAGTAATTTGAGCAAAATAGTTTGCCACATATTAACAAATAACCATTTTACTTCTCATTCAAGTGAGGTAGGGAAAATGTTAGTAATGTAATCCCATAGGCATAGCTAAATTGCTTGATCAAGATACAACATGGAATATTTGGGACATTTTCCAGTCTGGTCACCCTCAAACAGCTTCTGCTCAATCCCTGCAACCATCTCTTTGAAAACAAAGAATGATTCAATGTCACTACGGTTATGAACGGATTTCAAATAAACTTTCAGTAAATGTTGATAATGAGAAAGGAACACGTGATTACATTTGGGTGATCAGTTGAAGCAAAGGGGAGTAAATAGTACAAAATCCAAGCTGTTTGGCAAAGGTTCTAGTTCCAATGTGTGTACCTGTGAGGAACTCCCTCCATAGTGCTCCTGTATCAAGGCCTCCCCCATGAACCGGATTTTTAACCAACTGGTTGGCAATGGCTTCTTCTGAGCTTCCATTGAACAAGGCTCCGCTCCACCACATGGGATCTTGATGCAGTGAGAAGAAATTCTTCCTCATTGTTAACAGCAGCAGAGATGGCCTGCAGAACATCATTAAGGCTGAAGGAGAAATTAATGGGTGTCAGTGTGATTCTGGAAACTGTATATTGTCTGTATTCCTTAAAGTCTGTGGTTGTCCGGTGTATGCATGTTGTATGTATGTATATGTGACATGCTTTACTCTGTGTGAGTATTTGCACGTTTTTGTCAGTGACTTTTGTTAGTTCAGTCCCTGGATTATTTGACATGATGACGTACTTGGCCCCAAAAGTTTAAGAGTCTTGGCTTATTTACTGTCACAGACTATACAAGCACACAAACCTAGAAATGCTCATCTTCTGTTTTGAATTTGTAGGAATAAAGGCAGGTTTTCTAAAATGACAAAACACAAATATGAATTTGACAGTGAAACCCATATCCCCTGACCTAAAACAAAAGTGTACAAAAACTCATATAAAAGTTAAAGGTGGACTTTAAATACACAGATGTCAGCCTTTATGGTAACAGCTCAGGTAACAACAGGTAAGTTTAACTGGTCATTAACCCATTGGTGGGAAGACAGGTGCTTGGAGGGATATGCCTAACTAAATGCAACAATATTTTGACATATTTTTTAGACATATTTGAAGATTCTCTTACCTCTCTCCACACTCACTGTGCCTCCAGCTCATTGGGAGGGAAAGATTGAACACACGGTCTGCTGGAATCATTTAAATGTTTAACATAAAAGGTGGAGACAATAATAGCTCAAAATTAAACACTTAACATCACAACATACCTCTGTCTTTGAGGACACAAAAAGCACATCTTACTCTGTAGGCTGTCAGGAGGAATGACAAAATTGAGAAAGACATTGTGATGTGATGCCAATATTAATTTTTCTTGATTGCATATATCTGTTATCTATCATTCATCTTTCAACAGATGTACTTCGTCCAAAACTTTTTTAAAACCAAAATACCACTGATGTTTGAAAAGGTACCAATTGTCACCTTCTGATTTGAGTTTACCTCAAAGCCTTCCATATTAAATTTGGAGTTTCTGTAATCTGAGTCATCACTAATCTGATAAAGGAGAGTAGCAAGTTCTCATTTATTATATGAAGATGGTGTATGAAGTGAGTATTATGCAAGCAATATTCACAATGTTGCACCCGAGGAAGATCTTGAGGAGCAAAACATTGTCTATTACAGATATCTAGTGGCAAGCTTAAAAGTGTGCAGTAGTTGTTTCTGTGTTTTACAGGGTACAGGTATTAGTAGTATAATGTGTCTCCCAAAATACAATGGGTCTGTACATACCTCCTGTGGATATGTATCTGAAGGCTTACAGGCTTGAACATGCAGTGAAAGGATTTGTAGTGGATAGCTGGTCTGACAGGAGTGGCACACTGCCTTTGGCATAGTGGAGACGGACCTGGAGTCAGAATGCAGTAGCAGAGTTTCTACTTCCTCCTGTATTGGAGCAATATATAGGACACCCTTTCCGCCTCCACTTGCAGTCTTCAGAATTAGCCCTGAATAGCCACTGTCCTCAGGAGCACCATGTGTAATTTTCTAGCACCCCACCCTCCTAAAAAGAAAAGTAAGTTAATAGTTGAATTGTATTGGAATGTGACAGTACTCATCACTCATGATATTGATCATTTTTCATTTTATTATAACTAAATTACATTGGTCGTGAGTAAGTTCTATGTACATGCTGCTTTGTAAATCAGCCAGCCCCCAGACACACTTTCCAGTTTTGGATAGAGATCTTTGAGGGTTGAACATACCTTCAAGAGCAATATAAACCACCAGTAAAATAAATAATACCACATACACCACATTGTGACATTTGTTTTGATAGTGGGCTATATTAATATATATAAAACTTGTTAATGATGCCACCTCACCTCATCATGGGTGTAGCTCTCTGCTATCAGCGTGGATCTGCGTCCCAAACCAGCTTGGAGATGGAAAATTTCTTCACTGCCTTTGGGAGTGCGTTCAAGACATTTGGGTAAAGGGTGAAGTGGTTGGCGGGCCCTCAAACACACTGGTGCTTTCCCTTGGCTCCAAAAAGGGCAGGAAAAGACCCGTGATGATGAGAACATTACATTACACAATACAAGTACACATCTCACTAGCTATAGTTTGAGAATTTAAATTGACTAATGTATAAGTCAGTCTGGCACAGAAATCAAAAACGGTGAAGGACCTCACATTTCTGTGTGCACACTGGGTCGGCCATCTCTGCCCCTTTCCTGACTCGTTCCCTGTCTGTTAGAATGACACCATGTTCAGAAGATGGATCACAATATTTTATGCTGAGTAGTTAACATTTAAATGAAGTAAAATGATTGAATTGAAGAATATACATTCTATATATACTTCTAAAATTATTGCCATCAATTCCCCCTTTTCAAGTCAGAATGACTTGATCTTTAACATTGCAAAAATCTGAATGAGTATCAAAATTAGAGCCAGGAATGGAATAAATTTCATACAATGGTTCCATTACATTCAAAACTCTGTTCATATTGATTATGGCCTGTGTGACATCTAGGTTGAGAGAGCACACGAGAGATCATGGGATAACTGTAGCAACAACAATAGATGAGAACAAATACAGAGATCAGAATCATACCCAGGGATCCTAAAATCATAAGAACATATCAAGTTCATCCTCCCAGAGAGTCAAGGAATTCCTCCACCCTGTGTTGCCATGACACTGAAAGCAAACCTTTATTTGAATGTATGTCTTTGTTAGATTGGATGATAACTTGACGCAAGTCATTAACAGAGCTGCTTGCATCAGGGACATAAACACAACATTCCTTACCAATTACTTTACAAGTACCACCTTGTGCGGCAAATAAAATATCAAGAGCCATTCATCATCAAGCATCAAGCATGGTCTTAAGTGTTTGGTTTGCAGTTTGTTCAAAAGCTTTTCTGAGGATTGATACGTCGTTCTGTAGATCACGAATTACAGGGTTACAGATTTTTCCTAAGGGCTTCAAAGATATCTTTAGTAACTATACAAGATGGGGGAATCAGATGTGCGAAATAACATACTCCTGAAGCATTAACAGGAATAGATGTATATGCGGATTCACCACAGGCAAATGCAGACCATTTGAGGAGCAATCCTCACAGGAATCGTAATGTTACATTTTGAGTTACCCAGCTTGTATCCAAGACAGGGGCTTCTATGCTAACCACTGGGGTGGGCGCAACAAATTTCGGTTCATTTTCTTTGGGACATCTTTGTGTTCAAGGATCTATGCATCCATGTCCACAATATTAGAGAAGTTTGGTTTTGAGTGTCGTTTGTTCCGACGTTTTCCCGAGATTGCCAACCACACTGCCAGGGGCCTGCAGGGTTGTCATACAGAAAGGGGCGCTGAATAAATTTTGCTGCTGAAGCAAGGGCTTCCATTTTTACCGTTTCGACGAAATGTTTACTAGCACAACTTTGGAAAAGTTGCCAATCTTCAGGTTTATACGGGGACGCAATCATTGGCCAACCACACCCGTCAGAAGGCATTAGGTGACAGACGTAACAATTAGATTTGTTTTATTTCTGGGCTATGGTTTTAGACATTACAGGGGCCAAATTCTCAGTGTCCCTGGGGTCAATAGGAGGCAGCATGGACTCTTGGGAGGTTGGAGTCACTGTGAAACACACATACATAAGTCATTAACATTTTGAACATCAGTTACAGTCCACAAACAATCCTTAAATCCGAGGCGAGTGTATGCGGGTATTCAGTGTACATGCATATGTGTGCGAACAAAGTGTGCAGAAGGGCGGTGCTAGGCTCACACCCTTTGTCTCTCTTCCTTGGAAGAGGCGATCCTCTTCGTGTTGTGCAAAATGTGGGAAACGTGAGTGTGTGTGCAAACATGTTGTGCATAGGGCGGACCTAATCTCTATTAATAGGAGGCATCCCTCCACACCCTGTGATTCTCCTCTTCCAGTGGTCGTTTCTTGTCCACCTAAACTGAAGGTCCAGGTGGACTACCTGACCTCCAGATCCTAGCTGCTTTGGATTTATTCTGCCCTACAGCAGGTCCACTAAAGTAAATTAGATGCGTGAAGTTGAGTGAATTAATTATCAGTTTCCAGAGATCCTTTGAGAGGTAAAATTCTGCTCCGGTAGCACAGCAGCTCTCCTGTAACCATAGCAGGGAGTCTGGAAGGTCTCTGATGGAGTTGTGTTCAGTTTCTCTCATCCCCCTTTCGACGTTGTAGCAGTCGTTCTCTCATCCACATTAAGCGGGAGCTCTCGGTTCTGGTCATTTCTATGACTCAGGTGTAACCATTGATACCTGTAAGATTAGAGCTCAACACATATCATACACCAAGATTCAGAAATATAACATATGGGTTTTTCTGACAAGTCATAAACTTTAATTATTACACTCCTTGTACTAAGACAATAAAAATGATATGAAATGTGAATGTATTCATGTTTGCTAACATACAGAAATACATTCCAAATCTATCTGAAATAAGGTCTTTGAGGGGAAGGATGATTCCTATTGTTTCTGTGCCATGCCAAATGGTGGCGGCTCCTGGCTGAATTTACTTCTAAAATGATTGCCATCATTACAGACCGTGTTACGCTTGGGTATCAATGCCCAAATTCGTGGTGAACTGTAATAAATGGTAAAGATGTGACGGCTTTAGCAAAATGATGAGCAGATGGAAATACAATGAGTAGTAAGAAATGATATGCCTCTCAGAGGGTTTTTAGTGCCACCACACTTCATTTGTTTTTAATTTTCCTAAGCAAGGCTTAACAGAACTTTGGAATTGCTAGTGTGACAGTGCCAATAAGGGAGGGACACCAAGTTCGGATTCCCCATTGTTACCCACTACCCTCTATTAACACTTGAGAGGAACACACAGGTTAGGGGTACGAACAACAGAGGCATGGTTATTTATACCCAAAATATATACTCTTAATTTTCTTTTGTTCAAGTAGTGAGTAGTGAATCAAAATAAAGGCCTTAAGATACCAATGACAGTCAAAACACACAACACTTCATGGGCTTACTGGTGATGCGCTGAAACCCCTGGTGAAAACATCCCCAAAATCAAATTGGTCACACTGTGAGTCCAAATGAAATTAAATAATCCACTACCAATAATATGAAATAATTCACAGTAAACAAAATAAAGTATCAGACAGCAAGCAAAATGAAATGACACACAGCAAGCACGGTTTGTTAATACAGCATACAGGTAATGTCACCGTTAGCGGGGTTATTGGCTGCACAGTCACCAGAAGCATACATAAATGGACAGACACTATACAGACGATGGACGAATTTAAACAATTAAAACAAAGACAAACAACAACTTCTGTGCAACCGGCACACCGACATACACATACAGCGAACAACCACACACACGTACAAAAATAAACTGCCAGCACCCAGTCGCAGGCGGCCTAGCTGCCAGGTAGCCAGCCACCACAAAGTAGGACGACAGACGGCAACAAAACAGGCAGAGGGCAAAACAGCAACACTGACCCTCACCGTTGGATGTCACACGACTCCTAGGGGAAATATAGGAGTAATTATTTACTCTACTGTTAACCCTAGCTGCAGCAAATGGAGGGAAAAGAGGCATGAACCTACTGGGCAGTAGCTGACACACGGCACAGAGAGGTCAGCTTGTTGAACCGTCTTATGAGATTATTGCTGTAAGCCACACAGTCAACACGTTACCCTGCTAGTTAATACTATTCGGTGCCTCTAAAAGTAGTTTAAAGTACATACCTGAGCTACGACCTACAAGTGCGTCGGAGGGTAACGATAGAACAGCACTGCTAGCCAGTAAGCATAAGCAACGCAGCCACGGCTAGAATGTACACAAACCGTAAATACTCAAACATATCGGAATGCAGGAAATTCAAATGCAATGAAAAGGCAACATACTAACAAGCCAGTGGAAAGGGAATTAACGTCTGGTTAGCCAATTACAATGCAGGTGGAGGCGAAGATGCAGGGACCGTCGTTAAAGTGCAGGTACAATCCTGTTACACTAGCTTGACAACCAAAGCCAAGGAACTAACGAGTCTTGGCCATAGCAACCTCAGAACATCCAACGTGCATTGACTTTCTGATATACGAGCGCCATGTCGTCAAGTATCCCTTACATAAATAACTTAGACATTATCAAATCAGAATATTAATACAATAAGCCCTTACCATTCTCAGCGCAACCCACAACCCGAACCCTTGTCGTCAACGAGACGTTGAGATTAATAGAAACTGACTTGTTAGCCTAGCTCATTTTCGCACACGGAGCAAATGTTAAACGGTGATGTCATGGGTCCTTCCACTGTATACATTTTCTGTGACTGGAATTAGCTCTGCATCCTAAGATTAGACAAATAAGTCGATATTTTCTATTAATATCAAAGGGAAGCACTAAACGTAGGCGGACTAACGACAACTCCTCATTCTCAATATAGCACCTGCCATACACAGCGACTCTCAGCGGAACCCGGCGGTGTCAAAGACATTCAATCACGAGTAGTTATTCAAATTAATCACACTGAAGACATGACCAGCCTACGTTCACTTTCACTCAGGGCTATTCACTGAGTAAAAAGGTGTGGTTATTCTTTGCACTGCAGTTTGCAGACCAGTCCCAGCGCTCGTTGCTAAAATCATAACTGAAACATACTAATTTGACATCACAGTGAACATGATTTGTTTAAGCTCGCCGACTAAGCGAAACGTTTCAACAAAATAGCTATGATATTAACAACAGTTAATCAAGCGAACGTTAAAATAAATGTAAAACTGTCATTACCGTATTTGTCATATCTGCAGCCATAGTCGCTCCAGTCTTCACACTTGTTCCTCCTCCGTTTAGTGGGCACTGTGCTCAGATCTCACAGTGCTGATTGGCCGAAGAGGAATCCTGTGTATCTGTGCTCGATTGCTCTTCCTCCATCCTTAAACTACCCGGATGTGGGTCACAGTAAATTTTTATTTGAATTTTTGAGAGCTGAACATGAATTCAAATTCAGATCATAGTATTCGGATTCACTTTTTCAATGCAAGGATTGAACTTAATAAATACAATTTCAAACTATGCGCAGTTATTCTAGTTTAGCTATTCAAATTCAATTATAAATTCCCTCGAATTCAGTTTCTGGTGGCACATATTTCTGCCCATAAACATTACTCATTCATCTAACCAGTCCCAGTTTATCCCTTAACCTCTGAAGGATGTATTCCTCACTCCGTAGTCCCATAACAGTTCTTAATGCACTTGATGTCCTGTGATGCCAGAAAAGGTACAGTGTCTCTGGGACCATCAAGGAATTTCAACTGGAAATGTACAGGCTTGATATTGTGTTTCTTTCTAGAGTAGTTCATTTACCTCCCAAATGTGTCCTTGAGAGGATGACACTCACAGGGAAAAGTCTGTGCAACAATACAAGGACTGCCACCATCTTTGCCCTTGAAAAAAAAGATAGCCCATGACTCCATCCTCCAGTTCATCCATTAACTTTTTTCCTTCAGAAGCAGGGATGACTCACCCATGGTAATCATACACAATATCTCCTTTGGAGACAGGCACAGTGGCAATTACACCTACACGAAACAGAAAAAGGAAATATGACTGTCATGTCCTCACAAAACTTTGACACTGCGTTTTGTCATCCAATGTTGTTTGCTCACCTTTTCCCTTGCTTTCTCCAAAGTCCTTAATGTCAAGCCCCTTCCATTTCTGATCAGTGATCGCTTTATTTTCTCATCTTCTTCAATGACCATCTTCTCCGTTGATATCCAATGTTGACGAATGTCTTTAAATTCTGGAAGGTTTGTGTTCCATTTCTCTTGAAAGATGATGAATCCATGTCAGTTCACACCTGCCAAAGTGAACTGAAGTAAATTTTCAGTTGGAGTCAGTAAACAAATCATAAACAATGAAAAGCAGTTCAAAGAATTACATATAACACTGTGCTCCTTGTCTGTGTTTACAACATACTGTTTTCTTTTCAAAGACAAGACAGATGCTTACAGAGGATACATTTTGTGCGCTGCTTGCACTGCTCTCTCTACCACTTGTCGTAAATCCTGCGGTCTTCATATCCAGCACTTATCCTCATCTGTTTTGTGGCCGGTAGGAAAGAACTTTCAGGACCTTCAGGCACACAATCTTCAACTCTTCACTCAATAATACATCCATAATTGCAATCACAAGACATACCTTTCACCAGACTCCAGTGGATTGTCACTGCTGGGCGCAGCACTCTTGCTGATCTGCTTGCAACGGAGATAATGGTAAAAATTTTGTTTGGTTTATGTCACACACACACACATACATATATACATGAAGATAAGCAGCAAACTTTTTGATAGCAAAGCTCAGTGGATTACACATCTCTGTATAATCCACTGAGCTTTGCTATCAAAAAGTTTGCTGCTTATCTTCATTTAGGTGTTCATGGACTTAAACTTAGACAGCTTGCTGGTTATCAGTCACCAAGGCTAAAATTCCTTTGGTAGGCATTGGTACATCTACGTTCAGTCTGCAGTCTTCAGAGCCTAACGTCTACAAAACTGTATTTTGTCATTTATTTTTTGGTCAGAGGAGCCACACATTGCAAAACACCCTAACCTAACTCTGCTGAAGGAAATGGTAACACAGGGCACAGAGGCTGAAAGTGTTAGATAACACAACATTATTTTCTCTGAATAGAGAACTGACCCAAAATATTTGTCCAGGTACTGGGCTACAGCTGACCTGTCCCTAAGACTTGTTTGTGAATAGAGCATGGGTCAGTCATTTCAAAACAATCAAAACAAATGAACACACTTTACTGTACCGTGAGTGACATAACTTTATCATACACAACTGAAATTTCCATTGACTTACCTAGGGTCTTCTTTGTGACAGGCTAACACCTTTATGTGGTCTATGGCAACAGGCAGATGATCCTTGTTCAAAACTGTGCAGCCAAGGAAAACACAAAGACAAGTCTGAAAAAAGAGGATAAAATGTGTGTGCTTGGCAAGGCAACTTCTATATTGTGCATCATGGGGAGTGTGATCCAATCATTACTTTGGACAGTGGTGGGTTACACATGTGGCAGCGGTCCTCCATGTGATACCCATGGTAGCGGATTCCACATCTGATAGTTGTGGTAGTGGTCTAAACATGTGATAGTTGTAGTCTTTGCACCATAGCTTGGAGTTCAGCTGGTCCCCCTTGTGAGAGCCCCAAGCACAACACTCCCTAATAATACACAATACACATTAATGAATAATAATAACAACAACAACAAAGGGATGTTAGGATTACTGGTGCATGTGGGTTTTTGTAATTAGCCACAAAAGCAAGTGCACTAACTGATCCATAGCGCTGTATCTCGGTTTTCAAAAGTAAGGCTTTCCAACACCACCGACCAGGAGTCTCTCTGAGGTGACATTGCTGACATACAGCCCTCTCTAGATCTGGGATTCATATATGGGTCTTGTCATAGCGTGTTTTCACTCTGGGCCCCCTTGTGGGAGCGCCAGGCACGACACTCCCAAAGAGTTTGTCTTAGTCAAAAGATCAAAAATTCATCTATTTAAGGACAAGGACAGACAAATATTGTTGGCTTAATGTTTCAGTACAGTTGCGTACCTGGTGGAATTATTTTGCAAGACTGCTATTCAAAGACCCATGAATGATGACCACATTCAAATCACAAGGGGGAATCAGAATCAGTCTAATTGACTCTCTATACATTCAACAAATAGACAAGTCAAATAGACAAATGGAAAGATATAGACACATACTGTATAATGGAGGCAACTATGTCCACATAGGAGCTATCTACATGATGAAGGCCTACAAATAAGTGATAATATTGCAGACAAAGTAGAGTGACATCACATTCAAAACATTAGGAGTGGGATGTAAAGTGCAGAGTAATAGTTTATTAAAGTGTCTGTTTTCCAAATCACGTAGCATTGGATTCTTGTCAAGGCTAACTTCACTAAACTAGCTAACGGCAGCTAGTAGAGATTTGCGTTGGAGGCTACTCATGGCTAAGTTAGCCTTGACAAGAATCCAATGCTACGTGATTTGGAAAACACAGACACTTACCGAGCTGGCCTGTGGTGGTAGCCCTGTGGGGGTTGCTGTCGCTGTCATCGTCGCTGTAGAGAAATTTTGGATTGCCGCCAGAACGGTTCTGCCGTCTGCCGATGTTTTCTGCTAAGATGGTTGCAAACCAACCATAAGATCAGTTGTAGATTCTATCAGATGAAGGAAGGCGAGAAAGGCTCTTGCTGAGCAAGCGATGCCAAAGTCAGTCAAAGTGCGCCCTCTCGTGGCCATAATGGAAGTTGCATATTAGTTAAATAGTTTCACCTGAAACATTTAGATTTGACATTTAGATTTACATGTAACAGTTAGGTTCAACATTTATATTTAACATTTTGATTTAATATTTAGATTTAACATTTATATAATTTGTTTAAATTTAACATTTAGATTCAGTATTTAGGTTTAACATTTAGATGTTACATTTAATATTTAGATTAAACTATTTAAAATATCTATAAGATGACAAATATTGAGGTGCTTAAAGCTAGATATTGGAAACTCAATGTTTATTTGAGAGGACACAGATCCAGCACACCGATGTTTTCTGCTAAGATGGTTGCAAACCAACCATAAAACAGTTGTAGATTCTACCAGATGAAGGAAGGCGAGAAAGGCTCTTGCTGAGCATGCGATGCCAAAGTCAGTCAAATTGCGCCCTCTCGTGGCCATAGTGGAATTTGCATATTAGTTAAATAGTTTCACCTGAAACATTTAGATTTAATATTTAGATTTCAAATTTATATTTATATTTAAATTTAACATTTAGACTCAGTATTTAGGTTTAACATTTAGATGTTACATTTAATATTTAGATTAAACTATTTAAAATATCTATAAGATATTTAATCTATAATAAATGTGCAAAAACTTGACACTCATTTTTTAAACACTATTTAAAGCTGAATGTGACAAAATGTTTCTGTAATTTTCAGCACGGGCCACTTTACAAACGGCACCCCATAACATACTGGATAATGGAGGCAACTATGTCCACATAGCAGCTATCTACATGATGAAGGCCTACAAATAATATTCTAGACAAAGCAGAGTGACATAATATTTAAGACACGTGGGATGTAAAGTGCAAAGTAATAGTTTATTAATAATAAAATTTTCTGATTATCTGATTATTATTATAATAATTATAAATAATATTATTATAATAATTTATTATTATTATTATTATTTGTTTACAGTCAATATTTACATGACAGCAGAACAAAGAGGACACGAGAAATGAGCAAAAGGCAACATATTAATCAAGATGGATCGGCTTGGATTTCACACCTCCATAACATCTTCAAATTCCAGAAGATTGACTGTTCCCAACTTGGACTAAAGTGTAGAAACACAGGACACCGATGTGAAAAATGCTCTAGTGAATAATATGTGAATATTGAATTTATTACACAGTCCACACCACAGTCTCTGTGTGAATGTGTTTGGTTATGTATCAGTCACCTGATTTAAATTGCAATCCAACTAAGTCCCAACTCACATTGAAGAGACAATCTAACCCGGTCTACATAGGAAAAACACAGAAGACACTTAAGACAAATGGTCTGCTTAATACAGTAATATGGCCTTCATACCACCTTCATAGAGATGGGATTATGGTCCTATGATCAAACATTTGCGGTTAGTAGTTACTAAGTAGTTAACTTAGTCACTAGACATTTTGTGATGTATATGTCTGGATTGATTGTTTGATTGTTTACATTAAAATTACTATCCCAGACTTCTGAGAACGTCTGGAATGACGAGAAGACCATAGAGAAAGTTGAAAACAATTTACCCTACAAGCTCTTTTAAATAAACCTGCGCTGCTAGCAATAATCTTTCATTTGCCATTAAAAGATATGTCCAGTTGTAAAAAGCTTAAAAAGTGCCTTGCGCTAAATGACCACAAGAGGGCGACTATAGACCACTCTAATGTGGATGAGGAAAACAGCAAATGGCCACCAGCATGGCCAGTAGTATAAGCAATGCTACAGTGCGGTACTTGCAGAACTATGAGTGAAATAGGCTTAGTGTGTCCACATTATACATTCCCAAGCATGTAGATGAGGAACAATCGGCAGTATCCAGTCCAGGCACGAAAATGATGGGTCTAGACATAAACTTTAACATCTTAAGTAGGCTACAAAACAAAATAAAAAAGACCCTCACTTGTGCTCTGTCTTGATGTGGTGTGGGGGCTTAAAAAGTCTTAATTATTGCAGGATCTCTCACTTCCCTACCATGACTAAGACCTGCACCAAAGGGTGTATTGCAAATCCTGTAATGTAGCATTTTTCCAATGTATCATCTGTCACTGTCTGAAACAAACATTTAGTGATGTGTATGTGTGGATTGATAGTTTGCATTAAAATTACTCTCTCAGACATCTGAGAACGTCTAGAATGACGTGAAGAGCATAGAGAAAGTTTAAAACAATTTACTCTACAAGCTCTTTTTGAAATAAACCTGCGCTGCTAGCAATAATCTTTCATTTGCCAATAAAAGATATGTCCGATTGCAAAAAGCTGAAAAAGTGCCGTACGCTAAATGACCACAAGAGGGCGCCTAAAGACCACTCTATTGTGGATGAGGAACTGAATAAGCAATGCTACAGAGCGGTACTTGCAGAATTGTGAGTGAAATAGGCTTAGTTTGTCCACATTATACATTCCCAGGCATGTAGGTCAGAAACAACTGGCATTAAAATTACTCTCCCAGACTTCTGAGAACGTCTGGAATGACGACAAGAGCACAGAGAAAGTTTAAAACAAGTTACCCTACAAGCTCTTTTTAAAATAAACCTACGCTGCTAGCAATAATCTTTCATTTGCCATTAAAATATATGTCCGGTTGCAAAAAGCTTAAAAAGTGCCGTACGGCAAATGACCACAAGAGGGCGCCTATAGACCACTCTAATGTGGATGAGGAACATTGTGAATGACCGCCAAATTTCAAATTCAACTTTACTGTGACCCACATCCGGGTAGTTTAAGGATGGAGGAAGAGCAATCGAGCACAGATACACAGGACTCCTCTTCGGCCAATCAGCACTTATCTTTTTGAGCACAGTGCCCACTAAACGGAGGAGGAACAAGTGTGAAGACTGGAGCGACCATCAGTGCAGATATGACAAATATGGTAATGAAAAATGTACATATATTTTAACGTTCTTTTGATAAACTGTTGTTAATGTAATGTAATGTAATAGCTTTTTTAACAATTCGGTTTCGTCGGCGAGCTTAAGTCATGTTCACAGTGATATCAGACGACTAGTATGTTTCAGTTGTGATTTTAGCAAGGAGTGCTGGAGCTAGTCTACAAACCCCCTGCAAACAATAACGACACCTTTTTACTCAGTAAATAACACCGAGTGAAAGTGAACGTAGGCTGTCTTCAGCGTGATTAATTTTAATAACTACTCGTGATTGAATGTCTTTGATACCGCCGGGTTCTGCTTAGAGTCTGTCGCTGTGTATGGCAGGTGCTATATTGAGAATGAGAAGTTGTCGTTAGTCCGCCTACGTTTAGTGGTTCTCTTTGATATCAACAGAAGATACAGACTTATTTCTCTATCTTAAGACGCAGAGCCAATTCCTGCCACGGAATATGTATACGGAGGAAGGACCCATGACATCACGTTTAATATTAATGTGCTCCGTGTACGACAATGAGTTAGGCTAACAAGCCTGTACGTTCACACCAGAAGCGACCAAAGCGACCAGGTCACCGAGGTCGCTGAAGAAGCTTCGCTGTTGAGTTCGCTTTGTTCACTCATGACGTATCATTTGGAATGTTAGTCATTTAAAGGGCCGCAGCCAAAAAACGCTTCCCCGACCAACAGTTGTGAAAGCGGTGATGTATGCGTAGGGCGAAACATTGATGTACTTTGACATGTTTGGTTAATAAAGGAATAAGAGTATAAAACGTCTACATGCACTGACTGCTGAAAAATATTCATATTCATATAATGATTCATGAATTATTTAGGCCGCTGACTGAAAACATCAATTTACTTAAATCGCATCATTCTTCGGATTAAATTGCAATCTCTTTTAAACATGATTATGTTTGTAGCAATATTTAAAAACTTGGCCTTGGTCGAGGCAGTCCACAAGAGCAAAGCAGTTGCGGATAAAATCCCGCTTAAAACTACTAGCCTTAACAATTGGCTAAAGATTTCCTGTAAAGAGCAAATTAAATGTACTCCCGCTTAATACAATGCACACTATAAATACTGGCACGTATCATCTCAGCAATCATTTCTGTATCATCTCTGCAATTTTCTCCCACGCTTCACTTTTTTTGTTTGCATCGCTGAAGCAAAACAGGATTGGGTCAAGGGTTGAGTTACAATTATATCGTTGTCCTGCCTCTAACCATGATTTTCTCAATCTACATACTGATAATACTGTATTTTGTTGAATTTAGGGAATCCAAATTGAGGATATTGATTGGGAGAGCTTAGGGGGGCTTGTGACAACTCCACCAACCCAGAGGAGGAGATTGTGGTCAGCTTCCAGAGGGGCCACACCCAACAGCCCCCACTGACCATCGACCTAGGGGTGCACATCAGCGACGACCTCTCCTGAACCACCAACACTGCATCACTGGCCAATAAAGCACAGCAGCGTCTCTACTTCCTGCGCCAATTGAAGCGGGCAAGTACTCCACCACCCATCATGACTGCATTCTACAAAGGAACCATAGAGAGCATCCTTACCAGCTGCATCACTGTGTGGGGTGGGAGCTGCACTTTCTACAACAGGAAGGCTCTACAACGCATTGTGAGGAAAGCTGAGAGGATCATTAGTGCATCACTCCCCTCCCTGCAAGACCTGTACACCACCCGCCTCACCCGAAAAGCCATCACAATTGTCAGCGATGCAAGTCACCCAGCACAGTCTGTTCAGTCTCCTGCCCCAACTGAGACTCTGCATATGCAAATTACACACATCTGCTGCTAATTGTTCTGTTTTATATTTATATTTGCACCACTTATCATTACTGCTACTGTGGCAAGTACTGCCTATTGACATTTGCACATTGCTCTTTTGCACTAAAAAACAATCACAACTACCTCTAAATGCACAAAGCTGGAACACTCAGTGAACTTCACCTCATGCCTTGTCTGTCTTGTCATGCCCTGCTACATTAGTAGTGTACTTAGGGTTCTATGTCTTGTCTTGTCATACCTGTTATGTTAGGTAGTAGCACTAGGCAAAAGTAGCCTTAAGCTACTTACACTTTATTTATTTATACAACCTTAGGATTAGATTTGTCTTGTTGTGCATCTGCACTTTACTGTTGTCCACGTACACGCATGGGATACTGGGAGACGTAATTTCGATTCCTTTGTATGTCAAGTACATGTGAAGAAATTGACAATAAAAGTGACCTTGACTTTGGCTTTGCCTTGCCCTTGATCCCCTTTCTCATTCAAATAGTTTTGGAAGAGACATTTATTTGACCACACTCGCTCATGCTTTGTACCTACTTCACCATAATTGACAGTCATGCCTGTGCTGGAGGACTTTTAATAACTTGTGATGGGACAATTCCAGTGCAGGACCTCATGTATCCAGGCACCTTGTAGACCACCTTTCACCATTTACAGCAAACTAATTAAAAGTAAATGTATGAAATGCCACAAAGTTGTATTTTGCTTTCATACTTTTTTTTTTTAATCAGACACCATCACATAAATTCTGGCAATTCTGACAACCACAGGGAGGAGGGTAAAATCACAGTGAAGGACATGTGATGAAAACATGCTAATGCTGCTTAAAGCACAACATTCAGTGTCATTAACACCCATGAGCAGAATCAGGTGCAGATACAAACTAGATATTGCCACAAATATCTGAAACCCATTTACTACTTTAGCCTGAATGTATATATTTTGTACTGAACACTGAAGCTTCTGTCATTACTTGTTCATCTTTTCAGAGACAGATGAAACAATCATGTATATGAAACATTGGGCAGTTTACCTGTACCGACCTGTAAATCCAATATCTGACAAGGAAAGTTTATCACATATAATAACTGGGTGTGAAAAATGCAGTTTAATTATGGGGTGGGGGCTTACTGATGGCAGGGGAGGTGGAGTAGTGTGATGTGTATGTGAGGGAGAGGGCTCAGGTTTTGGCAATGTCAGAGGCAGAAGGGCAGGGCAAACAAGGTCTTTAATTGTACACAAGTGTACTTACAATGATGATGTAGCCTACATGGAAACTTCCTGAGATGTGTTATAGAGACACTGAGTACACAGAGTTTACAAGAAAAAACTAAATAAGCAATTACATGCTTCCAGCTGCTGCAAGAAGTCCTGTAGGTGGTTCATAACGCTCACTTCCACTTGTTCTTTGTTGTAACCCTTCTCACTTAACTCAGGGTGGCACGCCCCAAAGACAAGGTCAGCATCAGGCTGGTGAGAGAAACAGCATATCATTATGAGTTTATCCAGAAAGACAGTGACAGTGGGAGAGTTGGTACAGCAAGTGGCCCTCGTGACACCATAAATTCTGCATATTGGTCCTTTAACTTAAATATCTTCATTAAAATTGTCCAATGACACCACAAATGCTATGAGTCTATTGTAAAAAGTTAAAGTAAAGGACATGATTGTTACTTAAAATAAGCAATTTTTTCCTTCATGAAGAGTAAATAAACTTAAATAAAATTGCCACGAGTATGGTTACACTAACATTCTTGACAGGGATCAGCAGAGTAAAAAAACTATTTTACTGAACAATTTCTTCCTTCTTTTCAACATGAACAGGTCCATTATAGCCACAGTTCAAAATTTCCTCAATCAGTTCAGTCATTGTAGCCTCTGCGGCCGACTCAACCTTAAAAACACACACACACTCACAGACACACACACAAATGCCTAAGAGATAATTAAAGACACAGCGTGAATACGATGGTGAATACTGCGTGTTTGTACACGACAAGATGTGGAGGGGCGTTTACACTTCGATAAGCGCAATATTCAACAAATACATACACCATGGAGTTGATTGTTAGTGATAGTCTGATTGACACCTTGCATGGCAGCCTTAGTCATCAGAATCATATATCACAATATCTTTGACCAAATATCTCAGTATTGATGTTGCTACAAAATTCTCTGACCTCCATGAATTCTGTGACAGCAGGGAATTCTGTATTACAAAGATGTGATGTCCAACATTTTACAGCAGTAAAACCCTTCAGACCTCTTACCTGAGAGATAAGTGATGTATACTTCGCATCAGACACATCCTCTTTGGAAATGTGCTCAATCTGTATCTCCCTTTCGCACAAGTACTTGTAGCACCAAACATTGAGGAAGCAGGGTGGTGGTCCGCTCTGAACCAGACTTACCGCCCAGATTTATCTAGCACTCCTGAAAGAAACAGTATAAATTAGTAGAAACAGTCATGTCCTTAGACTAAAACATACTCAGGGCAGAAAGCAAGAAATAATTCTGGTCATTTTGAGCAAAATTTGAGCGAAACGGCATGCCACATATTAACAAATAACCATTTTACTTTTCATTCAAGTGAGGTAGGGCAAATGTTAGTAATGTAATCCCATAGGCATACCTGAAGTTTGCTTGATCAAGATCCAACATGGAATATTTGGGACATTTTCCAGTCTGGTCACCCTTAAACAGCTTCTGCTCAATCCAATTGAAAACAAAGAATGATTCAAATCACTATGGAATGTCACTATGGTTACTTCTATTGCAACTGAAAATAACTCAAAGTTATGAACGGAACACGTGATTACATTTGGGTGATCAGTTGAAGCAAAGGGGAGTAAATAGTACAAAATCCAAGCTGTTTGGCGAAGGTTCTAGTTCCAATATGTGTACCTGTGAGGAACTCCCTCCATAGTGCTCCTGTATCAAGGCCTCCCCGATGAACTGGATTTTTAACCAACTGGTTGGCAATGGCTTCTTCTGAGCTTCCATTGAACAAGGCTCCGCTCCACCACATGGGATCTTGATGCAGTGAGAAGAAATTCTTCCTCATTGTTAACAGCAGCAGAGATGGCCTGCAGAACATCATTAAGGCTGAAGGAGAAATTAATGGGTGTTAGGCAGTGTGATTCTGGAAACTGTGTATTGTCTGTATTCCTTAAAGTCTGTGGTTGTCCGGTGTATGTATGTTGTATGTATGTATATGTGACATGCTTTACTCTGAGTATTTGCACCTTTGTGCCAGTGACTTTTTTGTTAGTTCAGTCCCTGGATTATTTGACATGATGAGGTACTTGGCCCCAAATGTTTAAGAGTCTTGGGTTATTTACTGTCAGAGACTATACAAACACACAAACCTAGAAAAGCTAATTTTCTGTTTTGAATTTGTAGGAATAAAGGCAGGTTTTCTAAAATGACAAAACACAAATATGAATTTGACAGTGAAACCCATATCCCCTGACCTAAAACAAAAGTGTACAAAACCTCATATAAAAGTTAAAGGTGGACTTTAAATACACAGATGTCAGCCTTTATGGTAACAGCTCAGGTAACAACAGGTAAGTTTAACTGGTCATTAACCCATTGGTGGGAAGACAGGTGCTTGGAGGGACATGTCTAACTAAATGCAACAATATTTTGACATATTTTCTAGATTGTGTTAGAAGAGTCTCTTACCTCTCTCCACACTCACTGGCATGTGCCTCCAGCTCATTGGGAGGGAAATTCTGGCCACAGATTGAACACACGGTCTGCAACTGGAATCATTTAAATGTTTAACATAAAAGGTGGAGACCATAATAGCTCAAAATTAAACACTTAACTTTACAACATACCTCTGTCTTTGAGGACACAAAAAGCACATCTTACTCTGTAGGCTGTCAGGAGGAATGACAAAATTGAGAAAGACATTGTGATGCGATGCCAATATAAATTTTTCTTGATTGCATATCTGTTATCTATCATTCATCTTTCAACAGATGTTTTTGCATTACCCGTTCATTACATTACAAACTACCTTAAAACTTCACATTACACCAGGTGGAACTGGCTACTATACAAGTAATGACCAAATCCACTGTAATGGTAAGTCTCCTCTTTGTTCTCTTAAGACACTTTATTCAAGCTTAATGCTGCAACATGTCCAGGGGCAAAGTGACACTTATGTAGACAGATTGACATTTAATGTTTGCTGATTACAGTACAGATTGTGTCATGTCTAATTGTGTAATGTGTCCCTTATACTTCATCCAAAACTTTTTTAAAACCAAAATACCACTGATGTTTAAAAAGGTACAAATTATGTCACCTTCTGATTTGAGTTTACCTCAAAGTCTTCCATATCGGATTTGGAGTGTCTGTAATCTGAGTCATCAGATTAATCACTAATCTGATAAAGGAGAGTAGCAAGTTCTCATTTATTATATGAAGATGGTGTATAAAGTGAGTATTATGCAAGCAATATTCACAATGTTGCACCCGAGGAAGATCTTGATCAAAACATTGTCTATTACAGATACCTAGTGGCAAGCTTAAAAGCGTGCAGTAGTTGTTTCTGGGTTTTACAGGGTACAGCTATTTGTAGTATAATGGGATCTCCCAACATACAATGGGTCTGTACATACCTCCTGTGGATATGTATCTGAAGGCTTACAGGTTTGAACATGCAGCAAAAGGATTTGTAGTGGATAGCTGGTCTGACAGGAGTGGCACACTGCCTTTGGCATAGTGGAGACGGACCTGGAGGCAGAAGGTTGTGGCAGAGTGTCTAGTTCCTCTTGTATTGGAGCAATATATAGGACACCCTTTCTGCCTCCACTTGCAGTCTTCAGAATTAGCCCTGAATAGCCACTGTCCTCAGGATCACCATGTGTAATTTTCTAACACCCCACCCTCCTAAAAAGAAAAGTAATTTAATAGTTGAATTGTACTGAAATGTGACAGTACTCATCACTCATGATATTGATCCAATTTTTTATATTACATTGGTCATGAGTAAGTTCTATGTACCTGCTGCTTTGTAAATCAGCCAGCCCCCAGACACACTTTCCAGTTTTGGATAGAGATCTTTGAGGGTTGAACATACCTTCAAGAGCAATATAAACCACCAGTAAAATAATAAATAATCCCACATACACCACATTGTGACATTTGTTTTGATAGTGGGCTACATTAATATATATAAACCTTGTTAATGATGCTGCCTCACCTCATCATGTGTAGCTCTGTGGTATCAGTGTGGACCTGCGTCCCAAACTGGCTTGTGGATGGAAAATTTCTTCACTGCCTTTGTGAGTGTGTTCAAGAAATCTGGGTAAGAGATAATAATAAAATGTAACTTGCATCTCTTTGACTAGTGTGAAGTGGTTGGCAGGCACTCGAACACACCGGTGTGGAGCCAAGGGAATGCTTGGCTCCACACCGGTGTGTTTGAGGGCCTGCCAAAAAAAAAAAAAGAGCAGGAAAAGACCTGTGAACATTACATTACACAATGCAAGTACACATCTCACTAGCTATATTTTGAGAATTTAAATTGACTAATGTAAGGGATAAGTCAGTCTGGCATAGACACAAAAATGGTGAAGGACCTTGACATTTCTGTGTGCACGCTGGGTCGGCCATCTCTGCTCCTTTCCTGACTCGTTCCCTGTCTGTTAGAATGACACCACGTTCAGAAAATGGATCACAATATTTTATGCTGAGTAGTTAACATTTAAATGAAGCAAAATGATTGAACTGGTATACATGTTAATCAGTGTTTGTTATGAAACTAGACACAACACCTTGGAGTCTCTGGGGCAGTTTGCTGTTGGACACTGGGCCTAGGGTTGGCTCTGTATTGGGGACTGGGCCCAACAGGACCAGGGACAGGTATTCATTTGTCAGTAAATCTAGGAGGCGTCTTGCAGAGTTAACTTAATACGTAACTATTTATACCACGGCTTGATTTTATTTCCAATTATGATGCGCTGTTTGGAACGTTGATTAATTTTCTGTATACGCACGCCTATGAAGTGGTCCCTGTTTACAGACCGTGTTGCGCTTGGGTATCAAGTTCGTGGTGAACTGTAATAAATAGTAAAGATGTGACAGCTTTAGCAAAATGACGAGCAGATGGAAATACAAGGAGTAGCGACAAATGATATGCCTCTGAGATGGTTTTTAGTGCTAGCACACTTCATTTGGACTTCCAATCAACTTTGGAACTGTGAGCTTTACAGCCAAAGCCATGGAACTTGGCCATAGCAGCCTCAGAACCTCCAACGTGCATTGACTTTCTGATATACGAGCGCCATGTCGTCAATTATCCCTATATGAATAACGTAGACATTATCAAATCAGAATTTTAATACAATAAGCTCTTACCATTCTCAGCGCCACCCACAACCCGAACCCTTGTCGTAACCCGAACTCGTGTGTATTCACTGAGTAAAAAGTTGTCGTTATTCTTGGCACTGCAGTTTATAGACCAGTTCCAGAGCTCAAACATACTATTCGGCTGTCGTCACTGTGAACATGTTTAAGCTCGCCGACTAAGCGAAACGTTTCAGCAAAATAGCTACAGTTAAACAAAAGAACGTTAAAATAAATGTAAAATTGCCACCACCGTATTTGTCATATCTGCAGCCATAGTCGCTCCAGTCTTCACACTTGTTCCTCCTCCGTTTAGTGGGCACTGTGCTCAAAAAGGAAGGTGCTGATTGGCCGAAGAGGAGTCCTGTATCTGTGCTCGATTGCTCTTCCTCCCGGATGTGTCACCGTAAAATTGAATTAGAATTTTGAGAACTGAACGTGAATAAATTATAATAATAAAATTATACTATTTAGATTTAGTTTTTCAATGCAAGGATTCAAATGAATAAATACAATTTCAAACGATGTTATTCAAATCCAGTTTTTCTAATGCAATTATTCAGTTTAGCTATTCAAATGAAATGATAAATTCCTCAAATTCAGTTTCTGGTGGCACATATTTCTGCCCATAAATCTTGCTCATTGAAAAAAGCTTCTTATATCTTCACTGTGCAAAGCTGAGCACCTTCATTTTTGTGTGACTTCCCCTCTTGTTTGGCTTTGCTTTAAGTTACATTGCTGTGCTGGATCTGTGCCCTCTCAAATAAAGACTAAGTTTCCAATATCCAGCTTTAAGCAGTGGTATGCCATTTCAGAAAGGTAGCAAGCAGGTAACATGCAAGCAAGCAGGCAGACAGAGAGTTATCAAATGATTGCAGTGTATTAATAACTGGGGAAAAAACAAACAAATTGCTGGTCTACATCTTCCTTTATCTGACTGAGACTAGTCAGCATGTGGTAACAACATCTTTAAATAATCAGTGGGCCAGTCTTTCTCAAATAGTGGGCTCATGCCATGAGGAGTCGCATATGACCATGAGGAACATGCTATTTTTTTGAGGTACTAGAATAAAGTGTAACAAATAATACTATGTACAGGTTCCAGAGGGCCAGCAAATATAAACTAAACTTGGCTCCAATAGTGTGGCTCTGAGTTAAATGTAAATGTACTTCACTAAATGTTTGTTTCAGCCAGTGATACATTACATTGCTACATTACAAGAGTTGTGACACACCCGTTGGTTAAGTCTTATGGCCAGGTTGCCTAATAGGGTTGAATGCAAAATCTCTTCAAAGCAGCTGAAATGGTAATATTCGTGAAACTGTCATCATGTTCTCAGTGCATGAGATGTGCTTGGTTTTACATTTCAATAAAAGTATACTTTTTAGATAATTTTTAAGAATATCACAATTTTCCATTTTTATCTCATTGGAATCAGTTGTGTCCTGAAATGGAATTTCTGCAGGATACTATTATGGCGGAAATTAAACGGAAGTAAAAAGTGTGACAATCAACCCCGCTCTCACCTATTTCACTCAAAGAGAATGGTCTGTAGTCGCCATCTTGTGGTCATTAATCGAACGGCACTTTTCCAGCTTTTCGCAACCGGACATATATTTTATTGGCAAATGAAAGATTATTGCTAGCAGCACAGGTTTATTTCAAAAAGAGCTTGTAGAGTAAATTGTTTTAAACTTTCTCTGTACTCTTCTCGTCATTCCAGACGTTCCCAGAAGTCTGGGAGAGTAACAATCAAACAATCAATACATACACATCACTAAATGTTAGTTTCAGCCAGACAGATGATACATTGCAAAAATGCTACAATAGAGGATTTGCAATACACCCTTTGGTGCTGGTCTTAGTCATGGTAGGGAAGTGAGAGATCCTGCAATAATTAAGACTTTTTAAGCCCCCATGCCACGTCAAGGCAGAGTACAAGTGAGGGTCTTTTTTATTTTGTTTTGTAGCCTATTTAAAATGTTAGTTTGTGTCTAGACCAATTATTTTCGTGCCTGGACTGGATACTGCCGATTGTTCCCCATCTACATGCTTGGGATGTATAATGTGGACACACTAAGCCTATTTCACTCATAGTTCTGCAAGTACCGCACTGTAGCATTGCTTATACTACTGGCCGTACTGGCGATCAGTTCCACTGTTCCTCATCCACATTAGAGTGGTCTGTACCACTATCTTTTATTGGCAACCCTAACCCTTTGGTGCAAGTCTTAGTCATGGTAAGGAAGCGAGAGACCCTGCAATAATTAAGACCTTTACAGCCCCCTCGCCACGTGAAGGCAGAGTGCATGTGAGTTTTTTTTTTTTCCCTAAACACAAATCAGAACACAAACAAGCCTACACACAAGCCAACACCTCTACTACACCCAACTCAGCATGCACGTGAATGTTTTCTGAAGACATCAGACTTCTTTGTCTGTATTTATTTATTTATTATTATTATTTTTTTTTTATTTTGTCATAAGTACTCCTCAAACACAAATCAGGACACAAACAAGTCCACACACAAGCCAACATTTATGCTACACAAAACTCAGCATGCACAGGAATGTTTTATGAAGACATCAGTAGCTTCCTTCTTCGTCTGAAAGCTTCAAAGCCTCTTGAAGGAATTCTTTTCACATAAAGCTGAAAGGCCTGCATGTGTGTATTTGATGGACTTAAATTGATGCACGAATCCTCAGGTTTTGTCCAGTGGCATTTATAGTTGACGGGTAGGCACATGGCAGGTGACATCACTGCTGGTCTGGCGTCATCCTGGTCTTCGACAGCCTGCACGTCTTCTTCTGGTTGGGCAAGGTCCTCAACTGGCTGGGCTGGTGGTTGTAGACTTGGAATGGCACGCCTTGTCTGTTGTAACTTGTATGGGAGTGTTGGGTGGAAGTACCATATTTTAGCAGTTGTCACCTTGGGATTTATGAATTTTCCCAAAATCTGATAATCCTGGAGAGGTTTCTGGGACACCCCCCCCTCATGTTATTCAGTAATTCTTTCAAATGTACAAAATCCACATGTGCCCCATTTTGGAGAATTGCCAGGCATGATATGAATGTCAAGTCATTGAGGTGCGTAGAAATCCTGAACTTCTGTGTTGGTGATATGAAGGCCATATTTTTAAACAGACCATTTGTCTAAAGTGTCTTGTGTGTTTTCAGTATGTAGCCCGGGGGTTGGATGGACTGATGTGATTCAGGACACTAATCATCCCAAGCCAGCAGATTCTACACAAGCTTCCATGTTGAATCAGGTGACCGATACATCAAACACTTTCACACAGAGACAAAATGTCAGTTGCTAACTAACTTACTAACTGCTTACTAACTGTAAATGTTTGATCATGGGACCATAATCCCATCTCTATGAAGGCGGTATGAAGGCCATATTACTGTATTATCCAGACCATTTGACTTAAGTGTCTTCTGTGTTTTTCTTATGTAGACTGGGTTAGATTCTCTCTTCAATGTGAGTTGGGACTCGAATCTTCCTGAGTCTCAATTGGTTTGCAATTTAAATCAGGTGATTGATACATAATCAAACATATTCACACAGAGACTGTACAGGTGTTATGAATTCACTACACCACAGCATTTTTCAAACCGCTGTCCTGTGTTTCTACACTTTAGTCCAAGTTGGGAACAATCAATCTTCAGAAATTTGATGTTATGGAGGTGTGAAATCCAGGGCGATCGATCTGATTAATACGTTGCCTTTCGCTCATTTCTTTTGCCGGTATTGATTTTATTTGTCTTGTCCTCTTTGTTCTGCTGTCATGTAACTATTGACTGTAAATAAATAATAATCACACTATAATATATATAATAAACACTATAATAAACTATTACTTTGCACTTTGCATCCCACTCAGTGTGTCTTAAATATTATGTCACTCTACTTTGTCTAGAATATTATCACTTATTTGTAGGCTTTCATTGTGTAGATAGCTGCTATGTGGACACAGTTGCCTCCATTATACAGTATGTTATAGGGTGCAACATTTCGTCACATTCAGCTTTAAACAATGTTTATAAAATTGGTGTCAAGTTTTTGCACTTTTATAATAATATTTGTCATCTTATAGATATGTTACATGTAAATGTAACACCTAAATGTTAAATGTTAAACCTAAATACTGAATCTAAATATAAATGTTAAATCTAAATATTAAATGTAAATGTTAAATCTAAATGTTACATCTCAGTCTAATTGTAAAATCTAATTGTTAAATCTATATATTTCAGGTGAAATATTTAACTAATATGCAAATTCCACTATGGCCACAAGATGGCATCGCTTGCTCAGCAAGAGCCTTTCTTGCCTTCCTCCATCTGGTAGAATCTACAACTGATCTTATGGTTGGTTTGCAAACATGTCTGAATCATCCTTCATTGGCGTTTTCTCCTGGAGCCAAAGGGAGGCGTGGCCTCCTCATAAATATTCAATAAAGAAATATTCAGGAGTTTAGATTAATAACGCACATTTTAGATTCCAAGATTTAGATTGCGTGTTAAACTTACTGTTACTGTCTGGTTTATTCGCATTAACAGAGTATAACTGGTGAAATACTGACATCTAGGGAGTTTTACTTGGCCTCCCTACCTAAAGGTCTTAGCCAATCAGATTAAAGCTCGGTTTGCCGCCGAACGCTCACCAAGGTCCATAAACAGTAAAAATAAAATTCAGTGTGCCTCCCTCACCAGTACGTCATCAATCATAGACAAGTTGAACCCATAGATTGTATGTTACGTTATATACAGTCAGTGGTTGAACCATACAATATATGGGTTGAACCTGTCATGATGGATGGCGACGATGACCCAGAGTTTTTTTTTTTTTGATTAACGATGTGTTGAGGACTTTAGAATAATTTGTCGCAAGATGTTACAAATTTAACGTTGGTAGTCTTTCTTCTTTATGCGTAGGGCTTCACATCACATTGGAGTTGTTTCATGCTATTTTAATGTCACATTTTGGCTGCTGGTGTATTTGGTGCACTTTGGCAAAAGAGACATTCATTTCCTTACAGGCTGTCTTTAATGGAAACATCAAACCACTCAGCATGGCCAGACGTGAGTCTAACTTTTGTGGTATAGCCCCGAATGTTTTAAACAGCTAGCAACGCCCCTGCTAATTTGTATTTAAATTCATTACTGACATATATGGGTGGCGTCATTCAGTAGCTTGCGATCTCTCTGGCTTATGTAAAATTGGCCACGCACCGCCACTGTCATCCTTAGCAGAAAACATCGCCAGACGGCAGAGCAGTTCTGGCGGCAATCCAGAATTTCTCTACAGCGACGATGACAGCGACAGCAACCCCCACAGGCCAGCTCGGTAAGTGTCTGTTCCTTGACAAGAATCCAATGCTACGTGATTTGGAAAACAGACACTTTAATAAACTATTACTTCGCAATTTACATCCCACTCCATATGTCTTTGGTGACATCATTTGGTGACATCAGTCTTGCAAAATAATTCCACCAGGTACGCAACTGTGCTGAAACATGTATGCCAGCAATATTTGTCTGACCACTTTCTTAAACAAATGAATTTTTGATCTTTTGACTGAGACACTTTGGGAGTGTCATGCCTGGCGCTCCCACAAGAGGACCCAGAGTGAAAACATGCTATGACAAGACCCATATATGAATCCCAGATCTAGAGAGGGCTGTATGTCGGCGTTGGAAAGCCTTACTTTTGAAAATCGAGATACAGCGCTATGGATCACTTGCTTTTGTGGCTAATTACAAAAACCCACATGCACCCATAATCCTAACATCCCTTTGTTGTTAATATTATCATATTATTGTGTATTATTAGGGAGTGTTGTTCCTGGGGCTCTCTAAGCTATGGTACAAAGACTACAACTATCACATGTTTAGACCGCTACCACATGTGTAACCCACCACTGTAATGAATGTAAGTAATGATTAGATCACACTACACATGATACCCAATGTAAAAGTTGCCAAGCACACACATTTTATCCTCTTTTTTCAGACTTGTGTTAGCCTGTCACAAAGAAGACCCTAGGTAAGTCAATGGAAATTTCAGTTGTGGATGAAAAAGTTGTCACTCACAGTACAGTATCGTGTGTTTGGTTTTCATTATTTTGAAATGACTGACCCATGCTCTATTCACAAACAAGTCTTAGGGGCAGGTCAGCTGTGTTTGGGTCAGTTCTCTATTCAGAGAAAATAATTTTGTCTTATCTAACACTTTGGCCTCTGTGCCTTGTGTTTTGTGGGCATCAATGTTACCATTTCCTTCAGCGGAGTTAGGTTAGGGTGTTTTGCAATGTGTGGCTCCTCTGACCACAAAATAAATTACAAAATACAGTTTTGTAGACCTTAGGCTCTGAAGACTGCAGACTGAATGTAGATGTACAGATGCCTACCAAGGGAATTTTAGGCGTGGTGACTGATAACCAGCAAGCTGTCTAGAACAAATGGCGCAACAGTGTAATGTCACTTTCTTCTATTTTTCTCAAGGCCTAGATAACTATTGAACCCGTGCATTCATTGGTGCACCGACAAGTGCTATTTAAGTGTCATTACATTTAAGTTTAAGTTTACATCCTCCATGAACACCTAAATGAAGATAAGCAGCAAATGTCTTGATTGCAAAGCTCAGTGGATTACACATCTCTGTATATATGAATGTGTATTTATATATATATGAGTGTGTGTGTATAAAGAATTATTTATTTCCGTGTTTATTCAAGGGAGCATCCTGATCTGCAGGAAGCCTTATGATAATTTCTCAAATCACCTTAAGAAGGTCTGTATGAAGGACAAGAGCGATGCAGAACGCAAGTAGGAGTTGATAAAAGCTAAGGAATCCCAGAAGGAGTGGATAAAAGTTGGCAGAAGTTGGGATTACAATGAGCTTGCTCTGATGGTAAAGGACCAAGGTCCCTGCCATGCTTTGATCAACTGTTTGAAAAGGAGAGGCTTTTTGTAGTCAATGACCCAGCTCAGAGGTTGGATTCTCCTCTGAAATTACTACTAATGGTTTCAATCATTATCAAATGTTCTTAAGGTGTCTAACGTGTGTCTCTTTTATCTGTTGTTGGTTATAATTAGCTCTTCTGTGAAGAAATGGGAGCTTCTACAGCACACCACTCCAAGGATGTACAGTGTGGCGGCTACACTGAAGACGGGGAGTATAGTGGCAACAAACTCCATGACACAGTTCTGCTATTTCTGTATGGCCATCTTGTCTGTGCTGTACCACAAATCCTTGAGGAGTTTGAGAATTTATTTAATAATGTAAGAAAACATACCCATATTTACAAACTGTGCTCAAGATTGCAAGAAGGGAACTCATGGTGTGACCATCCAATTCAGTGATGATTCTGAGGCCTGTACTCTCATAATGGAGGAGGAAGAGGTATTTTGCCACATTCAAATGTGCGCTTCAAATGTCTTTCTGGATAAGGTTTTCCAAAGACTGCTAAATTCAACCTGGTTATTGACATTTTTATGTCATTATCACAGTGGTTTGAGTTGTACTTCACGTGCATCCGCCCACTGGCCTTGCAGAGGCAACATGAAGAGACGGAAGACAAGGGCTGCTTCTTCCTAGGTCAGACAAGCGGTCCCATTGCAAATGCAAATTCAGATTTAGAACGTCTATGGCGGCAGTGAGTATTTCAAAAGTACTTCATCCATAATCCATATTCAATGAATGAATGATTTTATTTCATTTTACCGGGACAGTGTACAGATAAAACAAAAAAACTTGCGTAACACACAGGAAGAGATGTTGTACTAGGTCATAGCCACACACACACACACACAAACCCACTTTATAAATTAGGATCCCCTTCCTCCCATGCATTTAAAAAACGAGTTTCACGAGCTGCCTAGATTAGCAGAATCATATAATGGACTTCAATGGAAGTATTGAGGACGCTCCTCCGTGTAGTAATTTCCAATGGAGCCAGGTGTCGCTGTTAGTGCTTTAATATAGGGAGACTTCTGGATTTCACCTGACAATACAATACAAAAGTAATGAGTAATTAAGTAGTTGCTGTATTTTTAAAGTGTTCTATAGCCATATTAATTTGCTCCATAGCAACACCAACTGCACTGTGCAACTTGGTCAAGTTCTGGACAGGATGGGAGGTTTTGCCAAACAACATCTCGGGAGAAGTTGTCAGTGGGACATTCCCTGAAGGATCTACTTGTTTTGAGACTCTACGGCTTCCGTCACATTACCAGGATTATAAATCCTTCAAAGACGACCTTATGTCTTGTGTTTGTACACTCTGGATTTGACCTTGTTTAGGTACACAATAAACAAACTACACCAGTCTATACACTTGGTATGTATACACAGTGATTCATTGTTGGTTCTGGAAGTTTAAACATTTCTTTGGTAATTTTTGAAAACGTTAAAATTGGTGATTTAGAAATGTGTTTTACACAAGTTTTAACCCATGTCTGTTGATCCATTGTCAATGTGCTTACCTAAAAAATGTAAGTGTAATGCATGTTCTGAAATAAATCTTTTGTTGGACTTAAATGTTAACATGCAGCAATTCTTTAATAGGTTTCAAATTTTCATTGATAGGTCTCTGACCAATTCAAAGAGATAATTTAGGACAATACATTAAAAAGTTGTATGTTTGTCACTGTTTTATTATTATTTATTATACACAAATTATGGCTCTCACTTCATCATCCAGAGCATCATCAGTCATGGTGGAATACAGACTCCTAACTGACATATTGTACTTCTGCATCCTCCTGTGTATAGTTCTTCGTGAGACCCCAAGTATGTCTGCTACACATGTGGCAGGTAGACCAAGATGAGGACTTTGGAGGTGGTCCTCTGTGACATGTAGTCGTAAACGTCAATGGGGACCTATACTCCTTACCACAGATTTTGAGGGGTGAGGCTTATTCCGCAGGTCTAACAAACTGCTCAGTTGATGGAGGGCTTCACAAATATCGTTAGGCAGAGCTACATTCTCCATTGCATTTATGAAATTGTCTCTTGGGTCACTATGTATTCCACATAATCAAGATCAGGGTTGTTGTTGGCACACTGCAGTCTGCAGTCCCTCACTCTGACCAAGCACTCCTGAATGACAATGTTCTGCAAAAGCAATGCAATGAATTGTTAACATACACTATCTAGTAAGGCAGCCCATTTCTTCAGTCAGTAATCAGAAATATGGCTTTGCAACAAATTTGAAAACTGGCATTTTTGCAAAATTGTGTGTTGAATATTGAATAAGAATTGTTAATGACCTTAGTGTAGTCTTGTAAGTACTGTACACAGTACTTTTTTGGTTTCATTTACATCACCTATTAAACACACTTCCTCACAATCATGATAACATATATTATTTTAAATCATTTTTATGTTCTTTTTTGAATCTGTGTATCAGTCCACATTAAAAATAATTGCACATCCTAATCATGTTTAAAACAATGACAATGTGTGACATACTTGTAGGCTATTGGCCCGAATATCAAATCCCATATTGTAAATCAACTGTAACAAAACATTTGGCACCACCTACACTTCATTTGGTCTTCCAATCAATGTAATTTTGCTAAAATAGGCTTAACAGAACTTTGGAGTGGCTAGCTTGACAACCAAAGCCATGGAACTAACGACTGGGTCTTGGCCATAGCAACCTCAGAACCTCAGAAAGTTAACTTGCATTACCACCTCCAACGTGCTTTGACTTTCTGATATAGGAGCGCCATATCGTCAATTATCCATTACATTGATAACTTAGACATTATCAAATCAGAATATTAATATAATAAGCCCTTGCCATTCTCAGCGCAACCCAAACCCTTGTCATAGTGGAGACGGACCAGGAGTCAGAAGGTTGTGGCAGAGTCTAGTTCCTCTTGTATTGGAGCAATATATAGGACACCCTTGTCATCAACGACAAGATGAGATTAATAGAAATTCAATTAAATTCAGTTTTATTTATACAGCGCCTTTTACAATAGTATTGTCTCGTGGTGCTTCACAGAAGGAGCACCCAAGAGCAACAGGGGTAAGGAAAAAGTCCCTTATGTTCAGTTAATCTAGGAAGAAACCTTGGGCAGATCTACGACTCAAGGGGCTAACCCAACTGCCAGGGGTCATGGAGAAAAATTACAATCAGTAGTAACCATGACAGACTATAAGTTGCCTGTGGTTTTAGCTAAGGTTCATAACAGTTCATAATAGAGTATTATCCCACTTTTACATTGCATGGTAGTCAGTCTATAGGTGGTTATCAGGAATTATGGCTGGACAATGTAGCAGCGGCCAGGCATAGTGACAAACTCAAAGGAATGAGATGGGTCATGGGGGTAACAGTAAGGGTCCATTTGACAGCGCCATTGTGAGGGGGGGTCAATCACAAAGCCTCAGGAAGGGGTGTCGGGCCCAGCATCGGCGTCCAGGAAGATCCTCTGTGATGGGGAGTCGGTCCTGACATGGGCCTCCCGTAGTGTTGGTTGTAGTTCACTCAGGAGGGGAGAGTGAGAGGAGTCCGCCGGAATGAGGCAGGGATGACACTCAGCAAAGATAATTGTGGACAGAGGAAGAAAGTGAATTAGGCCAGGCTCACACATCAGAAAGCAAATGTGTAATTTGGGCATACCTATATGTGTATAAATAAATATATATATATAAATATTGAGAGAGAGCTGAAAGAGAGAGAGAGAGAGAGAGAGAGTTGTACGGCATGACACATGAAGGTTGTGTGGCAGTTGTGTGGCACTGCAGGGATGGTCAGTGGCTGCCATGCCTCACAACTGGGGGCAACAGCAGAGGCCGTCCCTTCCAAAAGACCCATGAGAAGTGATGATTTGCCAGCACCATCCCTAACTATGGGAAACAGTAAAGAGGAAGGTTTTAAGTCTAGACTTAAAGGTATTGAGAGTGTCCACTTGTCGAATGTTGGGGGGGGGGGGGGGGGGATTATTCCACAGGAGGGGTGCAAGGTAACAAAAGGCTCTTCCTCCTATCGTAGATTTTGATATTCTTGGGATTACAAGGAGACCAGCATTTTGAGATCTTAGGGTTCTAGGAGGGTGGTAAGGGACAAGTAAGTCTTTAATATATGTTGGTGCATCGCCCTTGATAGCTTTGTAGGTTAGGAGGAGTATTTTAAAATCAATTTGACTTTCAATAGGGAGCCAATGTAAGGAAGCAAGGATAGGAGAGATATGTGTTCATATTTTTTAGTCCTGGTGAGTGTGAGGGCTGCAGCATTTTGTATTAGTTGTAGGTTTTTGATACAGGTATTACTACACCCAGAGAACAGAGCATTGCAGTAATCAAGCCTGGAAGTAATAAATGCGTGTATAAATTTTTCAGCATCCTCAAAGGATAGAAACTTTCTAACCGTAGCAATATTTCGCAGGTGGAAAAAAATATGTTTTTGAAATGTGTTTTACATGACTATTTAGAGAGAGGTCCTGGTCAATAATTACCCCAAGGTCTTTAACTTTGGTTAACGGTGACAGGCCACTGAGTAAGTTTTGGTGAAGGGGTAGAGTGTTGGTCAGCTGTTCAGGGCCAATCATCATAACTTCAGTTTTATCAGAATCCTGGATATTATTTTCATTTAAGAAGCTACAGATTTGCTTAGACATTATTTTTTCAAGTATTTTTGATACAAATGGGAGGTTAGATATGGGTCGGTAATTAGCAAGGATGTCAGGATCAAGGTTTGTTTTTTTAATTGGTTTAATAACAGATGTCTTGAAAGATTTTGGGACATGCCCAGCTATGAGTGAGTCATTTATAATTTTAAATGCCAATAGAGGAAGAGCAGCCTTAAGAAGATCAGTTGGGATAGGATCCAATAAGCATGTTGAGGCTTTAGCTAAAGAAATCAAAGATGTAATTTCTGATATATTGGTGGGTGTGAATGAATCAAGGTATGCTACAGGTTGACTGGAGCTAGCTGTAACCATTACATGTGGTCCAATTGGATTTTAGGTTACAATTTTGTCATTAAAATAGTGCATGAAGTCATTGCTGCTTAGAGTTATTGGAATGGAATGGGACACCTCGTTCCTGCTTTTTGTTAAATGGGATATAGTGTTAAAGAGGAATTTCGGATTATTTTTATTATTGTGTATAAGTGAGGAATAATATGCTGATTTGGCATTAAGTGCTGTCTTGTACTCTTTTAAACTGTCTTTCCAGGCAAGGTGGAACACTTCGAGTTTAGTGGCATTCCATTTCCTTTCAAGTCTACGCGCAGCTTGTTTCAGTGAGCGAGTTTGTGTGGTAAACCATGGGGCAATTTCTCTTGTTTCCTAGTTTTCTTTTTGAGTGCAGTGGTGTTGTATGTGGAGTATAGTGCATTTACAACACTATCAGTTAATTGATCAACTTGGGTTGGGCTTGCCGTAGGGCCTTCTAATGCAGGGCTATATTGACTCAGTAGAGGCTCAAGAAGAGACTGAATTTTTTTTTCTGTAGTTTTGGGGGTTATGTTTCTAGTGTAGGAGTAGATTGAGTTAGGTGCTACATAATCTAATGTGATTTTTAAAGTTAATAAATAGTGGTCAGATAGTGTAGAGTGTTGAGGTAGGGTTGTAAGTTGTTCTATTTGTACTCCATGTGTAAGAACAAGATCAAGGGTGTGGTTACCTTGGTGTGTAGGCGTATTTACATTTTGGCAGAAGCCAATGTGATCAAGCAGAGATTAGAATCCAATTGCCAGGCCATCATTTGCAACATCCATGTGGATATTAAAATCACCTTATATGATTATCTTTTCTGTTCTAATGACTAGAGAGGACAGGAAGTCAGAGAATTCTGATAAGAATTCAGTGTAGGGGCCTGGAGGTCTATATAATGTTACAATTGTTAAAGGTTTAGCACCATTCCTATCAGGATGAATCAAGTTAAGGACAAGAACTTCAAAAGATTTAAAAATATAATGAAGCTTAGGAGCCATGATGAGATTTGAATTGTGAATTGTGGCTACTCCACCACCACGGCCATAACAACGTGGTAGGTGATAATTTAGTCAGTCTGGCATAGAAACCAAAAACGGTGAAGACCTTCACATTTTTGTGTGCACACTGGGTCAGCCCTCTCTGCCCCTTTCCTGACTCGTTCCCTGTCTGTTAGAATGACAGTGTTCAGAAGATGGCTCACAATATTTTATGCTGAGTAGTTAACATTTAAATTAAGCAAAATGATTGAATTGGTATACATGTTAATCAGTGTTATTTGTTATGAAACTAGACACAACACCTTGGAGTCTCTGGGGCAGTTTGCTGTTGGGCACTGGGCCTACGGTTGGCTCTGTTTTGGGGACTGGGCCCAACAGGACCAGGGACAGGTATTCATTTGTCAGTAAATCTAGGAGGCGTCTTGCAGTTAACTTAATATGTAACAATTTATACCACGGCTTGATTTTATTTCCAATTATGATGCGTGATTTGGAACGTTGTTCTGTATATGCACACCTATGAAGTGGTCCCTGTTCGTAGTGAGCGTTAATGGTAAAGATGTGACAGCTTTAGCAAAATGACAAGCAGATGGAAATACAAGGAGTAGCAACAAATGATATGCCTTTGAGAGGGTTTTTAGTGCTACCACACTTCATTTGGACTTCCAATCAACGTAATTTTACAAAGCTAGGCTTAACAGAACTTTGGAATTGCTAGCTTGACAACCAAAGCCAGCAACTAACGACTGGGTCTTGGCCATAGCAGCCTCAGAACCTCCAACGTGTATTGACTTTCTGATATACAAACGCCACGTCGTCAATTATCCCTTACATAAATAACATTCATTATCAATTCAGAATATTAATACAATAAGCCCTTACCATTCTCGGTGCAACCCACAAACCGAACTTTTGTCGTCAACGAGCCGATGAGATTAATAGAAACTGGCTTGTTAGCCTAGCTCATTTTCGCACATGGAGTAAATTAATATTAAACGGTGATGTCATGGGTCCTTCCTCCGTATACATTTTCTGTGGCAGGAATTAGCTCTGCTTTTTAAGATTAGACAAATAATTCGATATTTTCTGTTAATATCAGAGAACCACTAAACGGAGCCAAACTATAGAAACGACAAGTCCTCATTCTCAATAGCACCTGCCATACACAGCCATAGACTCTCAGCAGAACCCGGCGGTGTCAAAAACATTCAGTCACTAGTATTTATTAAAATGAATCCCGCTGAACACTGCCTACGTTCACTTTCACTCGGTGCTATTCACTGAGTAAAAAGGTGTCGTTATTGTTTGCAGGGAGTTTGTAGACTAGCTAAAATCATAACTGAAACATACTAGTCGTCTGCCGTCACTGTGAACATGATTTGTTTAAGCTCGCCGACGAAACCGAATCGTTAAAAAAAAGCTATTACATTAACAATAGTTAATCAAAAGAAAGTTAAAATGTAAAATAGTCATTACTGTATTTATCATATCTGCAGCCATGGTCGCTCCAGTCTTCACACTTGTTCCTCCTCCGTTTAGTGGGCACTGTGCTCAAAAGGGAAGGTGCTGATTGGCCGAAGAGGAGTCCTGTGTATCTGTGCTCGATTGCTCTTCCTCCCGGATGTGTATCACTGAATATGAATTTTGAGAACTGAACGTGAATAAAATTATACTATTCAGATTCAGTTTTTCAATGCAAGGATTCAAATTAATAAATACAATTTCAAACTATGTGATTCAAATTAGGTTTTTCTCATGCAATTATTCAGTTTAGCTATTCAACTGAAATTCAGTTTCTGGTGGCATATTTCTGCCCATAAATGTTGCTCATTGAAAAAAGCTTCTTGTATCTTCACTGTGCAAAGCCGAGCACCTTTGTTTTTGTGTGAGTTTGGCTTTGCTTTAAGTTACATTGCTGTGCTGGATCTGTGTCCTCTCAACTAAACACTGAGTTTCCAATATCCAGCTTTAAGCACCTCACAGATTTTTTTGTATATTTGTTTATGGTCAAATAAAATCCAAAGTGTATATGTTCTACATTTGTTGCCTGCTTAAATTGAAACGCTGCTGCAGAAAAGCCACACTGCTCAATACTGGATACACCAGGAGCTGGGAGGTGTCATTTTGTATCAAGAAAATTTGTCTTTGTTTGCTTCAATTGTTAACTCCTTTGCTTAAATGGTGGTACAAATGGTGGTGCTATTTTGGAAACAGCAACTGTGTCCAACTGTCATTCCTTGGTGGTAGAAGAGACAGGCAGGCAGAGAGAGGTTACACAGCCAGGAAAGTTATAGGTAGCAAGCAGGTAACAAGCAAGCAAGCAGGCAGACAGACAGAGAGTTTCCTATTATCAAATGATTGCATTCTAAAGCTTGGTATTAACAACTGGAAAAAAACTGTTGGTCTGCATCTTCCTTTATCTGACTGAGACAACATTTTTAAATAATCAGGTGGGGCGATTTCATGGGGGGCCGCGTATGACCATGGGGAACATGCTATTTTTTTGAGCTACTAGAATAAAGTGTAACAAATAATACTATGTACAGGTTCCAGAGGGCCAGCAAATATAAACTAAACTTGGCTCCAACAGTGTGTCTCTGACTGAAGTGTAAATGTACTTCACTAAATGTTCGTTTCAGCCAGTGATACATTACAGAATTGCTACAATACAAGAGTTGTGACACACCCTTTGGTTAAGTCTCATGGCCAGGTTGCCTAATAGGTTTGAATGCAAAATCTCTTAAAAGCAGCTTAAATGGTAAAATGTGAATGAGATGTGCTTGGTTTTACATTTCAATAAAAGTATACTTTTTATATAATTTTTAAGAATGTCACAATTTTCCATTTTTATCTCATTTTTATCTTTATTGGAATACATAGGGACAACCCAACAACCTACCCGCTATGGGGTTGTGCGAGGTACATTTGACGGCCCATATCTTTTGAACAGAATGATTTCTAATACAGCTAAATTCCTTCATTTGTATCTAACATATTAGGCATCAGTTGTGTGCTGAAATGGATTTTCTGCAGGACACTATTTTGGTGGAAATCAAACTGAAGTAAAAAGTGTGACAATCAACCCCACTCCCCTATTTCACTCACAACTGCAAGTGCCGCGCCTGCAGTATTTCTGATACAATTGGCCGCGCTGGCAGTCATTTCCAATGGTGCTCAAACACAAGAGAATGGTCTATAGTCGGCATCTTATGTCGTCATTTAGCGTACAGCACTTTTTCAGCTTTTTGCTACAGGACATCTTTTATTGGCAAATGAAAGATTATTGCTAGCAGCGCAGGTTTATTTTAAAAAAGAGCGTGTAGGGTAAATTGTTTTAAACTTTCCCTATGCTCTTCTCGTCATTCCAGACGTTCTCAGAAGTCTGGGAGAGTCTTTTTAATGCCAATTGTTCCTCACCTACATGCTTGGGAATGTATAATGTGGACACACTAAGCCTATTTCACTCACAATTCTGTAAGTACCGCACTGTAGCATTGCTTATACTATTGGTCGTGCTAGTCGTCATTTCCACTGTTCCTCATCCGCATTAGAATGGTCTATAGTCTTGTGGTCATTTAACGTACGGCACTTTTTCAGCTTTTTGCAGCCGGACACATCTTTTAATGCCAAATGAAAGATTATTGCTAGAAGCGCAGGTTTATTGAAACTTATTTAAGCTTGTAGGGTAAATTGTTTTAAACTTTCTCTATGTTCTTCTCATCATTCCAGATGTTCTCAGAAGTCTGGGAGAGTAATTTTAATGTAAACAATCAAACAATCAATCCAGACATGTATATCACTAAATGTTTGTTTCAGCCAGTGACAGATGATACATTGCAAAAATGCTACATTACAGGACTTGCAATACACCCTTTGGTGCAGGTCTTAGTCATGGTAGGGAAGTGAGAGACCCTGCAATAATTAAGACCTTTTCAGCCCCCATGCCACGTCAAGGCAGAGTGCATGTGAGTTTTTCCCCCCAAACACAAATCAGAACACAAACAAGCCCACACACAAGTCAACATCTATATTACACCCAACTCAACATGCACGTAAATGTTTTCTGAAGACATCAGACGCTGCCTTCTTCGTCTGAAAGCTTCAAAGCTTCTTGAAAGAATTTTCTTTTCAGAGCATGTCTTAACGTAAAGCTGAAAGGCCTGCATGTGTGTATTTGATGGACTTAAATTGATGCATGAATACTCCGATTTTCTCCAGTGCCGTTTATGGTTGGAGGGCAGGCACATGGCAGGTGACATCCCTACTGGTCTGATGTTATCCTGGTCTTCGACAGCCTGCACGTCTTCTTCTGGTTGGGCAACTGCCTGGGATGGTAGTTGTAGACTTGGGATGGGACGCCTTGTCTGTTGTAACTTGTATGGGAGTGTTGGGTGGAGGTACCATATTTTAGCAGTTGTCACCTTGGGATTTATGAATTTTGGAGATTTTCCTGGGACACCCCCCTAAGACTCATGTTATTCATTAATTCTTCCAAATGTACAAAATCCACATATACCCCATTTTGGAGAATTGCTAGGCATAATATGAATGTCAATGCATTGAGGTGCGTAGAAGTCCCTGCCATTGCCTGTGAAAGTCTCTCCAAAGACTTTTCCATCTACAGCATCCCGTGCTCCCTGTACAGGTAGATGTAAAAAAATTGGAATATTGTCAAAAAGTTCATTCACATTAATAATTCAAGGTAAAAATTAAACTTGCATATGTTACATATCAGTACACATAAAGTGAAAGATTTCAAGCAATTATTTGTGTTCATTTTGATGGCCCAACATTCATCATTGAACCTTGACAATGTTCTAATTTTTTGAGACGTACCTGTATACTTCTAGGTGCTTGGAAAAACAAAGTGAGCGGCGTTCAATTTCAGTCAAAACCTTGAGGGAGTTGGAGGCTACCACTGACAGTTGTGAAACACGGCTCTCTTGTTCAACATAGACCCAGTCTTTGAAATTCCAGTTGATCCTCCTTCTTGTGTCCACATACTTGATGGATTGGAAGTACCTAATGGCCTCTGCCACAAAGCCTTCTTCTAGGCAGTTTGCCCCATCCTGTCCTCTATCTACTACCAGTTCACAGGCTCTTGTAAATGTGTTGGGTGCAGGGAAGCTGTTTTTCACCACAAGATCGTGGGAGAGATTCTTCATGTCCAGGGCACCGACCAGCCTGCCAGGGATTTTGTCAGATTTTAGCACAGACGACCATCTTACTGGACGGTCATTCAGTGTCTCATGGCTAGCACAGACATCGGCACTTCACCAACTCACCACAGGAGTACCCCAAGGATCTGTGCTGGGGCCCCTTCTCTTCGCCCTGTACATCACCTCGCTGGGCTCAATTATCCACTCCCATGGCTTTTCGTACCACTGTTATGCTGATGATACCCAGCTCTATCTGTCCTTTCCGCCTGATGACTCCACGGTGTCAACACGGATCTCGGACTGTCTCTCTGATATATCTGCATGGATGAAAGGACACCACCTCCAACTAAATCTCTCAAAAACTGAACTGCTGGTCCTCCCAGCCAAACAAGCCATACATCACGACATCTGCATCAAGACCGACTCCCTGTCTGTTTCTCCCACCAAAGTGGCAAGAAACCTTCGTGTCATGATTGATGAGCAACTGACCTTTGCAGATCACGTTGCCTCTGTGGCTCGGTCGTGCCGTTTTTCCCTATTCAACATAAGGAAGATCAGGCCGTACCTAACCCAACATGCAACCCAGCTCCTGGTACAGACCCTGGTTATCACTCGGCTTGACTACTGCAATGTCCTCCTATCAGGCCTACCAGTCTGTGCAGTAAGACCGCTACAGATGATCCAGAATGCAGCTGCACGTCTGGTCTTTAACCAGCCAAAAAGGGCACACATCACACCTCTGTTCATTGAACTTCAATGGTTACCCTTGGCTGCTTGTATTAAATTCAAGGCACTTATGATGGCCTTCAGGGTGAATGATGGCTCTGCTCCCATCTACCTGAATTCTCTCCTGAAGCCCTTTGTCACCCGACGACTGTTTCGTTCCTCTGAGGAATGTTTTCTAGCGCGGCCAACACCTTGTGCAGGTCAATCCAGACTTTTCTCATATCTGGTTCCGCGCTGGTGGAATGACCTCCCAAGTGCTACCAGATCAACTGATACTCTCTCCACCTTCAAAAAACTTGTGAAGACCCAGCTCTTCCAAGAATATCTCCTGGTGTAAACTTTGAGAATGCACTTAACAATTTAATTTCTCTGCACTATTGCACTTTCAACTTAAAATGGTGCAGTTTCTATGTTAGCAATATGCACCCCTTGTTCGTTCTTTCATTGTGTTTTAGCTTGAATGTTATCCTCTTTTGTAAGTCGCTTTGGATAAAAGCGTCTGCTAAATGCCTAAATGTAAATGTAAATGAACACAGATGTCACAGACCTCAGCAGTTCTTCAGCCAGCTGCAGTTTACAGTTTAGATACAGTTTAGAATCTTCCAATCTTGCATCTGGCCTCTGCAGACTGGCGGGGACACCACACAGTGTAAGGATGTATCCCCCATCCACATGGCCCAATTTGTGGCCGACTGAATTTTTAAGTGCACAGAGGCTCTTTGCTGTACACTTGTTAAGACCTTTTTTAAAGTAGTTGTATATGGAAAATTTATGTAGAAAATATCCGAAAAGATCTCAAGCATTTGCTTCATCTGAATAATTATCCCATCAACATCCAATGTGTAGTCCAGGCAGCGAGGATCAGAGACTGTAGTGGAGTGAATTTGGATGCGATTTGGATCAGCATGTAGATAATCCCCAACATCACTACATTTCTCAAACTCCATTAGAAGGGCTTTGCTATTCTCAAGTGCCACATCCCTTAAACTCATTATGACTGCTGATAGAACGGAACTGGGTTGGTCCACTTAGTGTGCAGAGGACTCACCCTGCTGGTCATCATCTGTGGGCGGTGGTATGGGTCTTGGGACGCTGGGCCTTGACCTTGAAATTGCTGTCAGTCTTATCTTTTTTGGGTCAAGATTTCTTCAGATTCAGCACTGGTCCTCATTTTTTCCTGCTCATCAGAGGTTTGCCGATTGTCCACTGGTTCTCTCTCCTTCAGACACATTAGAAGTTTCAGGTGGCACACTGGGGTCTGCAGTCATGCTCAACCTATCATCTTCCACTGGTCACCTCAGGAAACTGTGACATCTTGGGGTGGAATGAAGTTGTGTGAAAAGCAGACTGCATACAGCATATAATATTGAGTTTCATTATACACCACATGTGCCAATAACCATATGTGCTTCATACCATATATGAACGCTAGCCAATAATCATATGTGTTTCTTGGTAAAGGCTTTTGCAATCACGCAAGTTTCATTTTAAACCACATATGGACGCTAGCCAATAATCATATGAGCTGTATGGTAGAAGGCTTGCAGTCATGACTCATATGATATGCTAATATAGAGCTTTACTAAATGCCACATATGAACGATAGCCCATAATCATATGAGCTGTACGGTAGAAGCTTTTGCAATCACTACTCATATGATATGTCAATATAGAGCTTTACTAAATGCCACATATGAACGGTAGCCCATAATCATATGAGCTGTACGGTAGAGGCTTGCAGTCACAACTCTTGCATGATTTTTGTTGTACTTGTTTTGTTTTTATTTTAATTTTCTCCCCAATAACTCACTAAAAACACACACAAGCCTGAGCCAACAGTTGACACAGTGGGGAAATTAAGTATTGAACAAATACAGTTATGAACAATGGAATCAATTATGAACATATATTTTTAAAACTGAACATAACATATATTTTAAAAAAATTAAGCATAACTGTCAAAGTTATTTTTTTGGGGGGGCGACATGCTGTCTTGAAGGTTTATTGTTTTGTGAGCACATCCTTGTGTACTCCTGAAAGACAGTCTTGTGTGATTTGGTGGTTGGTGCTTAAATCTGCTACCTGCAAAACACATGTGCAAATCTGCTACCGGGCAACACTTGTGCAAGCGCATGCAATTCTGCATGGATGGAAAATGACTACGTGACCACCCCAGCCACACTTATTGGGCAAAATACAACTGCTTGCCCTCATCCATATTGAGTTCCTTCTCAGTTCAATTCAGTTCAGTTCAATTCAGTTCAACAAGCTTTATTTGACCATTCATATAGAAACACGTGGCCAAAGCATATAGTGTAAAAAACATGTAAAACATCAAGATATCCATTATAAGAAACCATCATGTGAATTAAACATAAATGAACCAATTCACATAATGCACACACACACACACACACCCACACACACACACACACATACACACACACACAACTCCAACTCACAATTATTCATTTTCTTCTTTCTTTCATCCTCCGAATCTTCCATCTCATTATCAGCAAAATAATTAAATCTTCTTATCAGCAAAACATTTAAATCTTCATCTTCTCAAAGTCTAGGAAGCCTGGAGGTGGGGTGGTGGTGCTGGTTGTTGTGTTGGTGGTGGTGGTGGTGGTGGATGAAGAGGGAGAAGAACATTAAGGTCCTCCTCCCCCTCAAAAGGAGAGACAAAATCTCCATACTATGGAGACATGTATGAAGTACATATGACATATGACATAAATATTGGAAGATAATTGTATATCTACACTTTAGAAATGACTTACACTTCTGGAGAGTGTTGTAGTTGTAGTAGTAGTAACATTCTAACTATATATCTATTATTTTATTATTCTATCTCTCTATTACTCTGTCTATCTATCTGTCTGTATAGCTGCCTGCTCGGATAGACTTGTGGCTGGTGCCGTTGGAAATCCCACCAATGAATTAGTGGGAGTCATGTTGGTTTCATGACCTGTGACCTGTGTCAAAAACCAAGTAAACCCTCTATCATTGCTCTAAACCTAACCCTAACTCTATGATCCGCCACGTATATGATTCCAAGCGAGTGAATGCACGCTAATCCTAACCCTAAATCCTAACCCTAACCCTGAACCCTTAACCCCAAACCCTAACCCCCTAATCTAACCCTAACCTTCTAACCCTAACCCCTAATGGGGTAACAAGTTGACTTGAACTGAAGTATCGCCTTAAACAACACGTTTATCATTTGGCCAAAGGCATTAAACACCGTGCTTTACAGTCACTTTAGGATGGGGCGCTGCCACAAATATTCATTTTTAGCCCTAGAGAGTTGTGCTTTGTGGTCAGACGCGCATAGAAAATGGACAGAACATTTGTGGATTAACAAACTCCGCACTCTCCACCCCTATGGCCTTTATAATCCCGCTCCCTTGGGCACACCTACAAGCCTGGCTCTGTGAAGAGCAACAATGGTCGCTAAGGCAATGCCAGGAGGGCACGTTCTAAGCCTCATTAATTTCCCCATCGGGTCAGAGGACAGCTCACAAAAAAGAACTTTTGGTGGGTAGTACAAGCCTCTTTTGATAGTAACATTTTAATAGGAAACTTTCAGGGCAGATATCGGTCCTTTCTAGTGGGTTTTTAGACCCACGGGCGCTTTAAATGAAACTTTTGAAATTTGTCTTGTCCAGCATTTGAGCCTTCCCTGAGGTGACCAAAGTATCACTTTCTTGTTGGTACAGAGCTTACTTTGACTCCACAACCGGCCTTGTGACCTCCGACCTCTGGCTTAACGTGCAGCCGCGAGCATCCTGCGTGGACGTCCTCATGTCATCATGGCCAGGTTAGCAGATGTCAACATTCTTCTCTACTCTTGCAGCAAGTCTTGGGATTCGGACCCACGACCTGCTAGCGGTGTCGTGAGGTGACCATAGAAGCACGCTCTTGTCGGTGCAGAGCTTGCGTTGGTTTTGCTCCCGGCGATATCTCCTTGCCGTCTTTGAAGTCCTCTTTAATTTCCGGCCGAGGGCTTCTAACAGATGGCCGCCGCCTCGTTGTCCGAGCGTGCGCGGAGGTGAAAGGGAAGCGGCCATGGCGAGCGTCCTGCGCGGATTTGGACATGCTCTGGAGCTCTGGCTTAACGTGGCGTCCATCCTGCATGGATTTCATATTTTGCACACCTATATACATATTCCGCACCTGTATATTTGTCCATATTACATCTGTTGATTTGCCTATAAAACATACTCCATCTGCACATTGCCCTTAGGTAAATCAGTACTAATTTATACCCATCTTTACACTGCTCCCACAACTTCTTTGTACATAATCTGCACATTACTATTCCCACCATAACTTATTTGTACATCACCTGCACATATCTAGTCCCATTTTTACACTGCCCTTATGTGTAACTGCTCTTAACTGTACATACTGCACATACTATACATATTGCACTTTCTGCTATTTGCACTCCTGATTAGATGCGAAACTGTATTTCGTTACTCTGTGTTCATACATGTGTAATGACAATAAATTTGAATCTAATCCAATCTAATCTCAGCATGCTCTGGTTGGCTCTTGTCAATGCATGTGCTCAACTTAGTCATCAGAGTGGGAGTAAAGCAGTGTCGTGAGGTGACCAAAGTATCACTTTCTTGTTGGTACAGAGCTTATTTTGACTCCACAACCAGCCTTGTGCTTTAAGAACTGCTGCTCTTTTTCCAAACTTGCCAATGCTTGGCTTGTCTTAGGAACTGCCTGCTTGACGTGGCTGGAAAAACATTGGGACTGCAAAAAAGCCCCCGCTGATGGACACATCATAGACGTGGACTTGTCGCATTGCCTTTTGCCAGGCAACTGTGGCGTTGTTGGTATAGTGGTTAGCATAGCTGCCTTCCAAGCAGTTGATCCGGGTTCGATTCCCGGCCAACGCAAAGAGCTTCTGTGTCCAAACCTCTTTAATTTCGTCCCCATGCACCAGAACAGAAGTCCACCGTCTCGCTGTCCATGGCGGGCGTTCTGTGCGGAGTTGGACGTGCCTTGGATCTCTGTCTTAACGTGCAGCCGCGAGCATCCTGCGTGGACGTCCTCATGCTTTCGCTGGGCTCTTGTCAATGCAGGTGCTCAACCTAGTCGTCAGAGGTGAGGAGGGCACCGCGGTAGCGTGGCCGAGCGGTCCAAGGCGCTGGATTAAGGCTCCAGTCTCTTCGGAGGCGTGGGTTCGAATCCCACCGCTGCCATTATGGCAAGCAGCAAAAGAGACAGCTTGCCCTTTGCCCTCTCAAGCAGAGGTGGCTGAATGAGGTCGCGACTTCTCCTTGTCGTCTTGTGACAGCAGTGAGGAATTGTCCACCACCGGGCGCTGAGAGCTCCTCAGGTAGCGTGGCCGAGCGGTCTAAGGCGCTGGATTTAGGCTCCAGTCTCTTCGGAGGCGTGGGTTCGAATCCCACCGCTGCCATTGTCTTCCGAACTAGGACCAAGCCGCCAGTCTTGTCAACAGATTGCTGCCGCCTCGTTGTCAGAGGGAAGCGGCCATGGCGAGCGTCCTGCGCGGATTTGGACATGCTGTGGAACTCTGGCTTAACGTGGCGTCTGTCCTGCATGGATTTCATATATTGCGCACCTGTATATTTGTCCATATTACATCTGTAGATTTGCCTATAAAACATACTCCATCTGCACATTGCCCTTAGGTAAATCAGTACTAATTTATACCCATCTTTACACTGCTCCCACAACTTCTTTGTACATAATCTGCACATTACTATTCCCACCATAACTTATTTGTACATCACCTGCACATATCTAGTCCCATTTTTACACTGTCCTTATGTGTAACTGCTCTTAACTGTACATACTGCACATACTATACATATTGCACTTTCTGCTATTTGCACTCCTGATTAGAAGCGAAACTGTATTTCGTTACTCTGTGTTCATACATGTGTAATGACAATAAATTTGAATCTAATCCAATCTAATCTCAACATGCTCTGGTTGGCTCTTGTCAATGCATGTGCTCAACTTAGTCGTCAGAGTGGGAGTAAAGCAGTGTCGTGAGGTGACCAAAGTATCACTTTCTTGTTGGTACAGAGCTTACTTTGACTCCACAACCAGCCTTGTGCTTTAAGAACTGCTGCTCTTTTTCCAAACTTGCCCATGCTTGGCTTGTCTTAGGAACTGCCTGCTTGACGTGGCTGGAAAAACATGGGGACTGCAAAAAAGCCCCCGCTGATGGAGACATCATAGACGTGGACGTGGACTTGCCGCGTTGCCTTTTGCCAGGCACCTGTGGCGTTGGTGGTATAGTGGTTAGCATAGCTGCCTTCCAAGCAGTTGACCCGGGTTCGATTCCCGGCCAACGCAAAGAGCTTCTGTGTCATGACCTCTTTAATTTCGTCCCCATGCACCAGAACAGAAGTCCACCGTCTCGCTGTCCATGGCGGGCGTTCTGTGCGGAGTTGGACGTGCCTTGGATCTCTGGCTTAACGTGCAGCCGCGAGCATCCTGCGTGGACGTCCTCATGCTTTCGCTGGGCTCTTGTCAATGCAGGTGCTCAACCTAGTCGTCAGAGGTGAGGAGGGCACCGCGGTAGCGTGGCCGAGCGGTCCAAGGCGCTGGATTAAGGCTCCAGTCTCTTCGGAGGCGTGGGTTTGAATCCCACCGCTGCCATTATGGCAAGCAGCAGCAAAAGAGACAGCTTGCCCTTTGCCCTCTCAAGCAGAGGTGGCTGAATGAGGTCGCGACTTCTCCTTGTCGTCTTGTGACAGCAGTGAGGAATTGTCCACCACCGGGCGCTGAGAGCTCCTCAGGTAGCGTGGCCGAGCGGTCTAAGGCGCTGGATTTAGGCTCCAGTCTCTTCGGAGGCGTGGGTTCGAATCCCACCGCTGCCATTGTCTTCCGAACTAGGACCAAGCCACCAGTCTTGTCAACAGATTGCTGCCGCCTTGTTGTCAGAGGGAAGCGTCCTGCGCGGATTTGGACATGCTTTGGAACTCTGGCTTAACGTGGCGTCCATCCTGCATGGATTTCATATATTGCGCACCTGTATATTTGTCCATATTACATCTGTAGATTTGCCTATAAAACATACTCCATCTGCACATTGCCCTTAGGTAAATCAGTACTAATTTATACCCATCTTTACACTGCTCCCACAACTTCTTTGTACATAATCTGCACATTACTATTCCCACCATAACTTATTTGTACATCACCTGCACATATCTAGTCCCATTTTTACACTGCCCTTATGTGTAACTGCTCTTAACTGTACATACTGCACATACTATACATATTGCACTTTCTGCTATTTGCACTCCTGATTAGATGCGAAACTGTATTTCGTTACTCTGTGTTCATACATGTGTAATGACAATAAATTTGAATCTAATCCAATCTAATCTCAACATGCTCTGGTTGGCTCTTGTCAATGCATGTGCTCAACTTAGTCGTCAGAGTGGGAGTAAAGCAGTGTCGTAAGGTGACCAAAGTATCACTTTCTTGTTGGTACAGAGCTTACTTTGACTCCACAACCAGCCTTGTGCTTTAAGAACTGCTGCTCTTTTTCCAAACTTGCCCATGCTTGGCTTGTCTTAGGAACTGCCTGCTTGACGTGGCTGGAAAAACATGGGGACTGCAAAAAAGCCCCCGCTGATGGAGACATCATAGACGTGGACGTGGACTTGCCGCGTTGCCTTTTGCCAGGCACCTGTGGCGTTGGTGGTATAGTGGTTAGCATAGCTGCCTTCCAAGCAGTTGACCCGGGTTCGATTCCCGGCCAACGCAAAGAGCTTCTGTGTCATGACCTCTTTAATTTCGTCCCCATGCACCAGAACAGAAGTCCACCGTCTCGCTGTCCATGGCGGGCGTTCTGTGCGAGTTGGACGTGCCTTGGATCTCTGGCTTAACGTGCAGCCGCGAGCAGACTGCGTGGGAGTCGTCTTGCTTTCGCTGGGCTCTGGTCTATGCAGGTGCTCAACCTAGTCGTCAGAGGTGTGGAGGGCCCTGCGGTGGCGTGGCGGCGGTCCAAGGCGCTGGATTAAGGCTCCAGTCTCTTCGGAGGCGTGGGTTCGAATCCCACCGCTGCCATTATGGCAAGCAGCAGCAAAAGAGACAGCTTGCCCTTTGCCCTCTCAAGCAGAGGTGGCTGAATGAGGTCGCGACTTCTCCTTGTCGTCTTGTGACAGCAGTGAGGAATTGTCCACCACCGGGCGCTGAGAGCTCCTCAGGTAGCGTGGCCGAGCGGTCTAAGGCGCTGGATTTAGGCTCCAGTCTCTTCGGAGGCGTGGGTTCGAATCCCACCGCTGCCATTGTCTTCCGAACTAGGACCAAGCCGCCAGTCTTGTCAACAGATTGCTGCCGCCTTGTTGTCAGAGGGAAGCGGCCATGGCGAGCGTCCTGCGCGGATTTGGACATGCTTTGGAACTCTGGCTTAACGTGGCGTCCATCCTGCATGGATTTCATATATTGCGCACCTGTATATTTGTCCATATTACATCTGTAGATTTGCCTATAAAACATACTCCATCTGCACATTGCCCTTAGGTAAATCAGTACTAATTTATACCCATCTTTACACTGCTCCCACAACTTCTTTGTACATAATCTGCACATTACTATTCCCACCATAACTTATTTGTACATCACCTGCACATATCTAGTCCCATTTTTACACTGCCCTTATGTGTAACTGCTCTTAACTGTACATACTGCACATACTATACATATTGCACTTTCTGCTATTTGCACTCCTGATTAGATGCGAAACTGTATTTCGTTACTCTGTGTTCATACATGTGTAATGACAATAAATTTGAATCTAATCCAATCTAATCTCAACATGCTCTGGTTGGCTCTTGTCAATGCATGTGCTCAACTTAGTCGTCAGAGTGGGAGTAAAGCAGTGTCGTGAGGTGACCAAAGTATCACTTTCTTGTTGGTACAGAGCTTACTTTGACTCCACAACCAGCCTTGTGCTTTAAGAACTGCTGCTCTTTTTCCAAACTTGCCCATGCTTGGCTTGTCTTAGGAACTGCCTGCTTGACGTGGCTGGAAAAACATGGGGACTGCAAAAAAGCCCCCGCTGATGGAGACATCATAGACGTGGACGTGGACTTGCCGCGTTGCCTTTTGCCAGGCACCTGTGGCGTTGGTGGTATAGTGGTTAGCATAGCTGCCTTCCAAGCAGTTGACCCGGGTTCGATTCCCGGCCAACGCAAAGAGCTTCTGTGTCATGACCTCTTTAATTTTGTCCCCATGCACCAGAACAGAAGTCCACCGTCTCGCTGTCCATGGCGGGCGTTCTGTGCGGAGTTGGACGTGCCTTGGATCTCTGGCTTAACGTGCAGCCGCGAGCATCCTGCGTGGATGTCCTCATGCTTTCGCTGGGCTCTTGTCAATGCAGGTGCTCAACCTAGTCGTCAGAGGTGAGGAGGGCAGTGCGGTAGCGTGGCCGAGCGGTCCAAGGCGCTGGATTAAGGCTCCAGTCTCTTCGGAGGCGTGGGTTCGAATCCCACCGCTGCCATTATGGCAAGCAGCAAAAGAGACAGCTTGCCCTTTGCCCTCTCAAGCAGAGGTGGCTGAATGAGGTCGCGACTTCTCCTTGTCGTCTTGTGACAGCAGTGAGGAATTGTCCACCACCGGGCGCTGAGAGCTCCTCAGGTAGCGTGGCCGAGCGGTCTAAGGCGCTGGATTTAGGCTCCAGTCTCTTCGGAGGCGTGGGTTCGAATCCCACCGCTGCCATTGTCTTCCGAACTAGGACCAAGCCGCCAGTCTTGTCAACAGATTGCTGCCGCCTCGTTGTCAGAGGGAAGCGGCCATGGCGAGCGTCCTGCGCGGATTTGGACATGCTTTGGAACTCTGGCTTAACGTGGCGTCCATCCTGCATGGATTTCATATATTGCGCACCTGTATATTTGTCCATATTACATCTGTAGATTTGCCTATAAAACATACTCCATCTGCACATTGCCCTTAGGTAAATCAGTACTAATTTATACCCATCTTTACACTGCTCCCACAACTTCTTTGTACATAATCTGCACATTACTATTCCCACCATAACTTATTTGTACATCACCTGCACATATCTAGTCCCATTTTTACACTGCCCTTATGTGTAACTGCTCTTAACTGTACATACTGCACATACTATACATATTGCACTTTCTGCTATTTGCACTCCTGATTAGAAGCGAAACTGTATTTCGTTACTCTGTGTTCATACATGTGTAATGACAATAAATTTGAATCTAATCCAATCTAATCTCAACATGCTCTGGTTGGCTCTTGTCAATGCATGTGCTCAACTTAGTCGTCAGAGTGGGAGTAAAGCAGTGTCGTGAGGTGACCAAAGTATCACTTTCTTGTTGGTACAGAGCTTACTTTGACTCCACAACCAGCCTTGTGCTTTAAGAACTGCTGCTCTTTTTCCAAACTTGCCCATGCTTGGCTTGTCTTAGGAACTGCCTGCTTGACGTGGCTGGAAAAACATGGGGACTGCAAGAAGCCCCGCTGATGGAGACATCATAGGCGTGGGCGTGGACTTGCCGCGTTGCCTTTTGCCAGGCACCTGTGGCGTTGGTGGTATAGTGGTTAGCATAGCTGCCTTCCAAGCAGTTGACCGGGTTCGATTCGGCCAGCGCAAAGAGCTTCTGTGTCATGACCTCTTTAATTTCGTCCCCATGCACCAGAACAGAAGTCCACCGTCTCGCTGTCCATGGCGGGCGTTCTGTGCGGAGTTGGGCGTGCCTTGGATCTCTGGCTTAACGTGCAGCCGCGAGCATCCTGCGTGGGCGTCCTCATGCTTTCGCTGGGCTCTTGTCAATGCAGGTGCTCAACCTAGTCGTCAGAGGTGAGGAGGGCAGTGCGTAGCGTGGCGAGCGGTCCAAGGCGCTGGATTAAGGCTCCAGTCTCTTCGGGCGTGGGTTCGAATCCCACCGCTGCCATTATGGCAAGCAGCAGCAAAGAGACAGCTTGCCCTTTGCCCTCTCAAGCAGAGGTGGCTGAATGAGGTCGCGACTTCTCCTTGTCGTCTTGTGACAGCAGTGAGGAATTGTCCACCACCGGGCGCTGAGAGCTCCTCAGGTAGCGTGGCCGAGCGGTCTAAGGCGCTGGATTTAGGCTCCAGTCTCTTCGGAGGCGTGGGTTCGAATCCCACCGCTGCCATTGTCTTCCGAACTAGGACCAAGCCGCCAGTCTTGTCAACAGATTGCTGCCGCCTCGTTGTCAGAGGGAAGCGGCCATGGCGAGCGTCCTGCGCGGATTTGGACATGCTCTGGAACTCTGGCTTAACGTGGCGTCCATCCTGCATGGATTTCATATATTGCGCACCTGTATATTTGTCCATATTACATCTGTAGATTTGCCTATAAAACATACTCCATCTGCACATTGCCCTTAGGTAAATCAGTACTAATTTATACCCATCTTTACACTGCTCCCACAACTTCTTTGTACATAATCTGCACATTACTATTCCCACCATAACTTATTTGTACATCACCTGCACATATCTAGTCCCATTTTTACACTGCCCTTATGTGTAACTGCTCTTAACTGTACATACTGCACATACTATACATATTGCACTTTCTGCTATTTGCACTCCTGATTAGAAGCGAAACTGTATTTCGTTACTCTGTGTTCATACATGTGTAATGACAATAAATTTGAATCTAATCCAATCTAATCTCAACATGCTCTGGTTGGCTCTTGTCAATGCATGTGCTCAACTTAGTCGTCAGAGTGGGAGTAAAGCAGTGTCGTGAGGTGACCAAAGTATCACTTTCTTGTTGGTACAGAGCTTACTTTGACTCCACAACCAGCCTTGTGCTTTAAGAACTGCTGCTCTTTTTCCAAACTTGCCCATGCTTGGCTTGTCTTAGGAACTGCCTGCTTGACGTGGCTGGAAAAACATGGGGACTGCAAAAAAGCCCCCGCTGATGGAGACATCATAGACGTGGACTTGCCGCGTTGCCTTTTGCCAGGCACCTGTGGCGTTGGTGGTATAGTGGTTAGCATAGCTGCCTTCCAAGCAGTTGACCCGGGTTCGATTCCCGGCCAACGCAAAGAGCTTCTGTGTCATGACCTCTTTAATTTCGTCCCCATGCACCAGAACAGAAGTCCACCGTCTCGCTGTCCATGGCGGGCGTTCTGTGCGGAGTTGGACGTTGGGCATCCTGCGTGGACGTCCTCATGCTTTCGCTGGGCTCTTGTCAATGCAGGTGCTCAACCTAGTCGTCAGAGGTGAGGAGGGCACCGCGGTAGCGTGGCCGAGCGGTCCAAGGCGCTGGATTAAGGCTCCAGTCTCTTCGGAGGCGTGGGTTCGAATCCCACCGCTGCCATTATGGCAAGCAGCAAAAGAGACAGCTTGCCCTTTGCCCTCTCAAGCAGAGGTGGCTGAATGAGGTCGCGACTTCTCCTTGTCGTCTTGTGACAGCAGTGAGGAATTGTCCACCACCGGGCGCTGAGAGCTCCTCAGGTAGCGTGGCCGAGCGGTCTAAGGCGCTGGATTTAGGCTCCAGTCTCTTCGGAGGCGTGGGTTCGAATCCCACCGCTGCCATTGTCTTCCGAACTAGGACTAAGCCGCCGGTCTTGTCAACAGATTGCTGCCGCCTTGTTGTCAGAGGGAAGCGGCCATGGCGAGCGTCCTGCGCGGATTTGGACATGCTCTGGAACTCTGGCTTAACGTGGCGTCCATCCTGCATGGATTTCATATATTGCGCACCTGTATATTTGTCCATATTACATCTGTAGATTTGCCTATAAAACATACTCCATCTGCACATTGCCCTTAGGTAAATCAGTACTAATTTATACCCATCTTTACACTGCTCCCACAACTTCTTTGTACATAATCTGCACATTACTATTCCCACCATAACTTATTTGTACATCACCTGCACATATCTAGTCCCATTTTTACACTGCCCTTATGTGTAACTGCTCTTAACTGTACATACTGCACATACTATACATATTGCACTTTCTGCTATTTGCACTCCTGATTAGAAGCGAAACTGTATTTCGTTACTCTGTGTTCATACATGTGTAATGACAATAAATTTGAATCTAATCCAATCTAATCTCAACATGCTCTGGTTGGCTCTTGTCAATGCATGTGCTCAACTTAGTCGTCAGAGTGGGAGTAAAGCAGTGTCGTGAGGTGACCAAAGTATCACTTTCTTGTTGGTACAGAGCTTACTTTGACTCCACAACCAGCCTTGTGCTTTAAGAACTGCTGCTCTTTTTCCAAACTTGCCCATGCTTGGCTTGTCTTAGGAACTGCCTGCTTGACGTGGCTGGAAAAACATGGGGACTGCAAAAAAGCCCCCGCTGATGGAGACATCATAGACGTGGACGTGGACTTGCCGCGTTGCCTTTTGCCAGGCACCTGTGGCGTTGGTGGTATAGTGGTTAGCATAGCTGCCTTCCAAGCAGTTGACCCGGGTTCGATTCCCGGCCAACGCAAAGAGCTTCTGTGTCATGACCTCTTTAATTTCGTCCCCATGCACCAGAACAGAAGTCCACCGTCTCGCTGTCCATGGCGGGCGTTCTGTGCGGAGTTGGACGTGCCTTGGATCTCTGGCTTAACGTGCAGCCGCGAGCATCCTGCGTGGACGTCCTCATGCTTTCGCTGGGCTCTTGTCAATGCAGGTGCTCAACCTAGTCGTCAGAGGTGAGGAGGGCACCGCGGTCCAAGGCGCTGGATTAAGGCTCCAGTCTCTTCGGAGGCGTGGGTTCGAATCCCACCGCTGCCATTATGGCAAGCAGCAGCAAAAGAGACAGCTTGCCCTTTGCCCTCTCAAGCAGAGGTGGCTGAATGAGGTCGCGACTTCTCCTTGTCGTCTTGTGACAGCAGTGAGGAATTGTCCACCACCGGGCGCTGAGAGCTCCTCAGGTAGCGTGGCCGAGCGGTCTAAGGCGCTGGATTTAGGCTCCAGTCTCTTCGGAGGCGTGGGTTCGAATCCCACCGCTGCCATTGTCTTCCGAACTAGGACTAAGCCGCCGGTCTTGTCAACAGATTGCTGCCGCCTTGTTGTCAGAGGGAAGCGGCCATGGCGAGCGTCCTGCGCGGATTTGGAAATGCTCTGGAACTCTGGCTTAACGTGGCGTCCATCCTGCATGGATTTCATATATTGCGCACCTGTATATTTGTCCATATTACATCTGTAGATTTGCCTATAAAACATACTCCATCTGCACATTGCCCTTAGGTAAATCAGTACTAATTTATACCCATCTTTACACTGCTCCCACAACTTCTTTGTACATAATCTGCACATTACTATTCCCACCATAACTTATTTGTACATCACCTGCACATATCTAGTCCCATTTTTACACTGCCCTTATGTGTAACTGCTCTTAACTGTACATACTGCACATACTATACATATTGCACTTTCTGCTATTTGCACTCCTGATTAGAAGCGAAACTGTATTTCGTTACTCTGTGTTCATACATGTGTAATGACAATAAATTTGAATCTAATCCAATCTAATCTCAACATGCTCTGGTTGGCTCTTGTCAATGCATGTGCTCAACTTAGTCGTCAGAGTGGGAGTAAAGCAGTGTCGTGAGGTGACCAAAGTATCACTTTCTTGTTGGTACAGAGCTTACTTTGACTCCACAACCAGCCTTGTGCTTTAAGAACTGCTGCTCTTTTTCCAAACTTGCCCATGCTTGGCTTGTCTTAGGAACTGCCTGCTTGACGTGGCTGGAAAAACATGGGGACTGCAAAAAAGCCCCCGCTGATGGAGACATCATAGACGTGGACGTGGACTTGCCGCGTTGCCTTTTGCCAGGCACCTGTGGCGTTGGTGGTATAGTGGTTAGCATAGCTGCCTTCCAAGCAGTTGACCCGGGTTCGATTCCCGGCCAACGCAAAGAGCTTCTGTGTCATGACCTCTTTAATTTCGTCCCCATGCACCAGAACAGAAGTCCACCGTCTCGCTGTCCATGGCGGGCGTTCTGTGCGGAGTTGGACGTGCCTTGGATCTCTGGCTTAACGTGCAGCCGCGAGCATCCTGCGTGGACGTCCTCATGCTTTCGCTGGGCTCTTGTCAATGCAGGTGCTCAACCTAGTCGTCAGAGGTGAGGAGGGCACTGCGGTAGCGTGGCCGAGCGGTCCAAGGCGCTGGATTAAGGCTCCAGTCTCTTCGGAGGCGTGGGTTCGAATCCCACCGCTGCCATTATGGCAAGCAGCAGCAAAAGAGACAGCTTGCCCTTTGCCCTCTCAAGCAGAGGTGGCTGAATGAGGTCGCGACTTCTCCTTGTCGTCTTGTGACAGCAGTGAGGAATTGTCCACCACCGGGCGCTGAGAGCTCCTCAGGTAGCGTGGCCGAGCGGTCTAAGGCGCTGGATTTAGGCTCCAGTCTCTTCGGAGGCGTGGGTTCGAATCCCACCGCTGCCATTGTCTTCCGAACTAGGACTAAGCCGCCGGTCTTGTCAACAGATTGCTGCCGCCTTGTTGTCAGAGGGAAGCGGCCATGGCGAGCGTCCTGCGCGGATTTGGAAATGCTCTGGAACTCTGGCTTAACGTGGCGTCCATCCTGCATGGATTTCATATATTGCGCACCTGTATATTTGTCCATATTACATCTGTAGATTTGCCTATAAAACATACTCCATCTGCACATTGCCCTTAGGTAAATCAGTACTAATTTATACCCATCTTTACACTGCTCCCACAACTTCTTTGTACATAATCTGCACATTACTATTCCCACCATAACTTATTTGTACATCACCTGCACATATCTAGTCCCATTTTTACACTGCCCTTATGTGTAACTGCTCTTAACTGTACATACTGCACATACTATACATATTGCACTTTCTGCTATTTGCACTCCTGATTAGAAGCGAAACTGTATTTCGTTACTCTGTGTTCATACATGTGTAATGACAATAAATTTGAATCTAATCCAATCTAATCTCAACATGCTCTGGTTGGCTCTTGTCAATGCATGTGCTCAACTTAGTCGTCAGAGTGGGAGTAAAGCAGTGTCGTGAGGTGACCAAAGTATCACTTTCTTGTTGGTACAGAGCTTACTTTGACTCCACAACCAGCCTTGTGCTTTAAGAACTGCTGCTCTTTTTCCAAACTTGCCCATGCTTGGCTTGTCTTAGGAACTGCCTGCTTGACGTGGCTGGAAAAACATGGGGACTGCAAAAAAGCCCCCGCTGATGGAGACATCATAGACGTGGACGTGGACTTGCCGCGTTGCCTTTTGCCAGGCACCTGTGGCGTTGGTGGTATAGTGGTTAGCATAGCTGCCTTCCAAGCAGTTGACCCGGGTTCGATTCCCGGCCAACGCAAAGAGCTTCTGTGTCATGACCTCTTTAATTTCGTCCCCATGCACCAGAACAGAAGTCCACCGTCTCGCTGTCCATGGCGGGCGTTCTGTGCGGAGTTGGACGTGCCTTGGATCTCTGGCTTAACGTGCAGCCGCGAGCATCCTGCGTGGACGTCCTCATGCTTTCGCTGGGCTCTTGTCAATGCAGGTGCTCAACCTAGTCGTCAGAGGTGAGGAGGGCACTGCGGTAGCGTGGCCGAGCGGTCCAAGGCGCTGGATTAAGGCTCCAGTCTCTTCGGAGGCGTGGGTTCGAATCCCACCGCTGCCATTATGGCAAGCAGCAGCAAAAGAGACAGCTTGCCCTTTGCCCTCTCAAGCAGAGGTGGCTGAATGAGGTCGCGACTTCTCCTTGTCGTCTTGTGACAGCAGTGAGGAATTGTCCACCACCGGGCGCTGAGAGCTCCTCAGGTAGCGTGGCCGAGCGGTCTAAGGCGCTGGATTTAGGCTCCAGTCTCTTCGGAGGCGTGGGTTCGAATCCCACCGCTGCCATTGTCTTCCGAACTAGGACTAAGCCGCCGGTCTTGTCAACAGATTGCTGCCGCCTTGTTGTCAGATGTAGGTGGCCATGGCGAGCGTCCTGCGCGGATTTGGACATGCTCTGGAACTCTGGCTTAACGTGGCGTCCATCCTGCATGGATTTCATATATTGCGCACCTGTATATTTGTCCATATTACATCTGTAGATTTGCCTATAAAACATACTCCATCTGCACATTGCCCTTAGGTAAATCAGTACTAATTTATACCCATCTTTACACTGCTCCCACAACTTCTTTGTACATAATCTGCACATTACTATTCCCACCATAACTTATTTGTACATCACCTGCACATATCTAGTCCCATTTTTACACTGCCCTTATGTGTAACTGCTCTTAACTGTACATACTGCACATACTATACATATTGCACTTTCTGCTATTTGCACTCCTGATTAGAAGCGAAACTGTATTTCGTTACTCTGTGTTCATACATGTGTAATGACAATAAATTTGAATCTAATCCAATCTAATCTCAACATGCTCTGGTTGGCTCTTGTCAATGCATGTGCTCAACTTAGTCGTCAGAGTGGGAGTAAAGCAGTGTCGTGAGGTGACCAAAGTATCACTTTCTTGTTGGTACAGAGCTTACTTTGACTCCACAACCAGCCTTGTGCTTTAAGAACTGCTGCTCTTTTTCCAAACTTGCCCATGCTTGGCTTGTCTTAGGAACTGCCTGCTTGACGTGGCTGGAAAAACATGGGGACTGCAAAAAAGCCCCCGCTGATGGAGACATCATAGACGTGGACGTGGACTTGCCGCGTTGCCTTGTGCCAGGCACCTGTGGCGTTGGTGGTATAGTGGTTAGCATAGCTGCCTTCCAAGCAGTTGACCCGGGTTCGATTCCCGGCCAACGCAAAGAGCTTCTGTGTCATGACCTCTTTAATTTCGTCCCCATGCACCAGAACAGAAGTCCACCGTCTCGCTGTCCATGGCGGGCGTTCTGTGCGGAGTTGGACGTGCCTTGGATCTCTGGCTTAACGTGCAGCCGCGAGCATCCTGCGTGGACGTCCTCATGCTTTCGCTGGGCTCTTGTCAATGCAGGTGCTCAACCTAGTCGTCAGAGGTGAGGAGGGCACTGCGGTAGCGTGGCCGAGCGGTCCAAGGCGCTGGATTAAGGCTCCAGTCTCTTCGGAGGCGTGGGTTCGAATCCCACCGCTGCCATTATGGCAAGCAGCAGCAAAAGAGACAGCTTGCCCTTTGCCCTCTCAAGCAGAGGTGGCTGAATGAGGTCGCGGCTTCTCCTTGTCGTCTTGTGACAGCAGTGAGGAATTGTCCACCACCGGGCGCTGAGAGCTCCTCAGGTAGCGTGGCCGAGCGGTCTAAGGCGCTGGATTTAGGCTCCAGTCTCTTCGGAGGCGTGGGTTCGAATCCCACCGCTGCCATTGTCTTCCGAACTAGGACTAAGCCGCCGGTCTTGTCAACAGATTGCTGCCGCCTTGTTGTCAGAGGAAAGCGGCCATGGCGAGCGTCCTGCGCGGATTTGGACATGCTCTGGAACTCTGGCTTAACGTGGCGTCCGTCCTGCATGGATTTCATATATTGCGCACCTGTATATTTGTCCATATTACATCTGTAGATTTGCCTATAAAACATACTCCATCTGCACATTGCCCTTAGGTAAATCAGTACTAATTTATACCCATCTTTACACTGCTCCCACAACTTCTTTGTACATAATCTGCACATTACTATTCCCACCATAACTTATTTGTACATCACCTGCACATATCTAGTCCCATTTTTACACTGCCCTTATGTGTAACTGCTCTTAACTGTACATACTGCACATACTATACATATTGCACTTTCTGCTATTTGCACTCCTGATTAGAAGCGAAACTGTATTTCGTTACTCTGTGTTCATACATGTGTAATGACAATAAATTTGAATCTAATCCAATCTAATCTCAACATGCTCTGGTTGGCTCTTGTCAATGCATGTGCTCAACTTAGTCGTCAGAGTGGGAGTAAAGCAGTGTCGTGAGGTGACCAAAGTATCACTTTCTTGTTGGTACAGAGCTTACTTTGACTCCACAACCAGCCTTGTGCTTTAAGAACTGCTGCTCTTTTTCCAAACTTGCCCATGCTTGGCTTGTCTTAGGAACTGCCTGCTTGACGTGGCTGGAAAAACATGGGGACTGCAAAAAAGCCCCCGCTGATGGAGACATCATAGACGTGGACTTGCCGCGTTGCCTTTTGCCAGGCACCTGTGGCGTTGGTGGTATAGTGGTTAGCATAGCTGCCTTCCAAGCAGTTGACCCGGGTTCGATTCCCGGCCAACGCAAAGAGCTTCTGTGTCATGACCTCTTTAATTTCGTCCCCATGCACCAGAACAGAAGTCCACCGTCTCGCTGTCCATGGCGGGCGTTCTGTGCGGAGTTGGACGTGCCTTGGATCTCTGGCTTAACGTGCAGCCGCGAGCATCCTGCGTGGACGTCCTCATGCTTTCGCTGGGCTCTTGTCAATGCAGGTGCTCAACCTAGTCCTCAGAGGGGAGGAGGGCACTGCGGTAGCGTGGCCGAGCGGTCCAAGGCGCTGGATTAAGGCTCCAGTCTCTTCGGAGGCGTGGGTTCGAATCCCACCGCTGCCATTATGGCAAGCAGCAAAAGAGACAGCTTGCCCTTTGCCCTCTCAAGCAGAGGTGGCTGAATGAGGTCGCGACTTCTCCTTGTCGTCTTGTGACAGCAGTGAGGAATTGTCCACCACCGGGCGCTGAGAGCTCCTCAGGTAGCGTGGCCGAGCGGTCTAAGGCGCTGGATTTAGGCTCCAGTCTCTTCGGAGGCGTGGGTTCGAATCCCACCGCTGCCATTGTCTTCCGAACTAGGACTAAGCCACCGGTCTTGTCAACAGATTGCTGCCGCCTTGTTGTCAGAGGGAAGCGGCCATGGCGAGCGTCCTGCGCGGATTTGGACATGCTCTGGAACTCTGGCTTAACGTGGCGTCCATCCTGCATGGATTTCATATATTGCGCACCTGTATATTTGTCCATATTACATCTGTAGATTTGCCTATAAAACATACTCCATCTGCACATTGCCCTTAGGTAAATCAGTACTAATTTATACCCATCTTTACACTGCTCCCACAACTTCTTTGTACATAATCTGCACATTACTATTCCCACCATAACTTATTTGTACATCACCTGCACATATCTAGTCCCATTTTTACACTGCCCTTATGTGTAACTGCTCTTAACTGTACATACTGCACATACTATACATATTGCACTTTCTGCTATTTGCACTCCTGATTAGAAGCGAAACTGTATTTCGTTACTCTGTGTTCATACATGTGTAATGACAATAAATTTGAATCTAATCCAATCTAATCTCAACATGCTCTGGTTGGCTCTTGTCAATGCATGTGCTCAACTTAGTCGTCAGAGTGGGAGTAAAGCAGTGTCGTGAGGTGACCAAAGTATCACTTTCTTGTTGGTACAGAGCTTACTTTGACTCCACAACCAGCCTTGTGCTTTAAGAACTGCTGCTCTTTTTCCAAACTTGCCCATGCTTGGCTTGTCTTAGGAACTGCCTGCTTGACGTGGCTGGAAAAACATGGGGACTGCAAAAAAGCCCCCGCTGATGGAGACATCATAGACGTGGACTTGCCGCGTTGCCTTTTGCCAGGCACCTGTGGCGTTGGTGGTATAGTGGTTAGCATAGCTGCCTTCCAAGCAGTTGACCGGGTTCGATTCGGCCAACGCAAAGAGCTTCTGTGTCATGACCTCTTTAATTTCGTCCCCATGCACCAGAACAGAAGTCCACCGTCTCGCTGTCCATGGCGGGCGTTCTGTGCGGAGTTGGACGTTGGGCATCCTGCGTGGACGTCCTCATGCTTTCGCTGGGCTCTTGTCAATGCAGGTGCTCAACCTAGTCGTCAGAGGTGAGGAGGGCACCGCGGTAGCGTGGCGAGCGGTCCAAGGCGCTGGATTAAGGCTCCAGTCTCTTCGAGGCGTGGGTTCGAATCCCACCGCTGCCATTATGGCAAGCAGCAAAAGAGACAGCTTGCCCTTTGCCCTCTCAAGCAGAGGTGGCTGAATGAGGTCGCGGCTTCTCCTTGTCGTCTTGTGACAGCAGTGAGGAATTGTCCACCACCGGGCGCTGAGAACTCCTCAGGTAGCGTGGCCGAGCGGTCTAAGGCGCTGGATTTAGGCTCCAGTCTCTTCGAGGCGTGGGTTCGAATCCCACCGCTGCCATTGTCTTCGAACTAGGACTAAGCCGCCGGTCTTGTCAACAGATTGCTGCCGCCTTGTTGTCAGAGGAAGCGGCCATGGCGTGCGTCCTGCGCGGATTTGGACATGCTCTGGAACTCTGGCTTAACGTGGCGTCCATCCTGCATGGATTTCATATATTGCGCACCTGTATATTTGTCCATATTACATCTGTAGATTTGCCTATAAAACATACTCCATCTGCACATTGCCCTTAGGTAAATCAGTACTAATTTATACCCATCTTTACACTGCTCCCACAACTTCTTTGTACATAATCTGCACATTACTATTCCCACCATAACTTATTTGTACATCACCTGCACATATCTAGTCCCATTTTTACACTGCCCTTATGTGTAACTGCTCTTAACTGTACATACTGCACATACTATACATATTGCACTTTCTGCTATTTGCACTCCTGATTAGAAGCGAAACTGTATTTCGTTACTCTGTGTTCATACATGTGTAATGACAATAAATTTGAATCTAATCCAATCTAATCTCAACATGCTCTGGTTGGCTCTTGTCAATGCATGTGCTCAACTTAGTCGTCAGAGTGGGAGTAAAGCAGTGTCGTGAGGTGACCAAAGTATCACTTTCTTGTTGGTACAGAGCTTACTTTGACTCCACAACCAGCCTTGTGCTTTAAGAACTGCTGCTCTTTTTCCAAACTTGCCCATGCTTGGCTTGTCTTAGGAACTGCCTGCTTGACGTGGCTGGAAAAACATGGGGACTGCAAAAAAGCCCCCGCTGATGGAGACATCATAGACGTGGACTTGCCGCGTTGCCTTTTGCCAGGCACCTGTGGCGTTGGTGGTATAGTGGTTAGCATAGCTGCCTTCCAAGCAGTTGACCGGGTTCGATTCGGCCAACGCAAAGAGCTTCTGTGTCATGACCTCTTTAATTTCGTCCCCATGCACCAGAACAGAAGTCCACCGTCTCGCTGTCCATGGCGGGCGTTCTGTTCGGAGTTCGTCGTGCCTAGGATCTCTGGCTTAACGAGCATCCGCGAGCATACTGCGTCGATGTCCACATGCTTTAGCTGGGCTCTTGTCAATGCAGGTGCTCAACCTAGTCGTCAGAGGTGAGGAGGGCACCGCGGTAGCGTGGCGAGCGGTCCAAGGCGCTGGATTAAGGCTCCAGTCTCTTCGAGGCGTGGGTTCGAATCCCACCGCTGCCATTATGGCAAGCAGCAGCAAAGAGACAGCTTGCCCTTTGCCCTCTCAAGCAGAGGTGGCTGAATGAGGTCGCGACTTCTCCTTGTCGTCTTGTGACAGCAGTGAGGAATTGTCCACCACCGGGCGCTGAGAGCTCCTCAGGTAGCGTGGCCGAGCGGTCTAAGGCGCTGGATTTAGGCTCCAGTCTCTTCGGAGGCGTGGGTTCGAATCCCACCGCTGCCATTGTCTTCTGAACTAGGACTAAGCCGCCGGTCTTGTCAACAGATTGCTGCCGCCTTGTTGTCAGAGGAAGCGGCCATGGCGAGCGTCCTGCGCGGATTTGGACATGCTCTGGAACTCTGGCTTAACGTGGCGTCCATCCTGCATGGATTTCATATATTGCGCACCTGTATATTTGTCCATATTACATCTGTAGATTTGCCTATAAAACATACTCCATCTGCACATTGCCCTTAGGTAAATCAGTACTAATTTATACCCATCTTTACACTGCTCCCACAACTTCTTTGTACATAATCTGCACATTACTATTCCCACCATAACTTATTTGTACATCACCTGCACATATCTAGTCCCATTTTTACACTGCCCTTATGTGTAACTGCTCTTAACTGTACATACTGCACATACTATACATATTGCACTTTCTGCTATTTGCACTCCTGATTAGAAGCGAAACTGTATTTCGTTACTCTGTGTTCATACATGTGTAATGACAATAAATTTGAATCTAATCCAATCTAATCTCAACATGCTCTGGTTGGCTCTTGTCAATGCATGTGCTCAACTTAGTCGTCAGAGTGGGAGTAAAGCAGTGTCGTGAGGTGACCAAAGTATCACTTTCTTGTTGGTACAGAGCTTACTTTGACTCCACAACCAGCCTTGTGCTTTAAGAACTGCTGCTCTTTTTCCAAACTTGCCCATGCTTGGCTTGTCTTAGGAACTGCCTGCTTGACGTGGCTGGAAAAACATGGGGACTGCAAAAAAGCCCCCGCTGATGGAGACATCATAGACGTGGACTTGCCGCGTTGCCTTTTGCCAGGCACCTGTGGCGTTGGTGGTATAGTGGTTAGCATAGCTGCCTTCCAAGCAGTTGACCGGGTTCGATTCGGCCAACGCAAAGAGCTTCTGTGTCATGACCTCTTTAATTTCGTCCCCATGCACCAGAACAGAAGTCCACCGTCTCGCTGTCCATGGCGGGCGTACTGAGCGGAGTTGGACGTGCGATGGAACTCTGGCTTAACGTGCAGGCATCCTGCGTGGACGTCCTCATGCTTTCGCTGGGCTCTTGTCAATGCAGGTGCTCAACCTAGTCGTCAGAGGTGAGGAGGGCACTGCGGTAGCGTGGCGAGCGGTCCAAGGCGCTGGATTAAGGCTCCAGTCTCTTCGAGGCGTGGGTTCGAATCCCACCGCTGCCATTATGGCAAGCAGCAGCAAAAGAGACAGCTTGCCCTTTGCCCTCTCAAGCAGAGGTGGCTGAATGAGGTCGCGACTTCTCCTTGTCGTCTTGTGACAGCAGTGAGGAATTGTCCACCACCGGGCGCTGAGAGCTCCTCAGGTAGCGTGGCCGAGCGGTCTAAGGCGCTGGATTTAGGCTCCAGTCTCTTCGGAGGCGTGGGTTCGAATCCCACCGCTGCCATTGTCTTCAGAACTAGGACTACGCCGCCGGTCTTGTCAACAGATTGCTGCCGCCTTGTTGTCAGAGGAAAGCGGCCATGGCGAGCGTCCTGCGCGGATTTGGACATGCTCTGGAACTCTGGCTTAACGTGGCGTCCATCCTGCATGGATTTCATATATTGCGCACCTGTATATTTGTCCATATTACATCTGTAGATTTGCCTATAAAACATACTCCATCTGCACATTGCCCTTAGGTAAATCAGTACTAATTTATACCCATCTTTACACTGCTCCCACAACTTCTTTGTACATAATCTGCACATTACTATTCCCACCATAACTTATTTGTACATCACCTGCACATATCTAGTCCCATTTTTACACTGCCCTTATGTGTAACTGCTCTTAACTGTACATACTGCACATACTATACATATTGCACTTTCTGCTATTTGCACTCCTGATTAGAAGCGAAACTGTATTTCGTTACTCTGTGTTCATACATGTGTAATGACAATAAATTTGAATCTAATCCAATCTAATCTCAACATGCTCTGGTTGGCTCTTGTCAATGCATGTGCTCAACTTAGTCGTCAGAGTGGGAGTAAAGCAGTGTCGTGAGGTGACCAAAGTATCACTTTCTTGTTGGTACAGAGCTTACTTTGACTCCACAACCAGCCTTGTGCTTTAAGAACTGCTGCTCTTTTTCCAAACTTGCCCATGCTTGGCTTGTCTTAGGAACTGCCTGCTTGACGTGGCTGGAAAAACATGGGGACTGCAAAAAAGCCCCCGCTGATGGAGACATCATAGACGTGGACGTGGACTTGCCGCGTTGCCTTTTGCCAGGCACCTGTGGCGTTGGTGGTATAGTGGTTAGCATAGCTGCCTTCCAAGCAGTTGACCCGGGTTCGATTCCCGGCCAACGCAAAGAGCTTCTGTGTCATGACCTCTTTAATTTCGTCCCCATGCACCAGAACAGAAGTCCACCGTCTCGCTGTCCATGGCGGGCGTTCTGTGCGGAGTTGGACGTGCCTTGGATCTCTGGCTTAACGTGCAGCCGCGAGCATCCTGCGTGGACGTCCTCATGCTTTCGCTGGGCTCTTGTCAATGCAGGTGCTCAACCTAGTCGTCAGAGGTGAGGAGGGCACTGCGGTAGCGTGGCCGAGCGGTCCAAGGCGCTGGATTAAGGCTCCAGTCTCTTCGGAGGCGTGGGTTCGAATCCCACCGCTGCCATTATGGCAAGCAGCAGCAAAAGAGACAGCTTGCCCTTTGCCCTCTCAAGCAGAGGTGGCTGAATGAGGTCGCGACTTCTCCTTGTCGTCTTGTGACAGCAGTGAGGAATTGTCCACCACCGGGCGCTGAGAGCTCCTCAGGTAGCGTGGCCGAGCGGTCTAAGGCGCTGGATTTAGGCTCCAGTCTCTTCGGAGGCGTGGGTTCGAATCCCACCGCTGCCATTGTCTTCCGAACTAGGACCAAGCCGCCAGTCTTGTCAACAGATTGCTGCCGCCTCGTTGTCAGAGGGAAGCGGCCATGGCGAGCGTCCTGCGCGGATTTGGACATGCTCTGGAACTCTGGCTTAACGTGGCGTCCATCCTGCATGGATTTCATATATTGCGCACCTGTATATTTGTCCATATTACATCTGTAGATTTGCCTATAAAACATACTCCATCTGCACATTGCCCTTAGGTAAATCAGTACTAATTTATACCCATCTTTACACTGCTCCCACAACTTCTTTGTACATAATCTGCACATTACTATTCCCACCATAACTTATTTGTACATCACCTGCACATATCTAGTCCCATTTTTACACTGCCCTTATGTGTAACTGCTCTTAACTGTACATACTGCACATACTATACATATTGCACTTTCTGCTATTTGCACTCCTGATTAGAAGCGAAACTGTATTTCGTTACTCTGTGTTCATACATGTGTAATGACAATAAATTTGAATCTAATCCAATCTAATCTCAACATGCTCTGGTTGGCTCTTGTCAATGCATGTGCTCAACTTAGTCGTCAGAGTGGGAGTAAAGCAGTGTCGTGAGGTGACCAAAGTATCACTTTCTTGTTGGTACAGAGCTTACTTTGACTCCACAACCAGCCTTGTGCTTTAAGAACTGCTGCTCTTTTTCCAAACTTGCCCATGCTTGGCTTGTCTTAGGAACTGCCTGCTTGACGTGGCTGGAAAAACATGGGGACTGCAAAAAAGCCCCCGCTGATGGAGACATCATAGACGTGGCCGTGGACTTGCCGCGTTGCCTTTGCCAGGCACCTGTGGCGTTGGTGGTATAGTGGTTAGCATAGCTGCCTTCCAAGCAGTTGACCGGGTTCGATTCGGCCAACGCAAAGAGCTTCTGTGTCATGACCTCTTTAATTTCGTCCCCATGCACCAGAACAGAAGTCCACCGTCTCGCTGTCCATGGCGGGCGTTCTGTGCGGAGTTGGACGTGCCTTGGATCTCTGGCTTAACGTGCAGCCGCGAGCATCCTGCGTGGACGTCCTCATGCTTTCGCTGGGCTCTTGTCAATGCAGGTGCTCAACCTAGTCGTCAGAGGTGAGGAGGGCACTGCGGTAGCGTGGCCGAGCGGTCCAAGCGCTGGATTAAGGCTCCAGTCTCTTCGAGGCGTGGGTTCGAATCCCACCGCTGCCATTATGGCAAGCAGCAGCAAAGAGGCAGCTTGCCCTTTGCCCTCTCAAGCAGAGGTGGCTGAATGAGGTCGCGACTTCTCCTTGTCGTCTTGTGACAGCAGTGAGGAATTGTCCACCACCGGGCGCTGAGAGCTCCTCAGGTAGCGTGGCCGAGCGGTCTAAGGCGCTGGATTTAGGCTCCAGTCTCTTCGGAGGCGTGGGTTCGAATCCCACCGCTGCCATTGTCTTCCGAACTAGGACCAAGCCGCCAGTCTTGTCAACAGATTGCTGCCGCCTCGTTGTCAGAGGGAAGCGGCCATGGCGAGCGTCCTGCGCGGATTTGGACATGCTCTGGAACTCTGGCTTAACGTGGCGTCCATCCTGCATGGATTTCATATATTGCGCACCTGTATATTTGTCCATATTACATCTGTAGATTTGCCTATAAAACATACTCCATCTGCACATTGCCCTTAGGTAAATCAGTACTAATTTATACCCATCTTTACACTGCTCCCACAACTTCTTTGTACATAATCTGCACATTACTATTCCCACCATAACTTATTTGTACATCACCTGCACATATCTAGTCCCATTTTTACACTGCCCTTATGTGTAACTGCTCTTAACTGTACATACTGCACATACTATACATATTGCACTTTCTGCTATTTGCACTCCTGATTAGAAGCGAAACTGTATTTCGTTACTCTGTGTTCATACATGTGTAATGACAATAAATTTGAATCTAATCCAATCTAATCTCAACATGCTCTGGTTGGCTCTTGTCAATGCATGTGCTCAACTTAGTCGTCAGAGTGGGAGTAAAGCAGTGTCGTGAGGTGACCAAAGTATCACTTTCTTGTTGGTACAGAGCTTACTTTGACTCCACAACCAGCCTTGTGCTTTAAGAACTGCTGCTCTTTTTCCAAACTTGCCCATGCTTGGCTTGTCTTAGGAACTGCCTGCTTGACGTGGCTGGAAAAACATGGGGACTGCAAAAAAGCCCCCGCTGATGGAGACATCATAGACGTGGACGTGGACTTGCCGCGTTGCCTTTTGCCAGGCACCTGTGGCGTTGGTGGTATAGTGGTTAGCATAGCTGCCTTCCAAGCAGTTGACCCGGGTTCGATTCCCGGCCAACGCAAAGAGCTTCTGTGTCATGACCTCTTTAATTTCGTCCCCATGCACCAGAACAGAAGTCCACCGTCTCGCTGTCCATGGCGGGCGTTCTGTGCGGGAGTTGGACGTGCCTTGGATCTCTGGCTTAACGTGCAGCCGCGAGCATCCTGCGTGGACGTCCTCATGCTTTCGCTGGGCTCTTGTCAATGCAGGTGCTCAACCTAGTCGTCAGAGGTGAGGAGGGCACTGCGGTAGCGTCCAAGGCGCTGGATTAAGGCTCCAGTCTCTTCGGAGGCGTGGGTTCGAATCCCACCGCTGCCATTATGGCAAGCAGCAGCAAAAGAGACAGCTTGCCCTTTGCCCTCTCAAGCAGAGGTGGCTGAATGAGGTCGCGGCTTCTCCTTGTCGTCTTGTGACAGCAGTGAGGAATTGTCCACCACCGGGCGCTGAGAGCTCCTCAGGTAGCGTGGCCGAGCGGTCTAAGGCGCTGGATTTAGGCTCCAGTCTCTTCGGAGGCGTGGGTTCGAATCCCACCGCTGCCATTGTCTTCCGAACTAGGACTAAGCCGCCGGTCTTGTCAACAGATTGCTGCCGCCTTGTTGTCAGAGGGAAGCGGCCATGGCGAGCGTCCTGCGCGGATTTGGACATGCTCTGGAACTCTGGCTTAACGTGGCGTCCATCCTGCATGGATTTCATATATTGCGCACCTGTATATTTGTCCATATTACATCTGTAGATTTGCCTATAAAACATACTCCATCTGCACATTGCCCTTAGGTAAATCAGTACTAATTTATACCCATCTTTACACTGCTCCCACAACTTCTTTGTACATAATCTGCACATTACTATTCCCACCATAACTTATTTGTACATCACCTGCACATATCTAGTCCCATTTTTACACTGCCCTTATGTGTAACTGCTCTTAACTGTACATACTGCACATACTATACATATTGCACTTTCTGCTATTTGCACTCCTGATTAGAAGCGAAACTGTATTTCGTTACTCTGTGTTCATACATGTGTAATGACAATAAATTTGAATCTAATCCAATCTAATCTCAACATGCTCTGGTTGGCTCTTGTCAATGCATGTGCTCAACTTAGTCGTCAGAGTGGGAGTAAAGCAGTGTCGTGAGGTGACCAAAGTATCACTTTCTTGTTGGTACAGAGCTTACTTTGACTCCACAACCAGCCTTGTGCTTTAAGAACTGCTGCTCTTTTTCCAAACTTGCCCATGCTTGGCTTGTCTTAGGAACTGCCTGCTTGACGTGGCTGGAAAAACATGGGGACTGCAAAAAAGCCCCCGCTGATGGAGACATCATAGACGTGGACGTGGACTTGCCGCGTTGCCTTTTGCCAGGCACCTGTGGCGTTGGTGGTATAGTGGTTAGCATAGCTGCCTTCCAAGCAGTTGACCCGGGTTCGATTCCCGGCCAACGCAAAGAGCTTCTGTGTCATGACCTCTTTAATTTCGTCCCCATGCACCAGAACAGAAGTCCACCGTCTCGCTGTCCATGGCGGGCGTTCTGTGCGGAGTTGGACGTGCCTTGGATCTCTGGCTTAACGTGCAGCCGCGAGCATCCTGCGTGGACGTCCTCATGCTTTCGCTGGGCTCTTGTCAATGCAGGTGCTCAACCTAGTCGTCAGAGGTGAGGAGGGCACCGCGGTAGTGTGGCCGAGCGGTCCAAGGCGCTGGATTAAGGCTCCAGTCTCTTCGGAGGCGTGGGTTCGAATCCCACCGCTGCCATTATGGCAAGCAGCAGCAAAAGAGACAGCTTGCCCTTTGCCCTCTCAAGCAGAGGTGGCTGAATGAGGTCGCGGCTTCTCCTTGTCGTCTTGTGACAGCAGTGAGGAATTGTCCACCACCGGGCGCTGAGAGCTCCTCAGGTAGCGTGGCGAGCGGTCTAAGGCGCTGGATTTAGGCTCCAGTCTCTTCGCAGGCGTGGGCTCGACGCCCACCGCTGCCATTGTCTTCCGAACTAGGACTAAGCCGCCGGTCTTGTCAACAGATTGCTGCCGCCTTGTTGTCAGAGGGAAGCGGCCATGGCGAGCGTCCTGCGCGGATTTGGACATGCTCTGGAACTCTGGCTTAACGTGGCGTCCATCCTGCATGGATTTCATATATTGCGCACCTGTATATTTGTCCATATTACATCTGTAGATTTGCCTATAAAACATACTCCATCTGCACATTGCCCTTAGGTAAATCAGTACTAATTTATACCCATCTTTACACTGCTCCCACAACTTCTTTGTACATAATCTGCACATTACTATTCCCACCATAACTTATTTGTACATCACCTGCACATATCTAGTCCCATTTTTACACTGCCCTTATGTGTAACTGCTCTTAACTGTACATACTGCACATACTATACATATTGCACTTTCTGCTATTTGCACTCCTGATTAGAAGCGAAACTGTATTTCGTTACTCTGTGTTCATACATGTGTAATGACAATAAATTTGAATCTAATCCAATCTAATCTCAACATGCTCTGGTTGGCTCTTGTCAATGCATGTGCTCAACTTAGTCGTCAGAGTGGGAGTAAAGCAGTGTCGTGAGGTGACCAAAGTATCACTTTCTTGTTGGTACAGAGCTTACTTTGACTCCACAACCAGCCTTGTGCTTTAAGAACTGCTGCTCTTTTTCCAAACTTGCCCATGCTTGGCTTGTCTTAGGAACTGCCTGCTTGACGTGGCTGGAAAAACATGGGGACTGCAAAAAAGCCCCCGCTGATGGAGACATCATAGACGTGGGCGTGGACTTGCCGCGTTGCCTTTGCCAGGCACCTGTGGCGTTTGTGTTATAGTGGTTAGCATAGCTGCGTTCCAAGCAGTTGACCCGGTTCGATTCCGGCCAACGCAAAGAGCTTCTGTGTCATGACCTCTTTAATTTCGTCCCCATGCACCAGAACAGAAGTCCACCGTCTCGCTGTCCATGGCGGGGCGTTCTGTGCGGGAGTTGGACGTGCCTTGGATCTCTGGCTTAACGTGCAGCGCGAGCATCCTGCGTGGACGTCCTCAGGCTTACGCTGGGCTCGTGTCAATGCAGGTGCTCAACCTAGTCGTCAGAGGTGAGGAGGGCACCGCGGTAGCGTGGCGAGCGGTCCAAGGCGCTGGATTAAGGCTCCAGTCTCTTCGAGGCGTGGGTTCGAATCCCACCGCTGCCATTATGGCAAGCAGCAGCAAAGAGACAGCTTGCCCTTTGCCCTCTCAAGCAGAGGTGGCTGAATGAGGTCGCGACTTCTCCTTGTCGTCTTGTGACAGCAGTGAGGAATTGTCCACCACCGGGCGCTGAGAGCTCCTCAGGTAGCGTGGCGAGCGGTCTAAGGCGCTGGATTTAGGCTCCAGTCTCTTCGAGGCGTGGGTTCGAATCCCACCGCTGCCATTGTCTTCCGAACTAGGACTAAGCCGCCGGTCTTGTCAACAGATTGCTGCCGCCTTGTTGTCAGAGGGAAGCGGCCATGGCGAGCGTCCTGCGCGGATTTGGACATGCTCTGGAACTCTGGCTTAACGTGGCGTCCATCCTGCATGGATTTCATATATTGCGCACCTGTATATTTGTCCATATTACATCTGTAGATTTGCCTATAAAACATACTCCATCTGCACATTGCCCTTAGGTAAATCAGTACTAATTTATACCCATCTTTACACTGCTCCCACAACTTCTTTGTACATAATCTGCACATTACTATTCCCACCATAACTTATTTGTACATCACCTGCACATATCTAGTCCCATTTTTACACTGCCCTTATGTGTAACTGCTCTTAACTGTACATACTGCACATACTATACATATTGCACTTTCTGCTATTTGCACTCCTGATTAGAAGCGAAACTGTATTTCGTTACTCTGTGTTCATACATGTGTAATGACAATAAATTTGAATCTAATCCAATCTAATCTCAACATGCTCTGGTTGGCTCTTGTCAATGCATGTGCTCAACTTAGTCGTCAGAGTGGGAGTAAAGCAGTGTCGTGAGGTGACCAAAGTATCACTTTCTTGTTGGTACAGAGCTTACTTTGACTCCACAACCAGCCTTGTGCTTTAAGAACTGCTGCTCTTTTTCCAAACTTGCCCATGCTTGGCTTGTCTTAGGAACTGCCTGCTTGACGTGGCTGGAAAAACATGGGGACTGCAAAAAAGCCCCCGCTGATGGAGACATCATAGACGTGGACTTGCCGCGTTGCCTTTTGCCAGGCACCTGTGGCGTTGGTGGTATAGTGGTTAGCATAGCTGCCTTCCAAGCAGTTGACCGGGTTCGATTCGGCCAACGCAAAGAGCTTCTGTGTCATGACCTCTTTAATTTCGTCCCCATGCACCAGAACAGAAGTCCACCGTCTCGCTGTCCATGGCGGGCGTTCTGTGCGGAGTTGGACGTGCCTTGGATCTCTGGCTTAACGTGCAGCCGCGAGCATCCTGCGTGGACGTCCTCATGCTTTCGCTGGGCTCTTGTCAATGCAGGTGCTCAACCTAGTCGTCAGAGGTGAGGAGGGCACTGCGGTAGCGTGGCCGAGCGGTCCAAGGCGCTGGATTAAGGCTCCAGTCTCTTCGGAGGCGTGGGTTCGAATCCCACCGCTGCCATTATGGCAAGCAGCAGCAAAAGAGACAGCTTGCCCTTTGCCCTCTCAAGCAGAGGTGGCTGAATGAGGTCGCGGCTTCTCCTTGTCGTCTTGTGACAGCAGTGAGGAATTGTCCACCACCGGGCGCTGAGAGCTCCTCAGGTAGCGTGGCGAGCGGTCTAAGGCGCTGGATTTAGGCTCCAGTCTCTTCGAGGCGTGGGTTCGAATCCCACCGCTGCCATTGTCTTCCGAACTAGGACCAAGCCGCCAGTCTTGTCAACAGATTGCTGCCGCCTCGTTGTCAGAGGGAAGCGGCCATGGCGAGCGTCCTGCGCGGATTTGGACATGCTCTGGAACTCTGGCTTAACGTGGCGTCCATCCTGCATGGATTTCATATATTGCGCACCTGTATATTTGTCCATATTACATCTGTAGATTTGCCTATAAAACATACTCCATCTGCACATTGCCCTTAGGTAAATCAGTACTAATTTATACCCATCTTTACACTGCTCCCACAACTTCTTTGTACATAATCTGCACATTACTATTCCCACCATAACTTATTTGTACATCACCTGCACATATCTAGTCCCATTTTTACACTGCCCTTATGTGTAACTGCTCTTAACTGTACATACTGCACATACTATACATATTGCACTTTCTGCTATTTGCACTCCTGATTAGAAGCGAAACTGTATTTCGTTACTCTGTGTTCATACATGTGTAATGACAATAAATTTGAATCTAATCCAATCTAATCTCAACATGCTCTGGTTGGCTCTTGTCAATGCATGTGCTCAACTTAGTCGTCAGAGTGGGAGTAAAGCAGTGTCGTGAGGTGACCAAAGTATCACTTTCTTGTTGGTACAGAGCTTACTTTGACTCCACAACCAGCCTTGTGCTTTAAGAACTGCTGCTCTTTTTCCAAACTTGCCCATGCTTGGCTTGTCTTAGGAACTGCCTGCTTGACGTGGCTGGAAAAACATGGGGACTGCAAAAAAGCCCCCGCTGATGGAGACATCATAGACGTGGACGTGGACTTGCCGCGTTGCCTTTTGCCAGGCACCTGTGGCGTTGGTGGTATAGTGGTTAGCATAGCTGCCTTCCAAGCAGTTGACCCGGGTTCGATTCCCGGCCAACGCAAAGAGCTTCTGTGTCATGACCTCTTTAATTTCGTCCCCATGCACCAGAACAGAAGTCCACCGTCTCGCTGTCCATGGCGGGCGTTCTGTGCGGAGTTGGACGTGCCTTGGATCTCTGGCTTAACGTGCAGCCGCGAGCATCCTGCGTGGACGTCCTCATGCTTTCGCTGGGCTCTTGTCAATGCAGGTGCTCAACCTAGTCGTCAGAGGTGAGGAGGGCACTGCGGAACGGTGGACGAGCGGTCCAAGGCGCTGGATTAAGGCTCCAGTCTCTTCGGAGGCGTGGGTTCGAATCCCACCGCTGCCATTATGGCAAGCAGCAGCAAAAGAGACAGCTTGCCCTTTGCCCTCTCAAGCAGAGGTGGCTGAATGAGGTCGCGACTTCTCCTTGTCGTCTTGTGACAGCAGTGAGGAATTGTCCACCACCGGGCGCTGAGAGCTCCTCAGGTAGCGTGGCCGAGCGGTCTAAGGCGCTGGATTTAGGCTCCAGTCTCTTCGGAGGCGTGGGTTCGAATCCCACCGCTGCCATTGTCTTCCGAACTAGGACCAAGCCGCCAGTCTTGTCAACAGATTGCTGCCGCCTCGTTGTCAGAGGGAAGCGGCCATGGCGAGCGTCCTGCGCGGATTTGGACATGCTCTGGAACTCTGGCTTAACGTGGCGTCCATCCTGCATGGATTTCATATATTGCGCACCTGTATATTTGTCCATATTACATCTGTAGATTTGCCTATAAAACATACTCCATCTGCACATTGCCCTTAGGTAAATCAGTACTAATTTATACCCATCTTTACACTGCTCCCACAACTTCTTTGTACATAATCTGCACATTACTATTCCCACCATAACTTATTTGTACATCACCTGCACATATCTAGTCCCATTTTTACACTGCCCTTATGTGTAACTGCTCTTAACTGTACATACTGCACATACTATACATATTGCACTTTCTGCTATTTGCACTCCTGATTAGAAGCGAAACTGTATTTCGTTACTCTGTGTTCATACATGTGTAATGACAATAAATTTGAATCTAATCCAATCTAATCTCAACATGCTCTGGTTGGCTCTTGTCAATGCATGTGCTCAACTTAGTCGTCAGAGTGGGAGTAAAGCAGTGTCGTGAGGTGACCAAAGTATCACTTTCTTGTTGGTACAGAGCTTACTTTGACTCCACAACCAGCCTTGTGCTTTAAGAACTGCTGCTCTTTTTCCAAACTTGCCCATGCTTGGCTTGTCTTAGGAACTGCCTGCTTGACGTGGCTGGAAAAACATGGGGACTGCAAAAAAGCCCCCGCTGATGGAGACATCATAGACGTGGGCGTGGACTTGCCGCGTTGCCTTTGCCAGGCACCTGTGGCGTTGGTGGTATAGTGGTTAGCATAGCTGCCTTCCAAGCAGTTGACCCGGTTCGATTCCCGGCCAACGCAAAGAGCTTCTGTGTCATGACCTCTTTAATTTCGTCCCCATGCACCAGAACAGAAGTCCACCGTCTCGCTGTCCATGGCGGGCGTTCTGTGCGGAGTTGGACGTGCCTTGGATCTCTGGCTTAACGTGCAGCCGCGAGCATCCTGCGTGGACGTCCTCATGCTTTCGCTGGGCTCTTGTCAATGCAGGTGCTCAACCTAGTCGTCAGAGGTGAGGAGGGCACCGCGGTAGCGTGGCAGAGTGGTCCAAGGCTCTGGATTAAGGCTCCAGTCTCTTCGAGGCGTGGGTTCGAATCCCACCGCTGCCATTATGGCAAGCAGCAAAAGAGACAGCTTGCCCTTTGCCCTCTCAAGCAGAGGTGGCTGAATGAGGTCGCGACTTCTCCTTGTCGTCTTGTGACAGCAGTGAGGAATTGTCCACCACCGGGCGCTGAGAGCTCCTCAGGTAGCGTGGCCGAGCGGTCTAAGGCGCTGGATTTAGGCTCCAGTCTCTTCGGAGGCGTGGGTTCGAATCCCACCGCTGCCATTGTCTTCAGAAGAAGGACCAACCCGCCCGTCTTGTCAACAGATTGATGCCTCCGTGGTGTCAGTGGGACGCGGCCATGGCGGCGTCCCTGCGCGGCGGATTTGGAAATGCTCTGGAACTCTGGCTTAACGTGGCGTCCATCCTGCATGGATTTCATATATTGCGCACCTGTATATTTGTCCATATTACATCTGTAGATTTGCCTATAAAACATACTCCATCTGCACATTGCCCTTAGGTAAATCAGTACTAATTTATACCCATCTTTACACTGCTCCCACAACTTCTTTGTACATAATCTGCACATTACTATTCCCACCATAACTTATTTGTACATCACCTGCACATATCTAGTCCCATTTTTACACTGCCCTTATGTGTAACTGCTCTTAACTGTACATACTGCACATACTATACATATTGCACTTTCTGCTATTTGCACTCCTGATTAGAAGCGAAACTGTATTTCGTTACTCTGTGTTCATACATGTGTAATGACAATAAATTTGAATCTAATCCAATCTAATCTCAACATGCTCTGGTTGGCTCTTGTCAATGCATGTGCTCAACTTAGTCGTCAGAGTGGGAGTAAAGCAGTGTCGTGAGGTGACCAAAGTATCACTTTCTTGTTGGTACAGAGCTTACTTTGACTCCACAACCAGCCTTGTGCTTTAAGAACTGCTGCTCTTTTTCCAAACTTGCCCATGCTTGGCTTGTCTTAGGAACTGCCTGCTTGACGTGGCTGGAAAAACATGGGGACTGCAAAAAAGCCCCCGCTGATGGAGACATCATAGACGTGGACGTGGACTTGCCGCGTTGCCTTTTGCCAGGCACCTGTGGCGTTGGTGGTATAGTGGTTAGCATAGCTGCCTTCCAAGCAGTTGACCCGGGTTCGATTCCCGGCCAACGCAAAGAGCTTCTGTGTCATGACCTCTTTAATTTCGTCCCCATGCACCAGAACAGAAGTCCACCGTCTCGCTGTCCATGGCGGGCGTTCTGTGCGGAGTTGGACGTGCCTTGGATCTCTGGCTTAACGTGCAGCCGCGAGCATCCTGCGTGGACGTCCTCATGCTTTCGCTGGGCTCTTGTCAATGCAGGTGCTCAACCTAGTCGTCAGAGGTGAGGAGGGCACTGCGGTAGCGTGGCCGAGCGGTCCAAGGCGCTGGATTAAGGCTCCAGTCTCTTCGGAGGCGTGGGTTCGAATCCCACCGCTGCCATTATGGCAAGCAGCAGCAAAAGAGACAGCTTGCCCTTTGCCCTCTCAAGCAGAGGTGGCTGAATGAGGTCGCGGCTTCTCCTTGTCGTCTTGTGACAGCAGTGAGGAATTGTCCACCACCGGGCGCTGAGAGCTCCTCAGGTAGCGTGGCCAAGCGGTCTAAGGCGCTGGATTTAGGCTCCAGTCTCTTCGGAGGCGTGGGTTCGAATCCCACCGCTGCCATTGTCTTCCGAACTAGGACTAAGCCGCCGGTCTTGTCAACAGATTGCTGCCGCCTTGTTGTCAGAGGGAAGCGGCCATGGCGAGCGTCCTGCGCGGATTTGGACATGCTTTGGAACTCTGGCTTAACGTGGCGTCCATCCTGCATGGATTTCATATATTGCGCACCTGTATATTTGTCCATATTACATCTGTAGATTTGCCTATAAAACATACTCCATCTGCACATTGCCCTTAGGTAAATCAGTACTAATTTATACCCATCTTTACACTGCTCCCACAACTTCTTTGTACATAATCTGCACATTACTATTCCCACCATAACTTATTTGTACATCACCTGCACATATCTAGTCCCATTTTTACACTGCCCTTATGTGTAACTGCTCTTAACTGTACATACTGCACATACTATACATATTGCACTTTCTGCTATTTGCACTCCTGATTAGATGCGAAACTGTATTTCGTTACTCTGTGTTCATACATGTGTAATGACAATAAATTTGAATCTAATCCAATCTAATCTCAACATGCTCTGGTTGGCTCTTGTCAATGCATGTGCTCAACTTAGTCGTCAGAGTGGGAGTAAAGCAGTGTCGTGAGGTGACCAAAGTATCACTTTCTTGTTGGTACAGAGCTTACTTTGACTCCACAACCAGCCTTGTGCTTTAAGAACTGCTGCTCTTTTTCCAAACTTGCCCATGCTTGGCTTGTCTTAGGAACTGCCTGCTTGACGTAGCTGGAAAAACATGGGGACTGCAAAAAAGCCCCCGCTGATGGAGACATCATAGACGTGGACTTGCCGCGTTGCCTTTTGCCAGGCACCTGTGGCGTTGGTGGTATAGTGGTTAGCATAGCTGCCTTCCAAGCAGTTGACCCGGGTTCGATTCCCGGCCAACGCAAAGAGCTTCTGTGTCATGACCTCTTTAATTTCGTCCCCATGCACCAGAACAGAAGTCCACCGTCTCGCTGTCCATGGCGGGCGTTCTGTGCGGAGTTGGACGTGCCTTGGATCTCTGGCTTAACGTGCAGCCGCGAGCATCCTGCGTGGACGTCCTCATGCTCATGCGGATTTGGACATGCTTTGGAACTCTGGCTTAACGTGGCGTCCGTCCTGCATGGATTTCATATATTGCGCACCTGTATATTTGTCCATATTACATCTGTAGATTTGCCTATAAAACATACTCCATCTGCACATTGCCCTTAGGTAAATCAGTACTAATTTATACCCATCTTTACACTGCTCCCACAACTTCTTTGTACATAATCTGCACATTACTATTCCCACCATAACTTATTTGTACATCACCTGCACATATCTAGTCCCATTTTTACACTGCCCTTATGTGTAACTGCTCTTAACTGTACATACTGCACATACTATACATATTGCACTTTCTGCTATTTGCACTCCTGATTAGAAGCGAAACTGTATTTCGTTACTCTGTGTTCATACATGTGTAATGACAATAAATTTGAATCTAATCCAATCGTCCCCATGCACCAGAACAGAAGTCCACCGTCTCGCTGTCCATGGCGGGCGTTCTGTGCGGAGTTGGACGTGCCTTGGATCTCTGGCTTAACGTGCAGCCGCGAGCATCCTGCGTGGACGTCCTCATGCTTTCGCTGGGCTCTTGTCAATGCAGGTGCTCAACCTAGTCGTCAGAGGTGAGGAGGGCACTGCGGTAGCGTGGCCGAGCGGTCCAAGGCGTTGGATTAAGGCTCCAGTCTCTTCGGAGGCGTGGGTTCGAATCCCACCGCTGCCATTATGGCAAGCAGCAGCAAAAGAGACAGCTTGCCCTTTGCCCTCTCAAGCAGAGGTGGCTGAATGAGGTCGCGGCTTCTCCTTGTCGTCTTGTGACAGCAGTGAGGAATTGTCCACCACCGGGCGCTGAGAGCTCCTCAGGTAGCGTGGCCGAGCGGTCTAAGGCGCTGGATTTAGGCTCCAGTCTCTTCGGAGGCGTGGGTTCGAATCTCACCGCTGCCATTGTCTTCCGAACTAGGACTAAGCCGCCGGTCTTGTCAACAGATTGCTGCCGCCTTGTTGTCAGAGGGAAGCGGCCATGGCGAGCGTCCTGCGCGGATTTGGACATGCTTTGGAACTCTGGCTTAACGTGGCGTCCGTCCTGCATGGATTTCATATATTGCGCACCTGTATATTTGTCCATATTACATCTGTAGATTTGCCTATAAAACATACTCCATCTGCACATTGCCCTTAGGTAAATCAGTACTAATTTATACCCATCTTTACACTGCTCCCACAACTTCTTTGTACATAATCTGCACATTACTATTCCCACCATAACTTATTTGTACATCACCTGCACATATCTAGTCCCATTTTTACACTGCCCTTATGTGTAACTGCTCTTAACTGTACATACTGCACATACTATACATATTGCACTTTCTGCTATTTGCACTCCTGATTAGAAGCGAAACTGTATTTCGTTACTCTGTGTTCATACATGTGTAATGACAATAAATTTGAATCTAATCCAATCTAATCTCAACATGCTCTGGTTGGCTCTTGTCAATGCATGTGCTCAACTTAGTCGTCAGAGTGGGAGTAAAGCAGTGTCGTGAGGTGACCAAAGTATCACTTTCTTGTTGGTACAGAGCTTACTTTGACTCCACAACCAGCCTTGTGCTTTAAGAACTGCTGCTCTTTTTCCAAACTTGCCCATGCTTGGCTTGTCTTAGGAACTGCCTGCTTGACGTGGCTGGAAAAACATGGGGACTGCAAAAAAGCCCCCGCTGATGGAGACATCATAGACGTGGACGTGCCTTTTGCCAGGCACCTGTGGCGTTGGTGGTATAGTGGTTAGCATAGCTGCCTTCCAAGCAGTTGACCCGGGTTCGATTCCCGGCCAACGCAAAGAGCTTCTGTGTCATGACCTCTTTAATTTCGTCCCCATGCACCAGAACAGAAGTCCACCGTCTCGCTGTCCATGGCGGGCGTTCTGTGCGGAGTTGGACGTGCCTTGGATCTCTGGCTTAACGTGCAGCCGCGAGCATCCTGCGTGGACGTCCTCATGCTTTCGCTGGGCTCTTGTCAATGCAGGTGCTCAACCTAGTCGTCAGAGGTGAGGAGGGCACTGCGGTAGCCTGGCCGAGCGGTCCAAGGCGCTGGATTAAGGCTCCAGTCTCTTCGGAGGCGTGGGTTCGAATCCCACCGCTGCCATTATGGCAAGCAGCAGCAAAAGAGACAGCTTGCCCTTTGCCCTCTCAAGCAGAGGTGGCTGAATGAGGTCGCGGCTTCTCCTTGTCGTCTTGTGACAGCAGTGAGGAATTGTCCACCACCGGGCGCTGAGAGCTCCTCAGGTAGCGTGGCCGAGCGGTCTAAGGCGCTGGATTTAGGCTCCAGTCTCTTCGGAGGCGTGGGTTCGAATCCCACCGCTGCCATTGTCTTCCGAACTAGGACTAAGCCGCCGGTCTTGTCAACAGATTGCTGCCGCCTTGTTGTCAGAGGGAAGCGGCCATGGCAAGCGTCCTGCGCGGATTTGGACCTGCTTTGGCACTCTGGCTTAACGGGGCGGCCATGCGGCATGGAGTGCGTATATTGCGCACCTGTATTTTTGTCAATTTTACATCTTTTGATTTGCATATAAACATACTCCATCTGCACATTGCCCTTAGGTAAATCAGTACTAATTTATACCCATCTTTACACTGCTCCCACAACTTCTTTGTACATAATCTGCACATTACTATTCCCACCATAACTTATTTGTACATCACCTGCACATATCTAGTCCCATTTTTACACTGCCCTTATGTGTAACTGCTCTTAACTGTACATACTGCACATACTATACATATTGCACTTTCTGCTATTTGCACTCCTGATTAGATGCGAAACTGTATTTCGTTACTCTGTGTTCATACATGTGTAATGACAATAAATTTGAATCTAATCCAATCTAATCTCAACATGCTCTGGTTGGCTCTTGTCAATGCATGTGCTCAACTTAGTCGTCAGAGTGGGAGTAAAGCAGTGTCGTGAGGTGACCAAAGTATCACTTTCTTGTTGGTACAGAGCTTACTTTGACTCCACAACCAGCCTTGTGCTTTAAGAACTGCTGCTCTTTTTCCAAACTTGCCCATGCTTGGCTTGTCTTAGGAACTGCCTGCTTGACGTGGCTGGAAAAACATGGGGACTGCAAAAAAGCCCCCGCTGATCATAGACGTGGACGTGGACTTGCCGCGTTGCCTTTTGCCAGGCACCTGTGGCGTTGGTGGTATAGTGGTTAGCATAGCTGCCTTCCAAGCAGTTGACCCGGGTTTGATTCCCAGCCAACGCAAAGAGCTTCTGTGTCATGACCTCTTTAATTTCGTCCCCATGCACCAGAACAGAAGTCCACCGTCTCGCTGTCCATGGCGGGCGTTCTGTGCGGAGTTGGACGTGCCTTGGATCTCTGGCTTAACGTGCAGCCGCGAGCATCCTGCGTGGACGTCCTCATGCTTTCGCTGGGCTCTTGTCAATGCAGGTGCTCAACCTAGTCGTCAGAGGTGAGGAGGGCACCGCGGTAGCGTGGCCGAGCGGTCCAAGGCGCTGGATTAAGGCTCCAGTCTCTTCGGAGGCGTGGGTTCGAATCCCACCGCTGCCATTATGGCAAGCAGCAGCAAAAGAGACAGCTTGCCCTTTGCCCTCTCAAGCAGAGGTGGCTGAATGAGGTCGCGACTTCTCCTTGTCGTCTTGTGACAGCAGTGAGGAATTGTCCACCACCGGGCGCTGAGAGCTCCTCAGGTAGCGTGGCCGAGCGGTCTAAGGCGCTGGATTTAGGCTCCAGTCTCTTCGGAGGCGTGGGTTCGAATCCCACCGCTGCCATTGTCTTCCGAACTAGGACCAAGCCGCCAGTCTTGTCAACAGATTGCTGCCGCCTCGTTGTCAGAGGGAAGCGGCCATGGCGAGCGTCCTGCGCGGATTTGGACATGCTCTGGAACTCTGGCTTAACGTGGCGTTCATCCTGCATGGATTTCATATATTGCGCACCTGTATATTTGTCCATATTACATCTGTAGATTTGCCTATAAAACATACTCCATCTGCACATTGCCCTTAGGTAAATCAGTACTAATTTATACCCATCTTTACACTGCTCCCACAACTTCTTTGTACATAATCTGCACATTACTATTCCCACCATAACTTATTTGTACATCACCTGCACATATCTAGTCCCATTTTTACACTGCCCTTATGTGTAACTGCTCTTAACTGTACATACTGCACATACTATACATATTGCACTTTCTGCTATTTGCACTCCTGATTAGATGCGAAACTGTATTTCGTTACTCTGTGTTCATACATGTGTAATGACAATAAATTTGAATCTAATCCAATCTAATCTCAACATGCTCTGGTTGGCTCTTGTCAATGCATGTGCTCAACTTAGTCGTCAGAGTGGGAGTAAAGCAGTGTCGTGAGGTGACCAAAGTATCACTTTCTTGTTGGTACAGAGCTTACTTTGACTCCACAACCAGCCTTGTGCTTTAAGAACTGCTGCTCTTTTTCCAAACTTGCCCATGCTTGGCTTGTCTTAGGAACTGCCTGCTTGACGTGGCTGGAAAAACATGGGGACTGCAAAAAAGCCCCCGCTGATGGAGACATCATAGACGTGGACGTGGACTTGCCGCGTTGCCTTTTGCCAGGCACCTGTGGCGTTGGTGGTATAGTGGTTAGCATAGCTGCCTTCCAAGCAGTTGACCCGGGTTCGATTCCCGGCCAACGCAAAGAGCTGCTGTGTCAAGACCTCTTTAATTTCGTCCCCATGCACCAGAACAGAAGTCCACCGTCTCGCTGTCCATGGCGGGCGTTCTGTGCGGAGTTGGACGTGCCTTGGATCTCTGGCTTAACGTGCAGCCGCGAGCATCCTGCGTGGACGTCCTCATGCTTTCGCTGGGCTCTTGTCAATGCAGGTGCTCAACCTAGTCGTCAGAGGTGAGGAGGGCACCGCGGTAGCGTGGCCGAGCGGTCCAAGGCGCTGGATTAAGGCTCCAGTCTCTTCGGAGGCGTGGGTTCGAATCCCACCGCTGCCATTATGGCAAGCAGCAGCAAAAGAGACAGCTTGCCCTTTGCCCTCTGAAGCAGAGGTGGCTGAATGAGGTCGCGACTTCTCCTTGTCGTCTTGTGACAGCAGTGAGGAATTGTCCACCACCGGGCGCTGAGAGCGCCTCAGGTAGCGTGGCCGAGCGGTCTAAGGCGCTGGATTTAGGCTCCAGTCTCTTCAGAAACGTGGGTTCAACGACTCGCCAATACAGTTGATCCCGCTACTTTCATATTTTCTCCTGGAAAGTAGGGGTCACTGCATGCGAATCGAGTGCTCCCTATGCTGCAAGTGTGCATGTGAAGCCCAACTAGCTCAGTTTGTAGAGTATCAGGCTTCTAAGATGATGGTACAGGGTTCACGTCCCTGTTCAGGTCCTTCCCTTCAAACCTGATTAAAATCCCTTCTTTCCGTCAAAAAAAACATGGCCGCAAAATCAAATGTGGCCTGTCTTCACACAAATTATTCTCGCATTTACATCACACAACACATACGCCTGGGAAATGCCAGGAATTGAACCCAGGGCTCCCACATGCAAAGCATGCACTCTACCACTGAGCTACAACCTCTGCAAATTATTCTCGCATTTACATCACACAACACATACGCCTGGGAAATGCCAGGAATTGAACCAGGGCTCAAAACAGGTTGCTGTACCTTACAAATCAAATGTTTGGCTAGTCACAGACTTCATGCATAGCATGAGCTTGTAGTTGTAGGTGCCCACCCCTCCTACATGCTGACCATGCACGCTACCACTGCGCTACATCCCCATCAAACACTGCCACTGGTAAGGGTAAGGGCAAGGGTAACAGTAAGGGTAATGGTAGGGGATAAAGTTTTCATTTGATTAGATTTAGGGCCAAGGTTGTGGTTAGGATTTAGGGTTAAGACTGAGGTTAGGGTTAGATTTTAGGGTTGGGGTTATGGTTATGTCATGGTGAAGGTTTAGGTCAAGGCTAAGTCTAACTTCAGGTCTAGGTCTAGGTCTAGGATTAGGGTAAGGTTGGCTCCCCTTTTAACATGGAGTGAATGGCAAAAAGGCGGGAACGTTCTCCCTTTGGGCGGGTCGGTTCAAAATGCTTGTCTGTCATCAATCAACCAATCACCAGAGCTGCATTCATCAATGGGCCCAATCATAAAGAAAGAGTGGGTTGATGGGTTGACATGCAAGGTCTTGTACTACTGTCATTATTGACAGACCTGTCATTCTCACATTTACCCACCTGACCACTTTACCCCTTGTCCTCCCCTATTTTTGTGACCACCAGTCGCCACTGGTGGGTACCATATATGTTGCCAATATGGGTCCAATGTGGGATTGTCTGCAGGTTCTGAAGTGGTCCCATGTTATTTGCCCACATGGTCTCCATGCAAGATTACACTGGGTTATATTTGGGTCCCAAATGGGCAACATACACAAACCCATCTGGGACAGAGCCTTAAATTCTACCTCGGTTCTATGTGGGTACCACATGGGTTGAAATATGGGTTTTTGGTGGAGTTGTCCATGGGCATGAGCATTTTGTGGATGATTTCAGCCTATCAAATTGAATTAGATCAATTCAACTCAGATGCTTTTAGCAAATTGATTTAGTCAGCGAGTCAGTTGGGCCATTGTAGTGCTTCCACCCATAGTCAAAGTAAATATTTTTTTCAAATTCTCACTATATTTTTCTGAAAACTATCCATCTCTGGAGTATATTTTTCCATGTCATCGCAAGGAAGAACATTTAAAAAATAGCTACATTAACTGCCAATAAAAAAGATAATCCCAGAGAGGCTGTTAAAGATGTGGAGTCGTTCATTATTCATTTATTACATAAAACTATCGCTTGACCTAATTCTGTAATAGAAATTATTGCATGGGTTAATTCAATTCAATTCAAGTTCAAATTTTAGTTTTACAGCATCTTTTACAATAGTATTGTCTCAGCGCTTTAAAGAAGAAGCACCCAAGAGCAACAGGGGCAAGGAAAAACTCCCTTATGCTTACTTAGTCTGGGAAGAAACCTTGGGCAGATCCACGACTTGGATCAGGAATTATGGCTGGACAGTGTAGTAGTAGTCAGAGATAGTGTTAAAGTCAAGGAGTAAGATGGATCATTGGGGGCAACAGCAACAGAGTCAGTCCCTCCCAAAAGACCAATGAGGAGTGATGATTTAGCATGCACCATCCCTAACTATGGGAAACAGTAAAGAGGAAGGTTTTAAGTCTAGACTTAAACGTATTGAGAGTGTCTGCTTGTCAGATGTGTGTGTGTAGGGGGGGCACACGGTAGCAAAAGGCTTGTCCTCCTATCGTAGATTTTGATATTTGCAGACCAGCATTCTGGGATCTTGGGGTTCTAGAACTGTGGTAAGGGACAAGTAAGTCTTTAATATATGTTGGAGCATGGCCATCGAGGACTTTGTAGGTTAGGAGGAGTATTTTCGACTTTTAACAGGAAGCCAATGTATGGAAGCAAGGATAGGAGAGATAGGTTCATATTTTTGCGTTTGAGGCTGCAGCAATTTGTATTAGCTGTAGGTTTCTGATACAGGTATTACTACACCCAGAGAACAGAGCATTAGAATTATAAAGCCTGGAGGTAATAAATGCATGTATTAATTTTTCAGCATCCTCAAAGGATAGGAACTTTCTAACCTTAATGATATTTCGTAGGTGGAAAAAAGAGTTGTGTTTTACATGACTATTTAGAAAGAGGTCCTGGTCAATAATTACCCTGAGGTCTTTAACTTTTGTGTTATATGATATTGAAAAGCCACTAAGTAAATTTTGGTGAAGAGGTAGAATGTTGTTCAGCTGTTTAGGGCCAATCATCATAACTTAAATTTTATCAGTTTAAACATAGCAAATTATTAGTCATTCAGATTTTAATGTCTTGGAGGCAGGCATCAAGTTTAATTATTGGCATATAGTCATTAGGCTTCATGGAAAGGTAAAGCTGGGTATCTTCAGCATAGGAGTGGAAAGTAATGCCATGTTTCCTTATAACAGATCCTAAAAGTAACATGTACAGGGAGAATAACAGGGGCCCTAGCACTGAGCCTTGGGGTACACCAAACTTTACTTTGGTGAAGATATGTGGAATGCAAAGTGGATGCAAAAATGGATATGTCATTTAATTCACAAGAAAGAGTTAATGAAACCTAATTCAGAACATAGCACTGATTAGTCAGTTGTCAATCAACCTATAGATGGCACACAAATTCTGTCACACACAGACACTCATGCATAAAGTTGTCCCTCCTCCCCTCCTCCTAACATGTTGTACGTCATTGTTACCCATTGTAAGTCATTTGATAACGGTCCAAATATTAACTTTAACTAAATATTCCAATAAATATTTGTAAATTATTTATGAATACTGTTCCAAGTTTATTATAATGCTCCAATGAAGAGTGGCTCACATTGAAATTAATAGATTCTATTTTCTGGATCAAACATTATTAAGAAGGGTAAAAAAAAATAAATAACAATAAACAAATAATTAATACTTGAATAATGGTGAAAAAACTATTAACTTTGGCAAATACACACATTGGTAATAGTTAACAACTATTACCAAAGTATTAGGTAATGGCTACTTTACTATTTATTGTGGCACCTTATTACGAAGTGCCACCTAGAAGACAATGTATGTGTGGCATACATCATATACTGAGCTGATTTCTTCACTTTTACATCCAGGGCTCTCAAGTTTTCAACTCAGGTTGGAGTGAAATGTAGGCAGTGGATGCGTTGGGTCTCCCTATGGAATCTACATCAAACGTGTCCCCTCCAGATTTACCGTTACCATCAAGCTCCTAGCAGACTCAGCACTTGTGTTTTTGTTAATGTTAGGAGCTGCCTCATTGGTGCCTGTCAAACTTGTAGTGGTAATACCACTGACCATTGACATGTACCATTGACAGTCACCAATGAGGCAGCTCCTAAGTTTCAGGACCCCTTAAAAAATGCAGGTGCTGCTAGAAGGAGCTAAATTATTAGTCACCACCACATTGCCAGAGTTATGAAAAAGTCGAAACACCATTACTGCTTTTTTCAAAAAACAAACAATGTAAGTAGGCTATGCCTTACATGCCCGATCACCTTACAATTTCCTTATTTGTAATGGGGGGCATAGTCTTTGGGAGCAGCTAACAAACTAAGAAGAGATGCATTTCTAGGGTAGCCTGTCGATATTATGCTAATGTTAAAATTACGGATTGTAACTGACAATTTTAATGTAAGTTCATGATTGTTTTTTCTCATCAGTGCTTTGGTTTAGGAACAAATGTGATATCGCCTGAAAGCTCAGGTTATGTTCTTTTGAATGGTATGTGTGTCCACTCTGATGTACCCTTCGGAAGAGTAACAGAAGAGGGGGGGTGATTTTGAATGCAAATCCAGGGGCTCTAAGGGTTAATGCAGTTTTTAACGCAGATTAATCAGGCTCTCCCTGCCATCATTCCATCGTGCATAAGCATTTCATTAGTCAGGAAAATTAGCGAAGAGATGTTCAGGATTTCCATTCACACACGCAACAGGCATAGTAGCAGGCACTAAAGTCAGGACGCAGGTTCACACACAGGTAGCCCAGCCGCACATAACGCCCAGCGGCACATAATGGGTAATAGTTAATACTTAACGGTTTTAAAACAAGTTTTACCAAATTTTGAGGGAAGTCATGTGCATGATAATAATGTGTCAACTTTCAATGTCTATATGTAGCAAGAAATACAATCCACGTTCAAATAGCCTATGATTTTGCTTCATCTTAAAGTGGCAGTGCCTTTTGACAGCATACAGTACAGCAATCAGCATTTTCTTTCAAACTGAATTATTCGAACGTGGCCTAGGCTACAAAGTAGGCCAGACAGTGTATAGGCCTACAGTATTTCTGTGCCTAGATACATATGCTACATAAATGAATAGGTATCTAATTTTTGTTGTTTTTTTATTGAAAACCATTGGCCCAAATTACACAAAATCTGTATGCCCTTTAGTGACAACACAAATAAATCCCAAGACCTACATCAACACCTTCTTTGCTAAATAGGTTTAATGGAGGCAAGACTGGAACCAGAATTACAGGTTCTTTTTTTTTAACAGACAATCCTACTTTGGAGAATGTCACATAAGTGTACATGTGGGTATCTTGTCTGATTCCTAGTATTTCTTTGTAGGTTACATGACAATAATAAAAATCATTGAATCCTTTTACTTACTTAGTAAGTAAGTGGCTTACTTAGATATGATTAGAATGTTGCCAATTCAAGGTTTCATGGCTTTGCTAAGTCTTGCTGCCTCGCTTCGCTAATCTGTCAACTAAACATGAAACAGACATGAAGAATGCAGTGTAATCTGTCCCTTCTGTCCTTATTACAGTGTAATCTGTCCCTTCTGTCCTTATTACAGTGTAATCTGTCCCTTCTGTCCTTATTACAGTGTAATCTGTCCCTTCTGTCCTTATTCTTTATTTTGTAAAACAAACACAAATATCACACAAACTCATATGCACTTTGTGCACTCATATAGCAAAGATTAGCATTAATTCAAATGGTTTAGCCAACCTTAACTGGCCGTCATTACATTCAAGGGAAATGTTTTAACAGAAAATCACTAAAAGCACTAAAGTTACTTTTCTCACTTCAGCAAAACACAGAAGATACTTACAGGGTATTGCTCTTGAATGGCACACACATAGAGGTTTGTAGCAGCGCAAAATATCTTGCCAAAAAAATCCTAACAGTGGAATTCTGGAATGACTTGTAAAAATTTTTTACTCATCAAAGATGTGAATTTTTATACAGCAAATGTCTAGTTCCAGGGACCAAATTTTAAGTGCCTCCACGTCTGAAAATAAACTACAAGGTGTGTAGAAACACTGGACAAAATTCCAGGCTTTAGTCAAAAAATGCTTTATCAGCTCCACTAGTAGTTCTGTTCTGTGTGGATGAACACATTGTAGCCTATAATTCAATTATGTTCTACTGTTTATTTATAGGTGGTGGAGGTGATGGTGGTGATGGAGGTGGTGATGGAGGTGGTGGAAGTGCCATTCAGCAACTGGAGGGTTGCAGCCTCTGCCACCAGTGTATGTATGTGTGTGTGAATGTGTGAATGTGTGTGTGAATATGTGTGTGAATGCTTTGAGTGCTTGTAGGAATAGAAGTGCTATATAAATGCAGTCCATTTGTTCAGCAACTCCCGTTGACTCGCTGTGTTACTCTCTCAGTCTTCAGAATACCTTTGGTTTGACAGTACCTCCTTGGCATTGGGTAAGCTAATACCTCCTTGGCATTGGGTAAGCTAATACCTCTTTGGCATTGGGTAAGCTAATACATGTATTTGCCATTGGGTAAGCTAATACCTCTTTGGCATTGGGTAAGCTAATACATGTATTTGGCATTGGGTAAGCTAATACCTCTTTGGCATTTGGCAAGCTAACACATCTATTTGGCATTGGGTAAGCTAATACCTCTTTGGCATTGGGTAAGCTAATACCTCTTTGGCATTGGGTAAGCTAATACATGTATTTGGCATTGGGTAAGCTAATACCTCTTTGGCATTGGGTAAGCTAATACCTCCTTGGCATTGGGTAAGCTAATATCTCTTTGGCATTGGGTAAGCTAATACCTCTTTGGCATTTTAAAACTGAGGTGGTGGTGGCTGTTTGCAAAGTTATGATGATGCTACAATAAATTCTCCAGGGTTGCCTTACGCACACATTTGTCTTGTTACATTTATGAGCACATGTGGAGTTGACCACTACAATGTAATGTCAGTGTTGACCCCATTAATAAAGCTGATCCCAACATACTTTTGATGGTGGACAAACTATCTCTTTGCAAAGTTAGTCCATAACCGAATTCTAACATTTTGTCAAGATGAGTCAATTAAACAGCAACAGGTGCACATGCAATTAGCTACCAAATCAGGCTGCATACTGTCCTCTCTTTGAGTAGTGGCACAACGGAGTTGAATGAAGATGGCCAAGATTGATAAGCGTGACTAAAATACAGTTGGAGCCGTAAAATCCCTCAGATTAATTGCCATATATCTTTTGGTTTCACTGACATACTCCCATTATGTCACATAGTTATTCCACTGCACAACTTTACATTGTGATTAGCTTTTTTCATGGATGCTGTATTTTTTCTGTTCTATGTTTCCTGAGTGGCACTTTTAGTTCCAACCTAGCATAGATAATTAAATCAGATTAAAACATTAGTATAGATTTTCTAGGCTGATATGCCATGGAACTATACTCTAGGGCTGCAACTATTGAATGTATACTCGATTTGGTAGGCCGTGTTATGCATGTGATGTTATGGTAGGCTGTGTTATGTATGTGATGTCATGGTAGGCCGTGTTATGTATGTGATGTCATGGTAGGCTGTGTTATGTATGTGATGTCATGGTAGGCTGTGTTATGTATGTGATGTCATGGTAGGCTGTGTTATGTATGTGATGTCATGGTAGGCCGTGTTATGTATGTGATGTCATGGTAGGCCGTGTTATGTATGTGATGTCATGGTAGGCCGTGTTATGTATGTGATGTTATGGAAGGCCGTGTTATGTATGTGATGTTATGGAAGGCCGGACTAGGCCAGAATGCCAGGGACGATTTTTTGTCACAATCCCTGTATTCATGGAATTATATTTCTGATGCCTCATTTGCATATATAAATCAGAAATCAATATATATAATATATAACACAATATATATAATATATATAATATATAATTTCAGAAATCTGTAATACAAACAATTCCTGTCTTGATGTCAATGTAGAGCTGTGCAAGTTTATGGTGTTTTACAGCCATTTTAAAGTTTTATAGCCTGTTTAGCCTACATACTAGTATTGTAATGTAAAATGCATTCATATTTTACATTACAATTTCTAGAAACTGGGGCCCTTATCTGAATGTTATACAATGGACCTGTATTTAGATGACTGAATTTTCTAAAAATGCTGTATAACAATTTTCCCCCTAAAATGCCCACAGGGTTATAGAATATTAAATATCTGGACCTGTCTAAAATATGTACAGTAATCAAACCTTTGCCATGAGTTAAAGCCCACCACATTCTTGAAGTTTGCAAACAATCTTCTAATGCAAATAATGTAAGATCAATAGACAATGGTCATTTTATTTTATAATTGTCTCTGTATCTTATCACACACATATGCCCCCCCCCCCCCAAACACACACACACACACTGCTCTGAGTCCACCTACAATCCAGTCCCTCCCAAACCCCCAACCACACACACAAAGATGATGCTTTAGTTGCCACCCCCTGGTCCTTCGGAGCTTCAGGTGCTCCTGTCTTTCTGTTCACTGGAGTCCTTCCTCTTGGGGATGCGGAAGCGGCTTCTCTGAGAGTACAGGAGGTTCTTACTGAAGAGCCGCGGAATATGACCCATATAGAGGAACACAGCAAGCATCATACCTGCGGAGCGAGCAAACACACACACACACACACACACACACACACACACACACACACATGCTTGGTTTAATGTGTGCAATCATCATACCTGAAAGCGAACAGTTCAGTCTTAAGTCTAGATTTGAAACTGCTAACAGTAGAGACATTTTTGATATGTTCAGGAATGGTACCAAAGCTGAACTGCATAGAGGCTGAAAGCTGCTTCATCACACTTTGTTTTAACAACAGATTTGACCAGCAAATTTTTCTCTGTGATCCTAGATACTTAGGTGGTGTATCAGATAGGTAATTAGGTTCTGTCCCATGTAGTGATTTAAACACAAGCAGCAATTCTGCAACTTACAGAGAGCCAATGCAGGGACTTCAAAATGGGAAAAATGTGGTAAGTTCTTTTTGTTGTAAGAACCCTAGCAGCTGCATTTTGGATCAGTTGAAGATGTTTTATGGTCTTTTTAGGAAGACCTGTGAAAAGACCATTGCAGTAATCAACCCTACTGGAGATAAAGGCATGGATAAGCTTTTCTAAATCTTTTTTGACATTAGACCTTTTAGTTTGAAAATGTTTTTTAAGGATTAGTGATTGCTTTCATGTGAGTGTTGAAGTTTAGATCACTGTCAGTGATGACAGCAGGATGTTTGTGGACATCCAGTTGTTAATTTCATCCATACACTGATAAAGAATTTCAAGGGTTTTGGGTGTCATCAGCATGGCTATGATAAGAGATAGAGTTTTTTGTGATAATTTGTCAAAGTGTGAGCATATAATGGTTGAAAAATAGTGGTCCAAGGACTGACCCCTGGGGGACACCAAAGGTCAAGGGCATTGGTGTTGAACTATAGTTGCCCATGGCAACAAAGAAGCTTGAGTTTGGTAAGTATGATTTTAGCCACTTAGTAACTATACCAGTGAGCCCAACTCAGTGTTCAACTCGACATAGTAATATGTTGTAATCCACAGTGTCAAAAGCAGCACTGAGGTCCAATAACACTAGGACAGATGTTTTGCCTGCATCAGTATTAAGACGTATGTCATTCACAACTTTAATAAGAGCTGTTACAGTGCTGTGATTGGCACGGATACCTGACTGAAACTTATCAAAACAGCTATTTGATGTCAAGAAGGCAGTTAAATTATCTTCCCAATAAATGGTAGACTGGAGATGGGCCTTTTGCTGTTAAGCACTGAAACATCCAGTTTATTATTTTCCAATAGGATGAATTTATGAAAGATGAATTTATGAATTTACCACAAGGTATACAACGGATTCTAAAACGTTGGTCAGCAGAATGTCCAATTCAGATGTGGAAGAACTGAGATCTTGTACTATTTTCTCAAGTGTTTCATGGTCAGTGGGTGACTCATCCTACTCAAGTGAGTACTCAAGCGAGTTGGAAAGAAAAGTAAAAAGTAGACCAGGTCCAGGCATAGGACAAAGTGGCACTGTTTGGTGAAGAATCAAGGAGACCAGTCTATCTCACTCTTCCTCTGTGTGGTGTTGTGGAGCTGTATGGCCCATGGGACAAAGGACCTTTTCAGCCTGAACATACTCCTCTGTCTGGAGAGTGTATTGTGCAGGGGGTGATGGTAATTGTCTAGCATAGATATCAGTCTGCTCAGGGTCTGCTACTGATGTCAGTATTATTGAGTGTTTACAGACCTCCAAAACATTAAGCTAAAGTTTTTCTTGAAGAATTTGGTTAACTATTGATAACCATTTGTTTGGAGATTGACTGTCTTATAATATCTGGGGATTTCAACTTACATGTTGATAATGCAGAAAACATCTGACACTTTTGACCTAACACAACATATTCAGATTCCAACACACTCTCATGGTTATACTCTCAACCTTGTCATCACAAAGGGTCTTATTGTCTGTTAAGGACAGTTGGCTTTATCTGATCATTTCTGTATCTTCTTTGATGTTTGTATGTGTCCTCACATTCAGAAAATGGCTGTGACTGTAGGAAGGAGAATTATAAATGATAACACAGGTCTTTTCTTTAAGCAACACAGACCTTAAATCAACCATCAGAATCTGTAGATGGCTAACTGACCAATTTCAATTCTAGCATGACACAAATTATGGATGATATTACTCCATTAAAAAAAATCACAGACAAGAAGAAAGGACCATGGAAACAAAATCCAGCGGTTAAACTGTTAGAGAGAGTGTAGGAAGACTGAAAGAAAATGGCGTACATCTAATCTCCACATCTATGACCAAATCCGTAGAGATACTTAGGAAATATAACTCTGAAAGACAGTCTTTATTCTCCAACATTACCCATAGGAACATGACCAATGCTCGTGTGCTATTTTCCACTGGTGAGAAGTTAACAAATCCCACATCACAATTAGCACCTGAGCTTCTCTTAGTTGATAAATGCAATGAATTTGCATCTTTTTTCAGAGGTAAAATTGATTAAAGAAAAAGGCTGAATATAACTTCACAGTTGCTAGAACTAGAACCAGAACTAGAACCAGTGTGTTCAAAGAGAACGGAACTATATGTCAGCATTTAGCTTTTTTGACCATGAAACACTTGACAAAACAGCACAAAATCTTAGTTCTTCCACATCTGAATTGGACAATGTGCTGACCAACTTTTTTAAATCTGTTCTACACCCTGTAGCAGCTGATGTGCTCCAGATTATAAATTCATTTTTACAGAATGGCAAGTCCCTAAAAAAGCAGTTGTAAAGCCCCTACTGAAAAAGAATAACCTGGATGTTTCAGTGCTTAACAACTACAGAGCTGTAGTCTACGTGATATGCAGATATACACTGTATATATCCACCTAAAAAGGACCCACAGTTCCGTATAGCACCTAAAAATATACATAATAGCCATGGATACGTAGGCCTATCAGCATACTTACAAACAAACTTTTGAAATGATCTCCACATGACACAGGCTATTTTCATGTTGTGTACACAGAAAATGTGTTGGCCATTTTTGTGCTGGATATTTTAAAAATGAAATGAATACATAAACTGCCCATCATCCGCTGCTCTCTCTCTTGCTCTATAGCTTGCTTTCTCACCTTGTGCGCATGGATAGATGATTTGAGAGCCAAGCAGGCTATTTTTAATCAAGAAATCCGTAGCTATCCAAAGTGCAAGTTTATTTTCGGTTTTGCCCTGTCCTCTTTGGGATAGCCTTGGGGTACACCACAACTAATGAGGTGCTGATTAAAACCGTTAGTTTAGTAGACTTCGAGGCACCACCACTTGGAGTAGACCAACATCAGTCTTGCCTCTTAGTTGTTTGGTGATCAATACAGATGAACGTTTTCATTAAAACTTTAACCTGGCCATCTGTTTCAAGACACATTTAAAGGCTCACTTTTATGCAAATGATTATGCAAACATTTTTTTCCAAGGCAAGGCTTGTCCTCTAGGCTCTGTCTTTCTTATAGTAAGAGCTAAAGCTTTTTCATTTGATGCAGTGTGAAATTTAAACACCCCTCAAAGGAAAGCAGAGACCAGGCCTATTGAGGCCTATTGAGTAACCTTTGTTACAGGCAATCCAGCATCCACCTCTTCACCTTCATATTCCTTATTGCTCTCTGTGTTGTAGAATGTATCCACATTGTGAGGCTGTTTTAGGCTATGTTTTATTGAGGCTATGTTTTATTGGGGCTATGTTTATTATTTATTTATTTTTATTTAATTTTTTTTCCACAGCAAACTAAACTATAGCACTGCATCACAAGGACAAGTGTTAAGAGTTGTCAAAAGTGTCCACTGACAAGACACTAGACAGACACTAGAAAAGAGGACATCTGTGTGTCTAACAGAGAGGAGAAAGAGATCCTCCCTATTATTAGTAACTGTGGGCTATGAAACACTAGGCTACAGTAAACTCTTTAGTCTAATACTTCATAACACCATTAACATCAGTAAATCCTCCCTATGCAGGATTGACCATTCTGTGTTTTCTTGGTTTGTGCCAGTTTGTGCTCACGTAGTTTCTCTACAGAGCGCCCCCTACAGCTTCAGAGTAGATATTTTACAACACTGCCGTTTCCTCTTTCTCTGTTCCTCCGACGTTTCTTTTTCTTTGGCTTTTCCATGATGAATGTTTAAGTCCCCTTCAATCCGTTGCGTTCATAGCCAGCCGGTGTCTATCTGGGAGTGTGTTTGTGTGTAGTGTCTATCTGGGAGTGTGTTTGTGTCTAGTGTCTATCTGGGAGTGTGTTTGTGTGTAGTGTCTATCTGGGAGTGTGTTTGTGTGTAGTGTCTATCTGGGAGTGTGTTTGTGTCTAGTGTCTATCTGGGAGTGTGTTTGTGTGTAGTGTCTATCTGGGAGTGTGTTTGTGTCTAGTGTCTATCTGGGAGTGTGTTTGTGTGTAGTGTCTATCTGGGAGTGTGTTTGTGTCTAGTGCCATAAAGCAATTTGTTACTTTGCAAAACCTGAGACTCCCAAGAGACTTGGCTGCAGACTCACACACACTCACTAAGGACTACAGACTCACACACACACTCACTAACGAGACTCACACACACACACTCACTAAGGACTACAGACTCACACACACACTTATTAAGGATTACAGACTCACACACACACTCACTAAGGACTATAGACTCACACACACACTCACTAAGGACTACAGACTCACACACACACTCACTAAGGACTGTAGACACACACACACTCACTAAGGACTACAGACTCACACACACACTCACCAAGGACTACAGACTCACACACACACTCACCAAGGACTACAGACTCACACACACACACACACACACACACACTCACTAAGGACTACAGACTCACACACACACTCACCAAGGACTACAGACTCACACACACACTCACCAAGGACTACAGACTCACACACACACTCACCAAGGACTACAGACTCACACACACACTCACCAAGGACTACAGACTCACACACACACACACACACACACACACACACACACACACACACACACACACTCACTAAGGACTACAGACTCTGCTAAGGCTGCTGCTGCAGTTGGCGGGGGCTCATCTGGCGTGGATGACTGCCGGCCTCTACTGGGCCCTGGAGCTGACCGACATGCACATGATCAAGAACCTCATGGGCTCGGAGTGCACCTCCGCACTGCACACTTCCCTTCTGCAGGGCGGCGCTGTTGAGGCTGGCTGCTCCTTCATCTTCCATCTCCTCCTCCTCAGCCTCCAGCACCGATCTGCTCTCCTCAGGGTCCCACTGCTCGCCCTCTACCTCACCTTCCTCTCTTATGCAGGTAACCTCCACACACACACACACACACACACACACACACACACACACACACACACACACACACTAGATCTGCTCTCCTCAGGGTCCCACTGCTCACCCTCTACCTTCTCTTACGACACACACACACTCACTAAGGACTACAGACTCACACACACACTCACTAAGGACTACAGACTCACACACACACACTCACTAAGGAGACTCACACACACACTCACTAAGGACTGTAGACTCACGCACACACACTTACACTTACACAAGCTTACTTGTTTGGAGGCAAATATGGAAACAGGGCAAACTGGCATCTTGTTGATGATCTCACACCCCAATCTTTTTAGCTTTACTATTAGAGGAGTCTATAGCATACTGGCCTATTTACTGTCTTTTCTTGCTGGGTTAATTGTAAGGTCTTTGTCCTTATTGATATTCCATAGGTTCTTGTCCTTATTTATATGGTTTCTGTGTTGAGTTTGGGACCAATGGTGCCCAGACGAGTGGCTATTTGATAGCGGAGTTGAAATTTAATGTTCAAAGTTAGCTTTTCTTGCGAAACGTTTCTCATAGCAACAAGTGAATTGGAAAGCTCAGATCACACAGTGTTAGGGTTAGGTCACAGTGTCACATGATATGCAGATGGTGTCTGTGTGAATCTCCATGCACTTGGCAAGCGGCTGTATTGCGTTTAATCCTCCTGACTCTCCTGATTAGCCATGGCCTGCGCTCACACACACACACTCACTCACAAACACACATACACACAAATACACACACTCACACACACACATACACACACACACTCACACAAATACACACACACACACACACAAACACACTCAAATACACACACTCACACATAAACACACACACACACACACACACACACACACACACACACACACTCACACATAAACACACACACACACACACACTCACAAACACACACACACACACACACACACTCACTCACAAACACACACAAACACACTCACACAAATACACACACTCACACATAAAAAACACACACACACACACTCACACAAATACACACACTCACACATAAACACACACACACACTCACTCACAAACACACACTCACACAAATACACACACTCACACATAAACACACACACACACACTCACTCAAACACACACAAACACACTCACACATAAACACACACACACACACACACAAACACACTCACACAAATACACACACTCATACATAAACACACACACACACACACACTCACAAACACACACACACACACACACTCACTCACAAACACACACAAATACACACACTCACACAGACACACACACACTCACTCACAAACACACACAACCACACTCACACAAATACACACACTCACACATAAACACACACACACACACACACACACACACACACACACACATAAACACACTCAGACTCGCACACATACACACACACGCACCCTCACTCACAAACACACACACACACTCACACACACACACACACTGAGCATTAAAGAAAATGACTCGTGTTCTTTCAGGTGCTTAAGCTTGAGTAGCTAATTGCTGGTAAGCGGCACCAGTGCGGGTTTGTGTGTGTATGTGTGTGTGAGTGAGGGTGCGTGTGTGTGTGTGTGTATGTGTATGTGTGCGAGTCTGAGTGTGTTTACGTGTGTGCGCAGGGGCCTTGAGTTTAAAAAGCCTGACACCTTTAAAAGATTATTCTCTCTTTGGATTTCCAACACGCAACACGGCACTCAGACATTCCAAAACCACTCGTGCATTAGTGGTGACTGACTTGGTTATTCTCCTTGTTTGTCTTCAATTTCAAAAGATCAATAATCTTCCCAAACTTGTTCCAACCTATTTTGTTGTGACCATCACACCAGGTCTGACATATTGACTCAATATCAGTCACACACACACATATTTAGATTTCTAGAGAGAGAGAGTGAGCTCAGAGTATCACCTATGTCATGGACTCACCAGTTAGAGGCCCAAGCCAGTAGACCAAAGCGTACTGGAGAAAAGTGAAGCCCGGACAGTGGAAGGTTACAGCATATGCCAGAGCAGGATTGGCTAGCCCTGAGGACAAGCTACTGGCTGAGGCAAACACACACAAAACACATCATCACTGAAACACACACAAACAGATCATCACAGAGGCACACAGATTGTGTGAGAGTGTGTGTGTGTGGTTCTCGTAAGAGAAGAAGGTAGAGGGTGAGCAGTGGGACCCTGAGGAGAGCAGATCTAGTGTATGTGTGTGTGTGTGTGTGTGTGTGTGTGTGTGTGGAGGTTACCTGCATAAGAGAGGAAGGTGAGGTAGAGGGCGAGCAGTGGGACCCTGAGGAGAGCAGATCGGTGCTGGAGGCTGAGGAGGAGGAGATGGAAGATGAAGGAGCAGCCAGCCTCAACAGCGCCGCCCTGCAGAAGGGAAGTGTGCAGTGCGGAGGTGCACTCCGAGCCCATGAGGTTCTTGATCATGTGCATGTCGGTCAGCTCCAGGGCCCAGTAGAGGCCGGCAGTCATCCACGCCAGATGAGCCCCCGCCAACTGCAGCAGCAGCCTTAGCAGGGCGACCAGCGGCTGAGAGTCCAGGAGCAGGAAGTGCTGCAGAGTGATGGCCGGGTTGCCGGTGTTGACGGGCCAGGCGGCGCCGTGGGCCAAGAGCGTTAGCAGCAGGATGGTGAGGGTGACGTCCAGACCCAGCCCCCCCGCCCAACCCCCCAGCTCCTCGATGGCACGCACCTCCAGCCGACAGGCTGCCAGGGAGAAAGCAGCCGGAACCTCCACCAGCACTGCCCAGGAGCCACCTCGTGCCCGCAGCAGCATGCCCAGGAGAGAGCTTACGCCCAGCACCCACAGGAAGTATCCCAGCGTCAGGTTCAGGTCTGACATGGTCACAGCAGGCACACACACACGCCTCAGATGACGGGCACACACACACGCCTCAGATGACGGGCACACACACACGCCTCAGATGACGGGCACACACACACGCCTCAGATGACGGGCACACACACACGCTAGAGAAGCCGGTGAGAGTTGGAGAGAGAGAAGAGAAGACGAGAGGTGTGTGCTGTGGATGCGTGGTGAGAAAGGAAGAGTGTGTGTGTGAATGCTGCATGTTTGCTCTGGGTGTATGCTAACGTGGCACACTCACACGCGCGCTGCTTATCTCATTCACACACTCGCTCACAAAAACACACACACACAAACTCGCTCACAAAAACACACACACACACAAACACACACACACTCACTCACAAAAACACACACACACTCACTCACAAACACACACACACACACACAAATACACATACACACACACACACACTCTGCTTCTCATTTTCCCTTTTTTCCCTCTTTTCCTGTTTTGCTTGTGGACCCCTCAGCTTGTGTCAGAGTCACATTGCCCTTTTCAAGGACAGCTCCAAAAAGTAACTCTGTGTCACCTGTTTGCATGTGTGTTAGAGAGTGTGTGTGTATACATATGTGTGTGTGTATACATATGTGTGTGTGTATGCATATGTGTGTGTGTGTGTGTGTGTATACATATGTGTGTGTGTGTGTTTAAACATGAGCTTAAAAGTAACTGATTTTATCCAAAGCCACTTACATTTTTGTCAACTATCAATTGTTCAAGGTCAGTCTCCCCTAGAGCAGCTTAGGGTTCAGTGTCTTACATCAGGGCCAGTCTCCCCTAGAGCAGCTTAGGGTTCAGTGTCTTGCTCAAGGGCACAACGGTGGCAGCTGGGATTCAAACCCACAACTTTTCAGGCTACTTGCACATTAGCCAGGTTCCTTAACCGCTACGCCACCACCACCCACTTATTATTCAATACTTACATTGAATAATTGAGGAACTTCTGACTGTATGAAGCGAGGGCGCACCCACAACACACATATTGACATATTGTCTTAACCCGCTTGGGAGCAGAGCAGAGGTGCAGAGCGAGGGCAAAGGTTAGGGGTTAAGGGTTACCATAGCTTACACATATGTACAGTACAGTATGGCTGTATACAATATAGCTATAGCTAACCCTATGTATACAATAGGAGTGGGGCAATACCTACTTCCATAGTATACCTCATTCTGTAGAATATTTAATTCCATTAAGTACATCTAACACCTAGACACCTAATTTCACTAAACACCTAGTGGAACACTGAATTCTTTAATGGCAAATCACACAATGGAGGTGTGATGTGTCACCAGACACTGGGAGTCTAATGACAGGACAAGTTCTGGAGCTGGGTGGACAAGAACCATATATGACTACCCTCACCCCAACCAGCACCAGCTGGGGAAGCTCTAATTCACCCCAACCACCACCAGGAGGAGCTCTGACTCAAACCACAAATGAACTCAGTAATAACAGCAACAACTAATCTTACAGTCTAAACACACACACACACACACACACAAATACACACACACACACACACACACACACTATGTGCACATTACAATGGGCCACATTTGTAAATTAGGGAAATGTGGGGTATTTTGTATTGGGTTGAACAGATGTGAGCCACTTAACCAAGGGATACATAGTGAATACAGAACTAAAATGCTATCAGTCTAAAAGCTATCAGTCAGGGGCTGATCCAGTCTTTATTAAACATAAACACCTCAACTAAACTAGAACTAAAGTGTAGAACAAGGGTCTGGTTTTATTAACAGGCTACCGTTGTACTCTTTTGGCATTCTCTTAGTCAGCTTCATGACAGAGCCACCTGGAATAGTTTTCCAAATCAAAGAAGTTCCCTTCACTCTATCTAACTCATCCCAGTCCATCTCAATTGAGTTTAGGTCATAGTGATTCTGGAGACCATCTAATACAGCACTGCTTTGTTCTTTTTCTTGGTCAAAAAGCCCTTCCATAGCCTGGAGGTGTGGGGTCATTGTCCTGTTGTTGAAAAACACATGATGGTCCCACTGAGTACCAGATGAGATGGCATGTCCATGCAATGCTGTGGTTGCAATGCTGGTTAAATTTGCCTTGGACGCAGTGCTGCATTAGACAATCTGGACCTGAAGGCCTCGCCTTTTGCCCGACCAAAGCCTCCAAAGAGGTCGGGAGAAGCTGGAAGGTGGTCTCGAGAATCACTATGACCTCAACTGAGATGGATTGGGATGCGTTGGACCACAGAGTGAGAGCAAAGCAGCCAAGTGCTCAGCACCTGGGACCCACTTGGGACCCACTCAAAATCATTCCAGGTGACTTCTGCATGACGCTGATTAAGAGAATGTCAAGAGTTTGCAAAGCCGTCATGAAAGTAAAAGGTGGCTGATTTAAATATTCTGAAATATGAAACATATTCTGGTTTGTTTAACATCTTTGTGTTTACTACATAATTCCATAAGTGTTTCTTCACAGCTTGAAAACATCATACCATATATATATATATATACACACATACAGGTACTGCACACACATTATATAAATTTATGGAGGTGGCATTCATTGCCACCTACCTCTGAACATGGCCATCTGATGTAGCCATCTGCAGGTCCCTGATGTGGCTTCTGCTGGAACAATGTAACTGCACCATATTGCTTTCCCACATCTGACCTTCACCTTCACAGTCTCAGTTTTCTCTGCAGCTCCACAGATGAATAGACACTTGCTGGACATCTTCCTCTCAGGTCCCATATGCAAACATGTCTGTTGGAGCGCAGCATTCTTTCAATTGACTCATTTATGCGCTCGACAAAAATGCCACAATCAAAATTTTCCAAACTAAACAAAAAAAAAAACAACACAAAATGTAATTGAAATGTCACAAATGTCAGAAGACAAAAAGAAACAAGGGAAACAGAAGAAAGGGCTGTAAAAGGGGGATCAGGCTGCCATTGTGCGGTGTCTTCACCATAGCAAAGACCACTGAGACTGAATACAAGCAGGATAATGATGGTGGGAGATGCTTCATATTATGGCATTTTTAAAAGGGACACAGAATCAGAGGGAATCAGAGTTCAAAGAAAAGGCCAAACCACGGGGGAGCAGCGTGTAGAATTTGGGGGTGGGGCAGAGGGTGTTAAAAAATCATATGATCTGGAATTCTGGAACTTTAAATGTGTTATTAATTGTGATTAATAAAAATGTCAAAATATCAAATATATATATATTTTTTTTTAAGGAACAAATTCATGTAATGCCTTACAAATTCATACTGTGTATATATGTTCTATAGATGTTGTATATATGTTGTAAATGTTGCCTCATGGTGCAGGAGGAAAAACTCAGCAGCAACAAAATGAATAGGGTGCAAAAATTATAATTTTATTTTAATGTAAATAATATACCCTAACCCTAATATACTTAACCCTAACCAATATAACCCCAAACCGCTCTGTTAAACTACATACAACAATATATAACCCCAAACCGCTCTGTTAAACTACATACAACAATATATAACCCCAAACCGCTCTGTTAAACTACATACAACAATATATAACCCCAAACCGCTCTGTTAAACTACATACAACAAGTACCAAAGTTCAACTCAAGAACAAAGACAGAACAACACTAACAACACAAACAAAACAGAAAGTGTGGTGGGTCATCTGGCACTTACTTCAATGACCGACAGCAACACATACAACAAGAATGAGCCTCCCTGAATCTCAACAGAGGCACTTAACTCACAGCCAATCAGGCTTCAACTATTAGGTTCATCTCGCTAAGACTACTAGAGAAGAAAACAAACAAAGGCCTACACACACACCACAAAATCTCAAGTAAACATAACTTGCAAAGTGCACTTTGGAAAATGTTACTCAAAAACAGAAAATTACAAAGGAAACTGAACACAAGCACAAATGAATGAAAGAAAGTGTGATGTAGGTCACACTAGGCTATCAATCAGTCTTAATGAAAGTTTCTTGCAGCTCAGTCTTTAAACCCATTGGCTGCCAGTGACAATCACAGTGTAGCATATGCAGGGGCGCAGATAGGATTTTTGAACTGGGGGGGTCAAAGCGCCCCCCCCCCAATTTTGTGTAATTTGGGAACAGAAATACTGTAGGCCTATACACTGTCAGGCCTACTTTGTAGCCTAGGCCACGTTCGAATAATTCAGTTTGAAAGAAAATGCTGATTGCTGTACAGTAATCATCTGAACATTGAATTGTATTTCTTGCTACATATGGAAATTGAAAGCCATTGTCAGCCATTTTTGACCTCTGTATTTGAACAATCCTGGCTACGGCCCTGATTACTATATGTATGTGTGTGTGTGTGTGTGTGTGTGTGTGTGTGTGTGTGTGTGTTGGACCATTGTTCTGGTAGCTTTCCCCACACTTGTAATATGGAGCATTCATTACATGCCATCTCTGCCACCTACAAGCAGCATAAAATATGTAGGTGTCATACTTTATTATTATATTATTATTACTATTATATTCAATAGATCACCACTCAAAAATGATAAGTGCTCTTGGCCTTGAAATGACACTTGCATTTGTCTCTGTCACTTAAGTGGTGGTCATTTACATGGAAATCCTTTCTTCCCGAATGGGTAGAAAGGTCGCGCGGTGTTTTTCTGCTGTCGGTGGACGGCAGAGCCGCTGCTCGCTCCCACCTGCAGGTGGCGCCGCCACGCGGGCGAGCAGAGACACTAGCACGCACACCGGGAGGGCGGCAAGGAGCGCACGGGCACCGTGCCTGTCTCGTGCGGTTTTTGAACGTCTCCCTCTTTATAAATTCACACGCTTCTGTTTTGTGTCAGTTTTGACTAATGCCATTGCTGTTATGCAGGCATGTGTGTGGTAAGGCTGCACGTATAAAGGCTTACAAACACAGACAGGGATGTAGGGTTGCTCATTCGTTTTTCGGTGATTGATTCGGGTTTTTTTTTCTCACCGAGTGGACCTGTGCCGCTTGGACGTCTCTTTCTCGCACCTTTTAACACTACAGAAGAAATTGTGGATTTACTTTTATATCAGAAGACTATCATTTTCTCTGACCTTCAGATTAGTTGCCTATTATATCAATGCATCCAGCATCTTAACTTATGAGCATCGTCTGCTGCCGAACTCGCTGTCGCGTCGTGATTCAGACACAATGGATGTTACGGCGACAGTCCTGCTCCTCTCTCTGGCTGTCCCGCTCCTTGCTGCAGACGGCTCGAGCAGCAAGACACGGAGCTGCGCGGATGTTCGTCAGTTCTACAGCGGCAAGGGCTTCACGTTGCATGGAGTCCCTCAAAGTGAAATATCTGGTGAGATCAGACCCGAGGACAGTGTCCAATTTTCGGTGAAAACCGTGCAATGCTTAATGTTCATTTTCATTGGAGGACATGGGAGAATAGACGGGAGGCCTGTACATTCAAATACAGATGACTGAAATCAGCTGTTTTACCCGGTGCAGTATACGATTTAGAGTGGAACGCTGCAGCATGTTTTCCCTTTCCACAACATTGTTCATTATTGGCATGAGGTGATTGTAATGTGGTCCAATACACCACTACTACGCTCCGAAATGGCCTCCTCTCTGCTCTGCCCATAGTTATTGGTTATTGTCTCAGTATGACAAGAGCACTTTGCGTATAGGGAGACTGTGAGTCTGGAGTTCACACTTCCCAGACCATTACAAGCCTTAATTCAGTTTATTCAGCCAACAGACCAGCTGTAGTTTACTGTTCAAACTAGCACCTATGGGTGTGGGCTTTAGTCTGCTAACTAGGATCTATGGGTACTTTACTCTACTATCCAAACTAGCTATAGGGTTTCGAATACAGTGAGCTATAGAAAGACTATACATAGGTTTCTGAATGCAGTGAGCTATAGAAAGACTATACATAGGGTTCTAGGCTATATATATGCTATAGGGTGCTAAATGTAGTCTGTTATAGGGTATAGGTTTCTGAATGCAGTGCACTATATGGTGCTAAAAACTACCGAAGATCATTGAATACTTCCCAAGATAGAGCAACATAATACGTTACAATGGGAGCAAATGTGAATAGTGGGAGTGTCACCGAACATCACAATATAAACTTTTCAATGATCTTCTGTATCAGCGCATGAGGGCTGGACGCGCTTTAGTCTACTTAAAGGGGGATTTCCACCCTTGCAGAAATAGAACACGGAACTTAATGAACGTTGGTGCCTCACACTCCGCTTTCCCCCTCTGATACTACTGCTCACCTGCTACCTGTATGCAGACACACACACATGCATACACACACACACACACACACACACACACACACACACACACACACACACATGCATACAGTGCCTTGCCCTCAGCTGTAGTGTGTGAGAAAAACAAAACAACTTGTATGTGTGTGTGTGTGTGTGTGTGTGGGTGGCCTCATTTCTAGGCAACCAGTGGGATTTTCAAGGTCACTTTCATCAGCCTCAGCAGCATTGGGAGGTTTGAAGTGCAGGAGGAGAGTGTGTGTGTGTGTGTGTGTGTGTGTGTGTGTGTGTGTGTGCGCGTGCATGTGTATGTGTATTGTATGAAGGTTTGAGGAGGGTATTGTGTGCCGTGTATAGGTATGAAAAGGTGTGTGTGTGTGTAGGTTTGAGGGAAGAAGTGTGTTGTGTGTATGAATATGTAAATGTGTGCAAATAAATAGGTGTGTGTTTGTGTGCAGATATGTAAATATGAACATGACAGATGGCTTTGTCTAGGGGGAATGTCTGTCTGTGTGTGTGTGTGTGTGTGTGTGTGTGTGTGTGTGTGTTGTGTGAGACAGGCAGATGTCTAGAAAGCAGGGGTTCTTGTACTTTGAGTCTGTTATTTGAAAAGGTGTATATACAGTCTATTAATGAAATGTCCTCCACTCTGGTCTGTCCATGGTTATTGGTTATTATCTCAGAGCATGACAAGAGCACTGTGTGTTCAGGAAGATTGTCTAGTCTGGACTTCACACTTCTCAGACCATTACAAGTCTAAGGACATCATGAGTCTGTCTCCAGGAGAAGTGTCTCAGACAATCAGAGATCAGCCCCATAATCTCAGGGTGTGTCCCCAGGGAGAACAGCACCCTCCTCCACCTGCACGTGCAAGGTCATGCAAGGTCACGTAGTCAGGGAGGCCAAGACTCACGTGTTCACATACTGCAGACCTGGCTGCTTCCACAGTGTTAGACAGGCAAAGACTGCTGCTCAAACAGCCAAGGTTAATAATGGAACATGCTGTTCATTTCTCACTTGTTTGTTCTGTTGGGTTTAATAGGTGATGGCTTACATTGAGTTATTTAGGCTGTGCCTGTGTGTGTGTGTGTGTGTGTGTGTGTGCGTGTGTGTGTGTGTGTGTATACATCCTCTGTGAAATTTCCAAGCAGTCATTACTGTGTGTGTAAGGATTTGTCTTGTTTGTGTGTGTGTGTGTGTGTGTGTGTGTTATGGGGTTGCTGGTTTACTTACAGATGGATTAGGATGTTTTTAAAACACCGCAAATCTCTATATAATCCCATGAGAGAGAAACCATCTTTTTGGTGGGTTCTGAGCACACACACGACAACAGAGAGAGAGAAATAGAGGGAATGAGAGATAGACACAGACACAAACCAAATCAGTGATATGCACAAACACACACACACACACACTAAATCATGGTTCAGACACTGAGTTCTCACAACATGCACATATATGCTACTCAACACACACACAGACACACACACTAATCCTCAACACAAACAAACATCTACTGAGCTTAAAATGTTAGTTTTCCCCCCGCATCAACTGCCTAAGTGATCCTGTGCCATGACCCGCCGCACAGTCAAGAAGCACACACAAGTATGACAGCAAAGAATTAGTTTGACTTTGTATATCATTTTGCAACTGTATAGGACACAGTATATTCCAATGACACTGTTACTGTAGCAAATGAAATAAATAAGTCTGACAGCCCACAAAGTACTGATTTCACAACTTTACTGAAATTTGAGCAATCTAATAATCCTGCCACATATACAGACCGAAGCTTCTGTTAGTGAACTAGCATGCTGCTAACTACCTACACTGGGCTGCCAGAGGACATTGGCAAGCACAAGTACAAATTTGGAAGCTGATATTTTAAAACATTTATGCTAAGTATGACCTGTTCCCACTCCAAACTTGTAAGCCTGCAAACCAGTATAAGAACACAGAGAGAGGAGAAAATTGACCAAATCTATAATATGTTTCATAAAATCAAATGTTCCTTTGAAAAACATTTCATTTCATTTAGCAGATGCTTTTATCCAAAGCGACTTACATTTTGTCAACTATCAAATGTTCAGGACCAGTCTCCCCTAGAGCAGCTCAGGGTTCAGTGTCTTATATCAGGGCCAGTCTCCCCTAGAGCAGCTTAGGGTTCAGTGTCTTACATCAGGACCAGTCTCCCCTAGAGCAGCTCAGGGTTCAGTGTCTTACATCAGGGCCAGTCTCCCCTAGAGCAGCTTAGGGTTCAGTGTCTTACATCAGGACCAGTCTCCCCTAGAGCAGCTCAGGGTTCAGTGTCTTGCTCAAGGGCACACCGGTGGCAGCTGGGATTCAAACCCACAACTTTTCAGGCTACTTGCACATTAGCCAGGTTCCTTAACCGCTACGCCACCACCGCCCAAAACAACCACCATCCAAAAACAAAAGTTTTTCAAGTCATAAGACGCGATGACTAATGGCATTGTAATGAGCGTGTAGAGTAAATGTAGTGTAATGTGTGTGTAATGTGTGTGTAATGTGGATGTAGTGTAAGTGTAGAGTAAGTGTAGTGTAAGTGTAGTGTAATATAAGTGTAGTGTAAGTGTAGTGTAAGTGTAGTGTAATATAATTGTAGTGTAAGTGTAGTGTAAGTGTAATATAAGTGTAGTGTAAGTGTAGTGTAAGTGTAATATAAGTGTAGTGTAAGTGTAGAGTAAGTGTAGTGTAAGTGTAATATAAGTGTAGTGTAAGTGTAGTGTAATATAAGTGTAGTGTAAGTGTAGTGTAAGTGTAATGTGCGTGTAGTGTAATATAAGTGTAGTGTAATATAAGTGTAGTGTAAGTGTAGTGTAATATAAGTGTAGTGTAAATGTAGTGTAAGTGTAGAGTAAGTGTAGAGTAAGTGTAGTGAGTGGCGGCTGGTAGTCTTTCAAACAGGGGAGGCTGGCAGTTATTCCCAGATAGAAAAAATGGTCAGTTGTGGCCCACACCCTTGCCTCCGAGCCGGCCCACTCTTGGCTGGGTCTCTGGCCGAGAAATGGCCCCACACACATCTTATCTCTTATTGGTTGTTTTGGCTTTGTTCTGGCCCACACACTATGAATCTGATATGACTGTCGTCTGAGTGTGAGCTGGGTCCCTGGCCCAGTACTGGCCCATCTATTGTGAAATGACTCTTATTGGTTCTTTTGACCCAGTAATGGAACATTATTGGCCAACACACTGTGAATCAACAAAGCGAAGTATCACTGGCAGCTGAGCATGACCTGAAATGTCAGTTGTCTCATCTACTTGCCATGCAAACAGGGAGCAGACAGATTTCATCAGTAACAGTGGCTGAAATAGCAGAAATTAAGTCATTCTGGATGGAATGGGACATGCCAGAAAACACAGAAGATGACTGCAAGTGAAGTAATTCTTAAAGCCTATAGCGTTTATATCAAAATATCTGTCAGATTCCTTAGATTAGAGCAAGGCGTCTAAATTAAATAAAATATACAGATGTTAAGAAATGAAGAAATGATTCCATCACTTCATTAGTGCCACCCTCTTACAAACTGCATCACTGTGGGGCCATGCTAACCTGCTAACATGCTAACCTTCAACCATTAACATGACTTCTGTACAAAGTACAATTCTCATGACCATGGGATGGGCTATTCTTAGCCAATATGCACAAATTCTTCTCTGAGTCATGCAAGAAAAAAATACCAAATGTCAAAAACTGTGAAACCAGTATAATATGGATCTAATTGCAAGACAGGCATTTGTGAATTTATCTGTACATTGATCTGTACACACACACACCTTAGGGGTTTTGTAGTGTAGCATGTGGTGTGAGAACACACACACACACACACACACACACCACAAGCAGCCTAAGAGTATTAAACACTGACTAATACACACCTTTGTGGCTCTAATCTCAAGGACAGTTGTAATCCCTGTGTGCGTGTGTGTATGTGTGTGTGTGAGAGAGAGAGAGCATGAAAGAGAGAGACTGTGTGGGAGAGAGAAAGAGAGTAAGTTTGTGTGTGAGCACAAGAGTGTGTATAAGGCAGCATCTACATTGTTGCGTTTTAAAATGAAAGTGAAACTATCCTGTTTAAGATGTGCTCTTAATCCATATTAGCATATCACTGGTTTGGCGGAACCATCTGAAAACGGGAGCAAAGTGACTAGTCTGTGCAGCAGAAACGCAAAGAAATGAAAACACTGTGCCCTGATTGGTCATGTGCCAGTCACATGTGTTGTTTACACCACCCTTGCACAGTGGCCAGTGGGGAACAACTTTGAGAAATTAGTGGAATGTTAGCAGCATGAATATCACATTAGAAATCATGAATATCACATTAGAAATGTTGTTCACCTTGTTGCCTATGCTGACTGCCATTTAGTTCAGGCAATCTGCTTCTATGATGCAACAGTGGGTGAAATGTGGAGGTAAACTATTATTTAAGATCCGTGTTTGGATGCAGATTTAAGATCCGTGTTTGGATGCAGATTTAAGATCCGTGTTTGGATGCAGATTTAAGATCCGTGTTTGGATGCTGATTTAAGATCCGTGTTTGGATGCTGATTTAAGATCCGTGTTTGGATGCAGATTTAAGATCCGTGTTTGGATGCAGATTTAAGATCCGTGTTTGGATGCAGATTGTTTCTGTTCTGCATATTGCAAATTAATTTGATTGTGGTGTGTGAGTTGCGTGTGTTAGAGAATCTATGTGTGTTTGAGATAGAGAGTTAAAGAATGTGTATGTGTGCTTGTGTGTGTATGCATGTGTTTATGAGAGAGAGTAAAAGATTTAATGTACTAAGTGGTAATGCTAGATGTAAATTATGTAGGGCAATGCCACCCCCCCATACACACACACTGAAGTAGGCCAGCTGTCATTAGCCGTCATTGTAATTTGAGGGCACAGTAGTGTGTGTGGCAGGGGGTCTGTGTGTGTGTGTGAGAGTAAGGGGGTGGGGGGAGTTCTGGTAGTGTGTGTACAGTGTTCTAAAGAATGGTGTGTATGTGTGTTAAGGGGTGGTGTGTGTGTGTGTGTGTGTGTGTGTGTATGTGTCATGTGTGTAGGACCCCACATCAGAAGAGACCACAAAAGGACTCGCAATCATGACTGGTGAGGTCCAGTGGAGAAAGGAGCTTCATATTTTTACCAGTCCCATTCAATGGGTAAAAGTGTGTGAGAAAAGTTCATTCTAGTAGCTGTAGAGTACTCATTAAGCACCACCTTAAACAGACCAAATGGCGTCCATATAGGACTATACTGGACGAAACACAGACAAAAAGTTAGTGAGAGATGAGACATTTAGGCACGGGAGTCTTACGTGTCCGACTCGCACATTCAATACTCTCAGATACATTCAATACTCTCAGATACATTCAATACTCTCAGATACATTCAATCTCAGATGGCAGATGTGAGTTTTTCTTGGCAGTACCACATGCCATCTGTGAATCTTTTGGGGGTGTGGTACCAGACTGACAGACAGGCCTACCATCATCCCTGGTGAGGTCTGCATTCAGATCAATGTCATATTAATCAGATCAGAGTTTGAGTTTATTATTTTATTGGCCACTATTACATTATTGGCTGCACAGGAGGCTTCTATAACACCTCAGGTGAAATAATGCTTCACCAAAAAATTATTTAAATTAAAAAAATCCTCAGAATAACTACTTTTATATATCAGTGTGAATCAAAAACTATGGTCTTAACATTGGCACCTCTTGATTTCAGCTCCTCAGTGCTTTTACAGTGGTCAAAAACACCACTAAACACAGTGAAACATTTCACTACCATAGATATCTTTCCCTGTTGTTTCACTACCATAGATATCTTTCCCTGTTGTTTCACTACCATAGATATCTTTCCCTGTTGTTTTCAATGTAAAACTAATTTAAACACCCGCGGCCCGTGGATTTTCGGAGTGTGAATTATGGTAGATTATGGCAGATAAGTGCCACCCTGAAACAGTGCACTGCCGTGTGTGATTTGTTATAATCATGTGCTGGCCATGACTGATACAAGCAGCGACCAATCACATACTGCCTACATTGACCTAACAGAAGCAAGGGAAAAGATCAGAATAACTTTACAGTGGAATACAAACAAGAAATGCTACAATGGCTTTTTTTAGATGTAGTCAAGTTTACTTTGGAAAATATATATGTATCTGCACAATGTCCAAACTTCATTTAACTTTTAAGAGCTGGAAACATAATGTTAGCTTATTAACATTGGCAAGCTGAGCATTCTAGTCAGTTAGCTAACCAGCCTAGCCGTTTCCCAAATGGATCTGAACATTGACATTTCGCAGAAAGGAAATTGTGAAGTGATGACATCACAGAGAAATGAAAGGAGAAAGAACTGAGGTGACCAAGACCTACTATGAAAATGCCACAGGCAAGCAGTAGAGGCCTTGGGAAGCAAAATACATTGTCATGTTCATAGTTTTTTAGCAATGTGGAGTGGCTAGGTTAGGCTAAGCTAAGTTCATGGTAAGATGCTGTGATGCAGTAAGTGAACCACAACATGTTTGATGCTTGTGAATGATGTGGTTTTATTAATCATCAGAGGCTCGTTTGTGTAGGGATCGAGGCAAAATGAGTGAGTGTGTCTGTCTTAGTTGACCATGTATCTAATGGATAACAAGTGTTGATTGTACCTAGATTACCAACCTAGATTACACTGCAACCCCTCAATTGAGTTGATGTGTCCCTGGCTTGATGTAGGAATATTTTAGCTGATTCTTTGGTGTTGAGTGTCAAGTGTGGATTCTCAATAGAATTGAAAATTTCAAAACCACCAGTTCAACCTCCAAATGACCTCATGACTTATATCTTGACCTATTTCTTGACATTTGCATTGTCTTTACATTTCTTGTTGCTTCCGACAAACAGAATGATTTCATGATTCTGTAAACATATCTTTAATTTGGAGAGGAATATATTGTCATTTTTAACTATGACTCAGTAAGGCACCAATTAAACTCACTATGCCCCATTTAAGCCCACTTCAATGTATTTCAATGTGGATTTCCTCCCTGTAACCAGTTTTATCTAAATTTTTGGTGGGAATGTTTTTTTTACCTTTTTAACTTAATTTACAACTATAAAAATACGCCTCTCTACATTAGAGACCAATTAATCTAATCCAATCTAATCTAGGCAATAGGCAGCAGCTGAGTGTATATCAGTTGTTTTCAGTTGGAAAAGGGCAACAAAAAGAAAAATAAATATGCATACGTCCACTAATAAACAGCACGGATCACAATTGAAACATAAACTTGAATTTAACATAGACTGAGTCTGAATAGATCATCCTCAGTCAAAGTACCATTTATAGGTGTGCATCTTAGGAGTCTGTATGATGAATTGAATGAAGAAATAAACAAATTAAGAAAGACAGAAAGAAGAGGAGATGAAACAGTAACAGAAATAAAAGGACAACTGTGAAGAGGTTATGATTCAGTCACCATCACACAAATACAGCACCTCCACAGCACCATCACACAAATACAGCACCGTCACACATATACAGCACCATCACACAAATACAGCACCGTCACACATATACAGCACCATCACACATATACAGCACCATCACACAAATACAGCACCGTCACACATATACAGCACCATCACACAAATACAGCACCGTCACACATATACAGCACCATCACACAAATACAGCACCGTCACACATATACAGCACCATCACACAAATACAGCACCGTCACACATATACAGCACCATCACACAAATACAGCACCGTCACACATATACAGCACCATCACACAAATACAGCACCGTCACACAAATACCGCACCGTCACACATATACAGCACCATCACACATATACAGCACCGTCACACATATACAGCACCGTCACACATATACAGCACCGTCACACATATACAGCACCATCACACATATACAGCACCGTCACACATATACAGCACCATCACACAAATACAGCACCGTCACACATATACAGCACCATCACACAAATACAGCACCTCCACAGCACCATCACACAAATACAGCACCGTCACACATATACAGCACCATCACACAAATACAGCACCGTCACACAAATACAGCAGCTCCACAGCACCATCAGACCCACAACGAGGTGGGCCCTGTAGCCCAATAACAATAAGCAACAATAATAAATAACAAATCAACCCATATCTAAATGTCAAAATAACATCAACTAATAATAGCAAAATAAACATTATATACATTAATCACACTACAAATAATATTAATAACAATAATAATTAATAATTGTCATGTACACGTTTCATACTTCAAACATTAGGCATCACACTTTTAAATATTATGTACCATATGCATGTGAAAAACTTATACAAAGTGCATATAGTCTTTCTCTGCAACAGGAAACTGCAGCTCCCACAATGCCCTTCGGCAAACCAGGAAGTACAGTACCAACGTGAAACACCGGTCCATTTAAAAGCCAAAGACAGCGAACACGGATGGAACAGCAATGTTATAAGTGCAAACGTTAGCTTTACATCCCATTCGCCATTTCGTTAACTATTAACTTTGTTATCAGTTACCCAAACTGCTTGGATCTACCGTAGCACAGCGTTATCTACAACACAAGGGAGCAAACGTAAACACAATGCAACGACATAGCATAGTGATAGGAGACAACATGAAACGCACAACATAAAAGCAAACAAGAAAACATTTGAAATACGGAGAGCTTACCAAGTGGCTGCACACCGGGTTGAATATCAGTACAAACTAAGCGCTTTGTTTTCACAGGGTAAACACTGGTCACGTGGGCCCACATTAATGAGGCACTACACTACACTAGGCTGCTGAACCGCAAGTGGTTATTAGTAAGTGTTACTTGAAGCATTTCTTAGCTCTAGTTAAACGTAAAACAGAGTTTTCATCACTGAAACTGGCTACTTTGAGAACTCTAGCCTAAGTGCAGATATCTGAAAACTCTGGCTTCAGACATTATGTCCAGATGGGGAAAACTGAGTTTGGGCTTGTGGAGTGACAGTCCCTCTTCGGATTTCAGATCTCTGGTTGACAATTATTCTTAAACACCGAAGTGAAAATGACATGTTTTCATAAATACCCGGCTAAAAGGTGGAGATTATATCTGTTTTCATAAATACTCAGCTATGCGTGTAATGCTGGGCGTAATTCTAGGCAGCATTATGCCGAACTGGAGGAAGTCCAGGAACAATATGAAGCTGAAGATGCAGGCGACAAAGACGTTTAGCTCTCATTAGTCAGATGACATCACACGTGTCTGAAAGAAGAGTGGAAGGTGGCCAGAGCACAAGAATGGCTGTTTTGATCGTAGGGTTCAGAGTGGGTCGATTGGACACCAGATCCCATATCGGTCAGTGTGAATGGAACAGGTCACATGCTGAATGTATTAAACGCAGGATATTCATCAGTGTAAAAGGGGGTAAAGAGAGTCCCACAGCTGCTTGCCTTTCTAATTTCTTTCTTTCACTTTATAAACAATCCACTTACATGCCAGACTATTAAATATGTTGCCACCATACAGGAAAAGTCAAGTTCGAGTATTTTGTAAAAAGTGTGGAAAAACATTTTTTCCTAAGGGGTTGAGTGTTGTTAACTTGATAATGAGAAACCTTTAGTGAATTAGACATAATGTCACCAGGAGTGAGGAGTGTGCGTGTGAGTGTGTGTATGAATTAGACATAATGTCACCAGGAGTGAGGAGTGTGTGTGTGTATCTGCTGTTTATGGATATCTGTGTGTGTGTGTGTGTGTGTGTAGGTGAGCACCTGCGTGTGTGTCCTCAAGGGTACACATGCTGCACTAGTGCCATGGAGGAGACACTCATGGCTCTGAGTCGACGGGAGCTAGAAGGACTCGTAAGGGAGGCAGGGAGATCAATCCAGGCCACACTCAACGCCCAGTACCGCAGCTTTGATAGTGAGTACACACACAAACATACACACACACACACACACACACACTCACACACTTACACACACACACACACACTCACACACTTACACACACACACTCACACACACACAGTTAATTGTTGAACATTCCACAGCGTATTTCCTTGAGCTACTGGATGGCTCGGAGCGCTGGCTGGAGGCGGAGTTTCCAGAGGCCTTGGGCGTGTTCTACGAGCAGAATGCTGCACTGTTCCGTGACCTGTATGCAGACCTGCGGCGGTTCTACCGCGGTTCCTCCCTAAGCCTGGAGGAGGCTCTGGACGATATGTGGGCTCGCCTGCTGGAGCGCCGCATCAAGGCCACATCCAACATCACCACGACAACCATCCCTCTGACAGATGACTTCCTGGAATGTGGCATGAAGCAGGCCGAGTCTGTGCAGCTGTTTGGAGCCGCGCCACACAATCTGAAGGGGGAGCTGATTCCAACCCTCTTCAGCGCACGAGCCTTTACTCAGGCCCTCACCAGTGCTGGAGAAGTGGTCCGCAAAGTCTCACAGGTGTGTGTGTGTGTGTGTCTGTGTCTAGTTACCCTACCCGTCTTAATTGCTGCCGGTGGGGTGGGGGGGGGGGGTTAGTTACCCGTCTTAATTGTCTAACACCCCTGTTCTCTCATGATGCTTTGATTGTGGGCAGGTGCTGCAGGGAGGGTGTGGCCTGATTGGTGGAGCCGGGTTTAAAAACTGTCCGTCTCCCACACTGCAGCTCTCTCTCTCTCTCTCTCTCTCTCTCTCTGCTTTCCTTCATGTCGATCGCCGCAATGCGTAACATTGGAACCTTTTTATAGGATTTTCATGGCAAACTAGCCCACTGTGTGTTTTACTTGCATGTTTGTATTGGTGGCAGGATGGTGTGTGTTTGTTTCTCCTTCCATTTGAGCACAACGGTTACCTAGGGTTAGGGTTAGCCTAGGGTTAGGGTTAGGGTAACCCAGCGCAGGCAAGCGCAGAGCAGTAAGGAATCATGCGGACGACCCACAAGTTTGGATTTAGAGGAGGGAAGTTTTTATTTCCAGGAGGGAAGTTTTTATTTCCAGGAGGGAAGTTAGTTTGACTAAAAAAAGAAGGGAAGGTTGCAGGGTTTTTTTCCACATCTGTCCTTTGAATAAGCCGTTATCAACGCTTTTGTGTTAGTATTGAACATTTGTAAAAATAAAACACCGCTTCTTTTTTGTAATCTTGAGTCTTGGGTTTTATGTTATGTCCCCATGTTCGGCAATTGTATGGGTTCATAACTGTGTGTGTGTGTGTGTGTGAGCCTTCACTCAGGTCCTCACCAGTGCTGGAGAAGTATCCGCAAAGTCTCACGTGTGTGTGTGTGTGTGTGTGTGTGTGTGTGTGTGTAGGTTCCCCTCAGTGCTGAATGCAATAGAGCCCTCATGAAGCTGGTGTACTGTGACCAGTGTCGAGGCCTGGGTGGCATCAAGCCCTGTCCCAACTACTGCAGTAACGTCATGAAGGGTTGCCTTGCCAACCAGGCCGACCTTCAGGCAGAGTGGGAACGATTAATTGGTGAGTGACATACACACACACACTCACACATACACATATACACATATATATATATACATATATATACACATACACATATACACATATATATATATACA